>JARHVA010000090.1:5120000-5627500 GCA_037957365.1 Torreya grandis | reverse complement strand
TTATTTATGACTCAACACAATTTTATGAAAAAGGTATTTTACTTGATCAATAATATTTTGACTACGTATTAGAGATATCACATCTACATTTGGAAGGTTGGAAAAGAAAAGAAAAGTCAATATTATTCATAATTATTGACCACTACAAAAAAAAAAAGTTGGCAAGATTGTTTACAATATTGTTTTTGGTATTAAAAATAAAAAATTAAAAAGGGTCAAATAATTTATGAATGAGAGAAACTAGAGCTTTGTTACAATTTTTCGTGTCCACCTTGATTTTGTCATTTACTTATTTTCTTAGAACTCATACCACCTCTGAGGGAAACTATAGGTCAGATACACATTTATTACACTTAACACACTTCCCCTTGGGTGGCTTAGCTCTCTTTAATAGTCTCCACATTCTCTAATATAACTATTATTATAGACAACATGAAAGATGGCACCCAAACAAGCCAAGAATTTTGTATTGAAGTTTTACGACAAGGTAATCCTTTAGACCCTCCCTCTTAGATTGAGGTATGTTTTTCACCTAATGTAGTTGCTAGCGTTTGTAAATGGTGTGAGAATAACTCTCTTATTGCATACTTTATTCATTAAATCCCTTTGGAAGAAGCCCTCAATACCTAGTTTTATTACCATTGGGAGCCCTTGAGTATCCATGTTAATGGCATTTGAAACCTTACCAAAGGTTTTTTCATCTTTCATTTAAAGAGTCATATAAAGTCTAATCCCTCATAGCTAAATCTAGTTGTTGGTTCCTCAGAAACATGTTCTTGATTTTATCTAAATGGACTAGGATTTTAGAGTTACCATCTAGGCTTCCCTTTAGGTGTTGGTGTGGATCAAACTCCTTAGTTTACCATTTCCTTTGTTGTCTTTCCTCAACCATATTTTATATTCCATTAGTCATTTTTTATGCCATGAGCAACCCAAGTTCTATTTCCCCTGACCCAACAAGTGAGTTTGTGTCAAGGTCAATTTATCCAAGGATTTAAAGGAGTCTATTGAGATCCAAGTCAATAATTACTGCTAGTCATATAAGCTTATTTATTTCAACCTACCCAATACTTGATTTGGATGTCAATCCAATTGATCATCAAATCAATGATTTTACCTTGATGGGTCATTTGAAACCATCCTCACCCCCTCAAAAAATTGATAATTACAAGGTGGTAGATAAAATGATAGTTAGACCATAGTTACCAATAAAAAATCATTGTCAAGACAAAACCCTCTCACCTAGTTATTTCTCCCCCATTACCATATTCTCCCCAAACATTCCCAATGATTCCCCCTACCTATTAAAACCCATAAGGCCTATCATATATGTTTTTCTCATGTTTTTCATTCTAAAGTAAGTTCCTCTCTCACTAGGATATCCTTTGCAAGTGGGTCTTTCTCTAGGTAGTGGTGACTCTCTTTGAAAAGATAATGGGGATAAACACTACTCCATTTCACTTGGGGATTTCATTCTTCCACATTATCATAATATTTTATTATATCTTGAGGATACTAAGGATGGGTGGGAGAACTCCAAATGGATGCCATTTATCAATGAATATTTTCTCCTAGAATGTTTGAGGTCTCACAACATTCTCTTGCAAATTATTTGTGTAAGATGTTTGCCAAAATATGGGTTCTTTAGATTTTTTTTTATCTATAAAAATTTAAAATTTTTGATTTTATTTTGCAAACCAACCTAAAATCTATTCATCATGATGCCACCCAACTCTTCACTCTGCATAAGGAAGGACATGGCAGTGCCAAGATTTTAATATCTTTTAAGTTTTATTATTTAATTACTGCCATGGGGGAAGACCTGTCACATCAATATATTTGGATGCTTATGGATATTTATGTCCATTTATTAGGTATTCTCAACATATATGCACAAAATAATGGCCCTAATAAATATTTCTTGTTGTGATATATGGCTGACAATTTACCCCTTGCCATGTGGTTTGTGTGTGTGGATTTTAATATGTTTGAAAGTACCAAAGATAAAGTCAATGCATTTTACATGAAATGGTGTATGGGATAACATAAAGCATGGTATTATTCTAGAAATAGATGGTGTCTTGTCTACCCTCTCCTCTAATGACACTCATTAAATACTATGCCTTAGTTTATGTGGTCTAACCATTGTATTGGTAATGATTGAGTCCTTAAAAGGTAAGACTATTACATGCTATCAGAGTAAATTATATTTTATTTTGAAAACACTAATGGATATTCTACCAATGTTTATTATGAATACATTATCTCAGACCATGCCCCCATCTCTTATAAAGTGGAATGTATCACAAGTTAATTCAAACCGACACATAATCATTTCATCTTTAACACCTCTCTTTTGAGCCTCAAAGGCACCATCTATCTCATTGCTTGGATTTAGAACCTGACACCTTGGATGCATTATGTTTCTAATTGGACTGATTGGCAGAATGAGTCCATTCTACTCACCACCACCTTTATCCACCAAAATGGGAAGAAAATTGCTCATGTTAGAAAGTGGAGTGATGAGGCTGTGCTTATATAATTTTGGAGAGTTTCCTCCCTTCTTAAACATAATCCATTTGATAACCATCTAATTTTTTTTAATCCTCTCTTAAATACCAAATCAAGGTGGCAGATGGTCATGTTGCTAGAGGGATACAACTTCATGCTTGTCTACACTGGATAAAAATTAGAGATAAGGATTCAAAATATTTTTAAAAATCCCCCAAGCCCAAACAATCTCATGACCAGATCAAGGCTATCAATTCAACTCAAGTGATACTCATTTATCTTCATGACAAGTCCTTTGATTTTCTAAACCACTATAAATTAGTATTTTAAGCTCAGGAGGAAATAGCGGTAAGGATGAAAGATATGCAATAATGCCTTGATATGGTTCCATATAAGATTAGACCAATAGAACAAAGGTTTTGTGATATATCATTTAATCTTCTATAGCTCATATAAGCTCTTCACTGCATGAGTAGTGATAAAATTCCTTACCTCAATGGTTTTCCTTCTGAATTTTATAAAGTCACATGGGACTTTGTTATGATTAAATTTCTTCAATTTTATAAATAAGCCCTGTAAAATAATATTTAGGTGTCATTATCAATCAAGTTAATATTAAATTCATAACTAAGTTTAGTGATCCAAAGATTATCACCAACTAACGGCCTATTTCTCTATTGAATGTGTCATATAAGATCATCACCAAAGCTCTTGCTAATTAGATTTGTTGTCAGGGTGTGAAACACCGGAAGCATACAATTGATTACCAAATACCAAGCAACTATAATATGCGGAAATAACCAGATTCACCAAGTAACTAGAATTCAGAATAACACAGCATATGAGAGACAATACACCAATTGTATTAATAACTCTTTCAGAAGGAAATACAACAAAGAAGACTGCCACAGTTCTTCTTCCTTACACACCTCTAGGGCTCACACACCTCTAGATGATAAACAGTAAATCTTCCCTCAAAGCTCTCTCTACTAGGTCCCAACACCCAACTCAAATACAGAGTTGGTGTTCACCTCCCGTGCTCCACGCACACCACAAGTGCTCCACGCACTCCACAAGTACTCCACGTACTCAACAAGTACTCAAGGTACTTCAAGTAGATCTCCCATGAATCTGCAACAACCTACAATTCAACAGACCATACTTATGGAAGGAACTCCCTTGCCTTCCTCTCTTGCTCTATCCGAGTACACACCTGTACTCCAAATAGATCTTGCCTGATACTGCTCCCTGTTGTGTTGCTGTCTATATGATCTTGCACACTTACAAATCAAACACGGTTCTGCTCACCTGTGAACCTTGACCTTGCACACACATACACCTGCAGATCAACGATATTACTTACCATGTAGATCACTCTACACCCTGAAGAACCCTTGTCCTTGCCTCACCAAGTCCTTATGATTCTCCAACCAGTACCAGGCTTGGCACTGATAGGGAACTAGGAGGAACACCCTTACTCACTTCACACACAGAAGGAGCAAACTTTGCTCAACTCAAACTAGAACACTTTTCCAATACAACCATGAGTCTATTATATAGATCTCATCAAATAATAATTAGACATCTAATTACAATAATTAGATCTGCAGCTATGAGTCTAAAATTAGCACTCATCATGCAAACACTTGGTTTGTCAACCAACTGCCCGTAATTAACTCGCAGTCGAACCACACAGGCGACCGACGTCGGTCCCTGTCTGCCTGGAGGTGGCCGACGTTGGCCGATATATGACCGACGTCGGTTGCTTCTCTCTGCTATCCTGCCGACGTCGGCTGATCAAACCGACCCCAGCTTCTCTGCAACTCAGCAACCTTCAGCAACCTCCTCTCTTGTTTGCATCAGTGAAGCTTTTAGCTCCACAACCTAACATTTGTCTCATTATTCCTACTATTATTCAAATAGACTACACAATATTTATTCAAATTAGGTATATTTTTTATAATCTTATTATTGTTTGAGAGGGAATAGAATGGGTTAGGGCTTCTTGTTAGAGAACCATTTTTATTAAACTAGTCTTTGAAAATGCCTAGGTTAGAATTGAATGGCCTTTCATAATTACAATGCTGAAGGCTCTTGGTCTTGCTCAGTTCTTTATCTTGATAGTATAAACCTTAATAGCAGATGTTTCCACCTACCTCAGTATTAATGGTCTCAAATATGATAGTATCTACCTCTAATGCTCCATATATCAAGGTTCATTACCCAGCTTTATATTTTCTCTCTGTATAATCTCTTATTTATATTCTAGCTCATAAGGTCAAGTGGGGTCTCATTCAGGGTATTGTTCTTCTTGACTGATCCTCTCAACTCATTTATGGCAATTTTTATGATGATAATTTTCTTACTCTTGAAGGTTATGAATTTTTTTTTGAGTCCATAAATTGTCTTGACACTTTCTACCTAGATTTTAGTTCTAGTTTACAATGGTGTAAAACTCAATATTTTAGATAGAGGATGATGCTTATACTAGATTGGATTCTCCATTATAAGTGGAAATGGATCAAAATAGGAGAATACTTCAAAATTTTGGGCATTCCTTCTACCTTTGATAACTCTACTATAGAATTTTTGTAATATGTGCTAAACTGAGTTGAAAATAAGGTTGAATACTGGGTTACAAAACTACTTTTTTTAGTAGGGAAATTCTAGGTATATACTAAGACATTAGATGATACTTATGTCTACTAATCTTCTTACTGGGCTCCCTTTAAATCCTACTTTAACAAGCTAGCTATAAATTTTAAGGATTTTATTTGGTCTAATGTCAAGCAAATGAAGAGGTTCCATTGAGTTTCTTAGGACATCTATTACATTCCTTGAGATAAAAGAGGTAAGGTAATTATTTATATTTATAGACAAAACATTGATTTATGTACCAAATGGGTAGTTAGAGCCATTAATGGAAATTAATATTAGAAAATTCTTCTTAGGCACTATATATATTCTAGACCTCCTTATGTTAAATATAGTTGGAAAAATATTGGCTTTCACACCCTTCTTATTACCTTTAGCCTAGTCAAAATTGAAGGATCTTTTGTGGAAAAAAGCATATGGAAGACATTTTAGGCTATAAGAACCAATCTGAGGTGGTTTAGTGAAAGCTTTCATATTATTCTATATTTTAATGATCATAATATTTGGTAGTCTCCCATTATGACTAACACTAGTGTTTTGTTAGTAGCTTTACCTAGTATAACGTGTTAGGGATTTTAAGAAAAGGAATTCATACCATAGATGATTTAATATCTGCTAAAGACCAGTATCCTTGGTCAGATTTGAAATTAAAGCTAAATTTAAACAATGAAGACTTACCTTTTATTCTCTATATACAAGAATTAATGTCAGATGTAATGATGCATAAGCTAGGTTTGCAACCACCATGCGTATGGTGGAAGGACTGGAGATGGAATTGTGATACTCATTTTGAAAATTAATCTCTAGGATTCCTATATCAACTAATGAGTCATTTATCTTTTGATCTAAGAAAACTTAATTGGTGCTAAAGTCTTAATTTCTTCCCCAGGACTTGGATTTTTTGGCTTGACCATATTTGGAAGAAAATATTGTGCCCAAGTTAGCCCACTTCCTCTAATACTTAGTTTATCAAGGTCTTCCACTTAGGTAACATATCTCCCATATTATAGTTATTCAACCCAAGTGCCCCACTTTCATGCAAATAAATACTTGAAAAATACCTTTGGTCATGTTCCAGAGGTCAGTCTACTTGGAAATGGATTCATATCAATTTTTATCCTTACCACCTTGAGCCCTTCTCATGGCACATCACCCTTTTAGGGGATTTGACTAATTGTCCTATTGCTATTTTTTTATTGAATTTCTTCAAAGGTATGTATTTTCCAATTATGAAAAGCCAAAAATAATTTCTTATTTAATAATGAAGATAATTCTTTTATTTTTTTATATTAATGATAAGTTTTCTATGATATCTTTGGCTTAAATGAGATATAAGTACAAATAGATAAGGTTGCCTTGGAGGTCCACCATATACAAAATATTTTAGATCATTAGGGAAGTGATACTTGCACAGTGAGCCAGATCCCCCCAAATAACCTACCTAAAGGTATACCATTAACACCTCCTAGGAGACATCAAATTCATTCATGTAATCTCAATCACTTTTCCCCTCATACCTAGTGGGGGGATGGAGGTCACAACCACCACATGGAAATATTGGTATAGGTTATTCCTAAAGGGGTTTTCTAGTTGGCCCATTGATTAATGTTACTCAGATTCAACCCATTGATGGATGGGTAATAGATATGACTTTGGTTCTAGACCCCATGGATTAATGGATGGTGTTGGATCCACCTTTAACAAAGCCTTTCACTTGGACTAATCTGATACCCAAGGATGATCTTTCACCTCCTCCTTTAGGTGATGTGACTTTTGCGTAATTCTCTTATGTGGATTTTATAATATTATTTGAGTGTCATGTATTATCCAACTTAACTTTATGTTTCATGTGTTTTTTGTTATGCTATAAGCCTATGTTTTATCCTCTGGCATGGATTTTGAGCCGTGAATACCAACTAGATGCATTTTTATGTAACATTATACACTTTTATTATTTGTATAATAAGATATATTGAAGCATTCCAATAGTAAATTAATTTTAAAAAGTACTTGGTAGGAAAATATTTAAGATCAAATTGCCCACAAATGAAGGAATACAGTCTCAAATTATAAGGACTCTATAAAGGAAATACAAAGAAAGATGGTAGATTCAAATAGTAAAAACATTAACACAACATGATGAGGACATAATAAAATGGGAGGGAATCACTATAAATAATAATAACAATCAAAACATACCACTTGTGTATTAACAATGCATAAAAGAGTGAAGCTACTAATGTTTGGAAAGAATATTAAGGATACAATAAAATCCATGAGATTAATGTGTTAATGAGTTTAGGAATAAAATAATATATTCTCATTGACTATCTATAAGTTATCATAAGTAAATATTTAGTGATTTAAATGTTGATCACTTGATCATACTAACAAGATAACATCTTCCCAGTAAAATACCTATTTATATTTGAAATGTTATTAATACTTATTGACGTTGGTTATGTGAGCATCCCATTTTTTACGCATTCACTCGATGCAATAGTTTACCACAACCTTTGATCATATAAATCATGAAAAATGGTCACACAACCACCATGTTAGTATATACAAGAAACCAAAATGTGATCGGCCTACATGTGGACATGTTTTTCCTAAAAATTGAAAAATATCAACTTTTTTAGATTATTTGAGATGGCTATGAGAACATGAATTGTAAAATTTCAAGTATAGTTTCTAAAACATTGATTTTGTTTAAAAATGGTTAAGTATAAGTAAGTCAAACATCTACAATTTTAAGATGAAATCCTTTTTTTAAGTAAAATAAAGTAGATAGTCATTTGTATGATGCAACCTTTTTATAGCAAAGTTTAGTACTTTTTAAAACCCCTTTGTGTAAATTTAAATACTATCATATAGTTTGTGACCTATATTTTATTAAAAAAATAATGATATTTTTAATTAATTTAAAAAGTAAATAGATCCTAAAAATTGAAAAAAAAATGAAAAGGACATATGACCTCCATAACTACTTCAAAAAGAATCAAAATTAGTTTTTTTGAATGCATATAGAATTAGGCCTAGTTTGTGACCATATAATTCTTTTTGAATTTGGATCAATGAAAACAAAAATAATTAAACATATATAGGCACGTAGTGGCCTAAGAAATTCATAGTTAGAAATCATTATAGATAGAAACCTTAAAATAGTCCAAAAATTAAAAAGATCATATATTTGAAAAGAGGAGAGTGCGCTCATCATCATGGTAATATTTTTATGAAATGGATCATTGATATTCATAGTGTATTTGATAATTAAATTTGAATTTTGTTATTTTTTGTCAAATATCTAGGATTCGATTGTGTGTTGATAGATCCAAGCCTCTAGTTTTAAAATCCAAACCATTTATAAGCCAAAATGACTAGTTTTGGAATTCAAACATAGCATAACATGTACACACAATAACATATACATGCTATGTTTTTGTGAAGTAATGAAGGGGCAAAATTCAAGAGGGGGATAAATTAGAAGGTGTAAAGGGGTGGTTTACTAAAATAAATGTTAAGTAATATAAGAAATTAGGGTCACTCTGCATCTGATAGAGTTGTACTCATAGATGCACACCTTACAATGTGGGAGATAATTATTCAAAGTCTAATATGGTCATTACTTAGGCATTTTTAGGAATTTAGTATTGAACATACAAATTTTAGTACATAAGATTTACAATAAATATCCATTTTAGGTAAATATATAGTCATTTTAAAGTTTTGGCACCTTCTAGATTATTTGCTGGTATTTATAGAATCTTAGATTTGTCAAAATTAAAGTTTAAAAATCAATGCACACCCAACCACTCTTATAGTCTAATTTTATTTACAATTAGATACATTATAGGCAAAAAAGTGACACAACAACACCTTAATAATTTAAGACTATGGTAAATAGGGATAATTTGGGCCACGTTCAGGCATGGTCACCCTAATTTAATTTTAATTCATGTCAAAGTGGTGTGCATGGGAAAACATAGGTTATATTGGTGACCCATGCACACCCAACCACCCATTAATGCATATTTTACATGCAATTAAGTTCATTATATTAGGTGTGAAGTCAATATTCATAATCACTATTCATAGTCACTATGGTATGCAGGTGAAGTGGCATATGGTATGTAGGTGTTGCATGGTGGTGTGGTTTGTAGGTGATGTAGATGATGTGGTATGTTAGTGATGTGGCATGTAGATGATGTGGTAGGTAGGTGATGTAGCATAGGTCCATGGAGGGTCTCAAGTGTGATCAAGATGATGTGATAAGTGTGGGGTGTAGTACTCCACTAGAGGACATGGATTTTGTCCTTAATGAGTCACATAGGTTTGTCATGTGGTATAAAATACAAGAGGTCATGTATGGGTCAAATTTATAAGGGTACCCATGATTCACATGTGTATAAAAAGACAAAAGGTGATTGCAACACCCTTTAGACTTGTGTGTGTACATAGAAGAAAAAGATAAGTTATTACTATTACTAATTGTCCTCACATGTCGAGTGGGGGAGAATGTTTGAAGTCACATGGAGGTGGATTGAATATTTTTTAATATAGGCATATACCTTTTTAACCCTTTTTATATAGAGACAAACTTGTAGTTGATCATTTTTCACACCACTAAGAGTGTGGTGAATTTATTGGTACACTTATGATGTAACTCTCTCCCTCTTTCTCTCTCTCTCATTGTAAATTTTATATAAGCATGATTCTTCCTTTATATTTCTCATCATTTGTTGGATCACTCTTATATCTTTGAAAGCCTGATCTTGCATATTAGGAGGTTGGATCTTGGAAGGCTTGTAAGCTTAGCTCACCTAGATGCTTGGGTTATCAGCATCATGCATGCTTAGTGCTTAGATCCTGAAGGCTTGGTTGTTATCTTGGCTCACCTAGATGGTTGTATGTAAGCATGAATTTCCTTTAGGTTAAATGTTAGATCCTATAAATATATGTTAGCTTGACTCACTTAGTTAGATACTTGGAGCTTAGAGGCTTGTTAGATCAACGCATAGTTATAGAGGTTGATGATTTAAAGCTCACCTTGGATGCTATGGTACTAACATTGGATGGATTTTAATTTTGTGTCTTGGAGGTTAGATCCTAGAAGGCTTGGTTGTAATCTTGGCTCAATCAAGTGCTTAGTTGTTAACACTTGAAGGAGTTACCAAGAGGATTCTCTTATAGAGAGTTTTACTAATGCAATATGAATAATATATGTTTCCTTTGCCCCATGGTTTTTCCCTAGCTAGTTTACTAGGGTTTTCACATATATCTTTCTTAACATGTTCTCTCATGCGTGTTATGTTTTTGTAGCTTTTTTTTTTAATTTTTCATTTAATTCTTGCACATGTTTAGGATTATCTTTTGGTTCCTAACAAGTGGTATTAGGTCTAGGATTTAGTTGTTGGTACTTGAGCCATGCATGTGTGTTGATCCTAACAAGTGGTATTAGAGCCATGGTTGTTGGTTATTTTGTGCAAGTGGGAGCAATAGGTAGAGAGACCATTATATGAAACAATTTTTTTATGGTAGGTATTTCTCTCTATGGGAGATGCAGATGGAGAATGAAGGAGAAGCTGAATAAGCTTTACCAGATGGATCAAAACCAACATAGTGTTCTTGATGAAGAAGCAACTATAAAACTTGTGGTGGATTAATTTAGTCTCCATTAATGTAGATGGAGGGTGATGAAAAGGCATGAAACTTGTTGTGGTTATCATATAGTGAAGGGGTATAAGTTGTGGGATCCTACTACCATAATGTGTTAGCCAATATGTTCAAAATCCATGTAAAGGAAGAGGTACAAAGAAACCTAAAATTGTACCTATTAAAGTAGTTAATGATAATGGAGAAGACAAAGTGAGACCTGAGGTTCCTATAAGGATAAAGATAGTGGTGAATCAATCCAAAAATCATAGATGCATTGAGTGAAGTGCTCAATGGTTGTGGTGTATTAGAAGCAAGTGGCTAAAATGGATGTATTATAGATGATGTGAGTGTCTAGGTAGACCGATGAATGGAGTAACTTTACATATGATTTAGTTTGACATGTAGTAGAGTAGGATGCAGTTTGACTATAGGATTGAAAACTTGGTAGGTGTAGTGATGCACTGAGTAGCATGATGAATTCACTATAACTATTGACAGGTTCCATGTTGAGCATGGTGGGTAGCAATATGCTATGTGTAGAAGTTAGGTGTTAAATTCTAAGGGTTATTCTCTCTCCTATTGCTAACTATTATCAAAGTGTTATGTGCACTTGTTGTTTTTCATGGTTGGAGCAACTAGATGTGAAAATCATCATTCCTATATGGTGGTCTCATGATGACATGGAATAGCTATATGGCTATGTGGATGAGGCAAAGAGCTACTAGTTTTTAGATTGAAGACTATACAGACTAAAGTAGATGTGCAGATGGAGTACAATGATACCTCCATGGAGAGCCAAGGTTTTAGTAGATATTCCTACTATATATTGATGTCATGTTGATTGCAAGCCCAAACATGATGAAGATCAATGGTGTGATGTCTTAGGTGTCTTGGACATGATGAAGTTGGTAGGAGTAAACCAAAGATGGAGATATATAGTGACATGAAATCAAGAAAGAAAGTATCCCTCTTCTTATGGTATTTGAGTTATCTTCTAGATTGTCCTAAAATAGAGGATGTGAAGACATAGTTTTCATATGTATTATATTCATTGAAAGTAAGAAGCCTTATATATGACATAGTATGCACTAAACTAGATACTTCTAAGTAGTGAGAGTAACGAGTGGTTCATGGTGTAATCCTAAAGAAGGACAGGTCTATGGTGAAGTAGGAGTCACTTTGGATGCTTAAAATTTTTTATAGAGGAGTAGATGTTGACAAATCTAGTTAGGGTAGAGAAGTTTTCATAGTGTAGAAAAATTATACTAGGCTTTTTGTGTGGGAAGCAATGGGCATGGATGGTAGCTAGTTGGCAGAAGATGCAGGTGTGGTAAAGTCCTATGTATATGAATTCAAGTTTGAGATTGTTGGATATGAAGCCAATACTCATAGTCACCATTATTAGACACTATTCATGGCCACTATTTATGGTGACATGGCATGTGAGTGATGTGGCATGCAAATCATGTGGCATGTGGTATACAAGTATTACATGGTGGTGTGGTTTTTAAGTGATATAAATGATGTAACATGCTAGTGATGTGGTAGGTAGGTTATATGGCATAGGCCCATGGGGGGTCTCAAGTGTGATCTGGATGATGTGACAAGTGTGGGGCTTAACACTCCATTAGAGGACATGGGTTTGTCATATGGTGTAAAAGATAAGAGTTCATGTATGGGTCAAATTTATAAGAGGACCCATGATTAACATGTGTAGAAAAAGTCAAAAGGTGATTGTAACACCTTTTGGACTTGTGTGTGCACATGGTAGAAAAAGATAAGTTGTTACTATTATTGATTGTCCTCACACTTAGAGTGGGGGACAATGTTTCGAGTCACATGGAGGTGGCTTGAATATTGTCTAAAGTAGGCCTCTAATTTTTTGACCCTTGGCAAGTGGAGATGAAATTTTAGGTGATCATTTTTCATCCCACTATAAGTGTGGTGAATTTATTGGTCCACCTATGATGTAACTCTCTCCCTCTCTCTCTCATTGGAAATGCTATATAAGCATGCTTTATCCTTTGTATTTCTCATCCTTTTTTGGATCACTCTTGGATCCTTACAAGTATGAGATTGCATGTTAGGAGGTTGGAGATTAGAAGGCTTATAAGCTTAGATCATCAAGATGCTTGGGTTGTAAGCATCATGCATGATTAGTGGTTAGAGCTTGAAGGCTCAGCTGTTAGCTTGGCTCACCTAGATGGTTGTATATAAGAATTGATATCCTTAAGGTTAGAGATTAGAGGCTATAAGGATATGTTATCTTGGCTCACCTATTTAGAGACCTGGAGATTGGAAGCTTGTTAGCTCAGCTCATGGATATGGAGGTTGATGCTTTAGATCTCACTTTTGATGCTATGATATTAGCATTGGATGGAGTTGTATGTTACAACTTGGAGGTTAGATCTTATAAGGCTTGGTTGTAAGCTTGGCTCACTTGAGTGTTTGGTTATTAACACTTGAAGGAATTATTTAGAGGATGTTTTGGTAGATATTTTTTCTAATGCAATATTAATTTTTGATGTTGCCTTTTCCACATGGTTTTTATCTAGTTGGTTTAGCAGGGTTTCCATGTATATCTTGTGTAATGTGTTCTCTCCTATTTGTTATGTTGTTTTAGCTTGTTTTTTTAATTACACATTTAATTATTACACATGTTTATGATTATGTTTTGGTTCCTAAAAAGTGGTATCATAGCTAGGATTTAGTTGTTGGTACTTGAGCCATGCATGTATGTTAATCCTAACACATTATAGGCTAAAAGTGATGCAAAAAAACTATATTTGCTAATGACCAAGTTAAATATAAATAATGGGCCCACCACACTAATGAAATCCATACATAATGAATTACATTAAATGATGTCGAGTTGTTGAAACCAAGTATCATATTAATAGGGCATGAATTACCCATCACATCATGTTACTCACACCCATTTCATTATATATCACATCAACATCATGAAATACATATAAAGATGACATCTCTCTATTCTATGATATGGATATGTACTGCATCACACAAATAATTAATGTCATGTCATGAATTATACACATTGGGTTAGTTTGGTCACACCATTCACATTATGTATGTATTGTAGTAGCATTGATCATTTATATACTTTTTAAATGGATAAAATGAACTAGATATAGCTAATAACATCGATATACCTTGGCCCCTATCTCTATTCACTCTAAATTTATATCTAAATCCATTTTTGGAGTTAGGGTGCTAATATATATTCTATCAATAAAACTATATATTGTGTCAATACCAATGAAACTCTCTCATTTACCCTCATTTTCCCTAAACACACCCTCATCAACCCTCATCATACCTCATCATCCCTAATCAATACTTCATCACCTCTCATCATAACCAATCACTCCCTAATTTACCCTCATCATCCCTCATCATCTCTAAAGAATCCCTTATTAACTCTGATCATCCCTTATAGTCCCTAGTCACACCCTTGTCAGCCCTCCTTATCCTTCATCATCCCTAAACACTCCTTAATTATCCCTAATTTACCCTCATCATCCCTGATCATAATCCATCATCCCTAATCATTCCCTCATCTACACTCATTTTCCCTAAATAAAACCTCATTGACCCTCACCATCCCTCGTCATCCCTAATAACTCCCTGATCACCTCTCATCATACTTAATCACTCCCTCATTAACCCTCATCATCCCTCATCATCCCTAATCACTCCTTAATTGGCCCTCATAATTATTCATAGTCCTTAGTCACACCCTCATTGACCTTATATGACCCTTATCAACCCTCTATGTCCATCATCATACCCAAACACTCCCCATTTTACCCTTATTATCCCTAATCTCTATTTCATCATCCTTCATCATACCTCATCATCTCTAATCACTCCCTCATCTACCCTTATTTTCCATAAAAACACCTTCATAAACTGCCATAATCCATAATAATCCCTAATCACTCCCTCATCACACTTAATCATACCTAATCACTCCCTAATTGACCCTCATCATCCATAATCACTCTCACATTAGCCCTCATCATCCCTTAGAGTACAGAGTCACACCTTCATTGACCCTCATTATCCCTCATCATAGCTAAACACTTTTTGATTTACCCTCATTATACCTCATCATTAATAATCACTTCCTCATCAAAATTAATCATACCTAATCACTCCCTCATTATCCCTCATCATCCCTCATAGTTCCTAGTCACACCCTTTAATACCTTTATTATGGGTATAGTGGATTTTTGCTTGTGCTCGATCTTCCCTAGTCACCCATTTATCTATATAGGTTGGAAATTCCTCTCTCCTTTAAAAATATGGCTATGTCAATGCCCCATCTCTTTCCTATATATAGTTTATAATTAATCTCTCCTAATTTTAAATCATCCCTTGATAATTCCCCCTCTCCTTTATCCCTTGATTTGATAATGCCTTCTCTATTAATTTTTAAGTATGATAATGCCCCCTCTTTTCAATATATGGACTAGTTTTTCAATTGGGTATTTAATTAGGTATAACTCATTAAATATATAATTAGGTAAGATAGATACAATTAGGATTAGATACAGTTATTCAATATCAAGATATGGTTAGGTATTTAAGCAGGTAGGGCACACTCAGGTAGGTAGGGCAAGAAAGATAGGTAGGTAGGGTATATTCAAGTAGGTAAATTAATTAGGGAATACTTAGGTATAATAAGATAGGTATGACATAGTCAAAATGAATATTTGTTTTAGGTATTTAGGAAGGGCATATTCAAGTCAAGATATAGCTCAGATATTCAATTAGGTAAGGCATACTCAAGTAGGTAAAGTAGGTAGGGCATATTCAAGTAGGTAAAGTAAATAAGGAATGCTAAATGGTATAGATATATTACATACGTAACATGATTCAAAAATTAATTTATCACTATATATTTTAGGAAGAAATATTTCCTTTCTAATAACATAAGATAAGTAGGTAAGGCATAGTTACGTAGGTAAGACATAGTTAAGTATGTAGGGAAAGAATATATGCAAGCTATAGATTAAGAAGAAAACTTACTTTGATAGCTAATAATATATTATAGAAAGTGAAATTAGGTAGGAAAATAATGAATTATATATTGAGAAACAAGTTTACCTTGCCTTATCAAGTAGGGCATAGCTAAGTAGGTAGGGTAAGAAAAATGCTATCTATTATAAAGTAAGATTCCATTGATAGATATGACTTAATATAGAAGAAAAGTAATGATAGATATTGGGAAGGAAATTTACCTTAATATTTATGAATTATTCCATTGCTATTTATTGATAAGATAATATTTCTGTGATATGCTATTAGGTAAAGCGA
This sequence comes from Torreya grandis, assembly GCA_037957365.1. Classification (NCBI taxonomy): domain Eukaryota; kingdom Viridiplantae; phylum Streptophyta; class Pinopsida; order Cupressales; family Taxaceae; genus Torreya; species Torreya grandis. The sequence continues at coordinate 5,611,333 of JARHVA010000090.1, read as the reverse complement.
AGCTAGATATCAAGAAGGCAAGCTTCCCTTGCCTTACTCCTTGGAATAGATGATGTAGGTAGGGCAAGTTTCCCTTGCCTTATTGGGTAGGGAAAGTTTGAGATTGGGGTAGGGCCTTCATAATGGTGACAACCCCCCCCCCCCCCCCCCCCCCCCACACACACACACACACACACATATATATATATATAGTAGATCCCCCATTCCTATGCTATATTTTGATATACTATATTGGGGATTGGGGCACACTTAGAGTATGGTAGGGCCCCAATTTGGCCTTTAGGGCCCTATTAACCATTTTGACTACAAGTCAAAATAGGTCAACCCCTATAGTAAAAAAACTTATATAGGGGTATAATATAGTGTCATAGGGTTTTTTTTGTTCATTTTATGCAATTTAATGCCATTTTTGCCTTGGTCATGGTTTAATTAGGTCTTATGTCAACCTGAGTCACTTAGGGTTCATTTTGGGGTCATATATGAAAGTGGAATGAGTTTAAAGATGTAAAAGTGTCCTAATTTTCTTCTCAACATCCAAGATTTCATATTTACTATTAGGAATGTTAGTCTTATCTAAAACTTGTACGTTATCTAACTAAAAATCAAGAAAACAACTAACAAATAAAGAGTTTGGCACTTTTATGGTCCATGAAAGAGTGTGACACATGTGGAAACCTTGTGGGATGAATATTAATCTTATTAGACTCATATTAGAATTTTATAATATTTTTAAGTGCTAAAAATGGTCAAAAACCAATTCTACTCCTTCATCACCCTACTAGGCATGCATAAGTAGTCAACAGGGTTGTGATTAGTATGGCTAGTTGGAGATGTTTCAAACCAAATGCCTTTGGGGATGATAGTAAACTAATATATATTAATTTTCATAACAAGATTTCAAATATTGATCAAATATGATTTATGAATAATCTCTAACAAGTTGACTATATTTTTTCGCTTATTATTTCCCATACCCTATAGGTTTTGCTCTTATTTGGATGATTCCATATAATAAAACTAATTTAATTAAATCCATAGGACATGGAAATAGTCACCTCATGTTACCCATTCTTGGTTTCATGTTTAAAAGTATTTTTATAGGCACATCATCTTAGGTTTGTAAGTTAGTCTCATTTAAAATGATAGTAAGTTTTCCACTATCTACAGAATCTTCATGCTTTGGTAGTGAATTTAGAGGGTGGTGATAGTTAATTCTCATGTTACCAATCTCCTATTTTTAACCTAAATTTTCAATCTCATTCTCAAAATCAAACTTCATGATATTGTAGTTATTTTGTGACACACAATCAATTTGTCCCATGACTATCATATATAGTCAACTGAGTGAACTATGTTAAAGAATTTAGCACGTTCATGGAGTCATAAAGAGTTTTAATAGGTTTATTATCTCATTGAAACATGAAAAATTGATCCCATCCATATAAAAAATAAGGTAATGTTGTAGTCATGTGCAACATATATACACAGTCAATCATGGATACACACCTATAGCTGCTCTCAAGAGATATATTCACATTATAAAGAATAATTTTGGACTTTTTGAAGTTTCAATAAGATTAAATAATACATATAAGAATTTAAATTATGTTAGGGTCATAATACATGCTCATAGTACATACTTCCTCCCTAATGCTCTTATATGCTATTGCATCCACCTTTGGGTACCCTACAAGAAGATGACATATTGGAAAAAACATACTTTATTGGTATATAGATCCTCAAGTTTGAAAAGATAAATTTGAAGAGATTAGAGGGGACTAGTATTTATAAAATTACCATACACCATATATATTTTTAAATATACTTTCACTATCTACCTACATACATGCAAAAGTCCACCTACACGTGGCACCATAGAAAAATTAGAATTCTTGAAGGAGGAAATTGGACATGGTGAAACCCTTATTGAGGTCATAGTGTGTTTATTAGATCATGATAAACATATTTGGATTGATATACTGATATGAAAGATGGAAGGTTACCTTTTAAAGGTGAAACGATTGTATTCAGGGATCATATCCCTAAAACATGAAAATAAAACACCTAGCCATTTTATGGAGATAATATGATAAGATTTTCAAGAGATTTGAAGAATATAAATGAGAATACCTTGTAGATCCCACATAGGATAAAATATTTGAAAATTTTTGTAGGTTTATGATGATTGGAAGTTAGTTTTTGAAGAGCTCCAATATGCACCTTTGACTACTAATTTTAGACAATGACATCTAGAGGGTTTAGAAATTCAAAGTGACTCTAGCATCTCAAAGTGAAAATAGGGTATGTATTCATGATTTAAAATTTTTATTAATATGAAATTAATACAATTTAACACAAGGATATTTAAAATAACTTGATATGCAATGTTTTGAGCCTATCTACATGTGTGTGTCTTGCTATTTGAAGCTATCCACCTAAAGCTAGGTACAAACTCCTACATCATCCACAACAAGGGCCTAACCATGGAGATACCAATTTTTTTGATATAATATGACTAAAAAATATCTCAAAGGATTTAAAAATAATATGTTGCATAAATTTCAAAGGGTAATGTCTACCTACAGGCCCTCTTGCTTCAAGAAAGTTAACTATAGTTGACTATTATAGACAGTGAGTATAAAGTAGGGCTCTCAATGTGGATATAGTATGAACATGAGGAAAGTATGTTAAAATAATTTAAAAATTATATTTTAAGGATTAAATTAAGTATTATAACACTATATTCAAGGTCCAACTATGCAAAACCACCTACATGCCCCCTTCTAAATAGGGATACAATCTACAGTCCAAGATAGTTAAATGATAGAGTGTGGACAATATAAAGTTTGAAAAGAATATAATGATAAAAGTGTTTAAGGGACATAAAAAATTATTGTATTAACATAAATATACCCTCATGATATGGGAAAACATGGAATAAGGGTTTTAATCAAGTAATATACAATCTACATTCTAAACCCTGCACACAGTCCCTTTCTTCACAGTTTATCGTCAAAATTGAAGGATTTGAAGGGTAAAATGATATGAATAAGGCATAAATTTTTGTTAAAATGGTCTCCATAACTTGGATAATCCCATAAAATATCCATTTTTCCTAAGGAAATAGGTTAAGTACCCTCTATTTTGTCTCAGATAGAGGGTACTTCCCTAGAAGCACAAACCCTATAGTCTTGAAGAATGGTGATAGGGGGATGAGCTAGGGGATAATTAGACCTTAAAAATAGGTTTTTAAAGTTTAATCACACCTAAAAAACATGATATAACTTGCATATAGGTAATAATCTCAACAATATGGTCTAGACTTTCAAGTATGCAGATAGGCCTATTAGACATGGTTTAGGCCTAAAGACCAAATGGGGGGTAAATGTTACTTATAGCCTTAGGTGGGAATTATAACCTATAGGAAAATGGTTTATTTAATATAAAAAGTGTGTTAAATCTTCCACCTTGCATAATAATTCACAAGGAGAGCCAATTTTCACTTGAGATAATTCAGACCTATGAAAAATGAGGAATCAAGCTTGATAAGGTGATTTTGAATGCTCACATCTTCTTGGAGGGTATGCATGGAGGTAAAATGAGTTTGGGGAAGTTGATAGGGGTCATGAGAACTGATATTATGGAATTTTTCTATAATTCCAATGTCATATGTATATGAATAAAGTCTAAGAGGAGAAAGGACCTAAAACCCTACAAAGCCTTGGATAAGAACCTGATGAAGGAAATGAAGGAGAAGAGCTATACTAATGGAACATAATGACCATTAAAGTGATTGGATAGTATAGATAACTCTCCATGGCTTCCCTCCATCCTACTGAGGTGTTCCTTATTTATATGATCAAGAGGGAATTTGGATTTCTTTAACTATTTTTGATGTTTTTTAGGTTCCAGGAGGTTCCAAAGGATTAAATAAACTTTGGGAGAAATATAAAGACTTATTTAAATCACCATGACCATTTAATAAAAAAAAAAAAAAATCTCGTAAGTATTTCTATAGGTGTCTTCACTTCAGCTAGTCAAAACTACCAAAGTAAACAAGCTAGTAGGAGAGTGAAAATGTTAAGTGAATGGACTTTTAAGGTCTACCTGATGAGTCTAAGGACATGGAGGGTATTTAAAAGTGTAATTAACTAAATTTTATGGATTTTAATGGAAAATTTAATCTAATTTTAAGGTGAAGTGTGAGGGGTGAGTGAAAGAGGAGTTTCTTTGACTACTGGTAGTGATGATGCACTTCTAGAAGAATCTAGATGATTAGGGATGTATCCAATGCATGGGTGGGAATGTTTACAACCCATCCCTATCAATTAAATAATTATATATATCCCTAGTTAGTTTTGGTATGTTATAAAGGGGCCAATTGATGAAGATAATTTTCTTGTGCAAAATGATAACTCCTACACCATATTTCATGAGTCTCATGACTTGGAGGGACATTTGTCCTACTAGAAATTTCATGGTTTATCTCCTAACTCATTATAATACATATGTAACTCCTCATATTAGCATGATAAGTGTTATACTAACCTTTGGACTTCTCTTTTCCCACTTCCCTCTCAAATTCTATAAGTAGCTACCATTTTGGCCTTTGTAATCTAATACCACTCCATGTATGGAAAAGACCTACTAGAATGCCATCGTATTTTCATTTCAAAATTAATGAAAATTTGGTTTTTAGTTCATTAATAATTTTATAAGTGTGTAAAGTGATATATGGTGACACAAAGTGATAATCCCCTATCCTTTCTTCTCCCTATCCTCTCATGTTTATGCAAGAGTTCTTATTATACCAGGTCATATGAAGTGTTGTCAAGTGTATGGGTCTATAATTTAAGTTTAAAATGAGCTTTAGTGTTTGAAACTAGCCTATGGTTAGATTACCTTGGATAGGCTTCATGCATTGTACCTCTATATTGAAACACTCATGTTAGAATCTCATAGGACTTGGAAGTTAGCTTGTATGCCTTGTTTCTTAGTGTAGGAAGTATAATGGTCATATGGAAATAATATTTGTGTATAAAACCTTTAGAGTGGTTTAATTTCATGAAAATCCTATCCCTTTTACCCACAAGTAATCAATAGGTTTAGGTCATAAGCATTCTAAGATAAATTTTGGGAGCTAGCCCGTAAACCTAGAGGCCCACTTACACTATAGGTACACCCACATACCTAGAAGTGTTCCATGTTTCCCATATATATAAGAGACTTGAACATCCTCTTATAAGGTGAAATATTTGGTGATAATATTTCTAGCATGCTTAGTGGGATCAAGGTCTAAAAGAGTGGAAATATATTTGGTGTGTCTTTCCTCCAATCAACTTTTAGAAGTAAGAAAATTAGCACCAATGGTAACTCTAAATGAAAACGTTTGGTTGTAATCAGCCCAAGTATATCTCATTGAATATTTTGATCAATTTTTGCATCTCATTTAAATATTAATTTGATATGAATATCTATGGTGAATATCCCTATAATTATTCTCTCTATTAGCCTTGATATAAACCACATTTTACTACTCAATAGTCCTACCACAATGGCTACCAATCCTATGATCCATGGAAGCACTATAGTCCTCCATTTCCATCTACATATGAACACTATGTTATTGTACAACCCTATGAAGAAGGTTACCAATAAACCTATCAATAAATTCATCCCTATCAACCCCAAGAGGATTCTTATGAATCTTGTCATGAAACTGAATGCTCTATAAAATCTAAGTCAAGATATCAAAAAACAAGAATTGAATTCTTACAAATTAAATTATAACAAGATAAAGCTGGTATTTATCCCCATCATTACTCTCCTCCTCTTTCATTTTTTCCATCTTATATCATGTCTTTATTGGAATCCATAATAGAGTTATTAGTTGATGAAGATGGTATGAGAACATGGGATGATGAGTATGATGTGTTCCCTGATCACCTCATGGATTGGTTAAGAGGTGATGCCCAAAGCTATATGAAAATGTTAGATATGTTTAAAGAGACAAAAGAAAATCTTTGGGAGATCAAGGAATAAATGGACTTGGAAAAGAAGTGTCTTCAATAATTAATAGATAGAACAAGATGTGTGAAGACAAAGAACCTAAACATGAACATGTTGTTTTTGAAGAGTCTTAATAAATATATTGGCAAGATGTGACTCCTACTTATTTAGACATTTTTCCTTAAAATCAGCCAAGAGATCACTTCCCTATGAGCTTATTAGTGCATTCCTCTTTCCTAAATCCACTCACAAGCCCTCTCCTTCACCCCACACTCCATCTCCAACTCATTAGCCTTACAATATACTTCATATTCCATCTCCTTTACATGAACCTATCCATCAACCTTACACATCACCCCTTCTTGAAAAAGAACCCATATTGAGGGAAGTAAGTGAAGAGGAAAGAGCCCAAGTCATAGCTGATCAAGAAGATGTCATGAGTGACTATGAGGAAGAAATCACCATAGGGACCCCCTTTGGTGAACAAAAGGGAAATCCTACCTTCTTGAGTGAAGATAAACATATTGAAGACTCTTTTGTAGTTGTCCATGAGGAATGTGGCCAAGAATTGAAGAGAGAGGTATTCAAAGAAGATTCCATGTCTGATCATGAAGTTTTGGATGACCATCTCAAGCATGAAGTAGAGTGTAATATCAAGGATGAAGGTCAAATTAGTCCTCAAGAAGTTGTAGTACTAAAATAATATCATGAGACCAAGGTAAAAGACATAGTTCTTGGAGATGACTCAATACCTCTATCTAATTTTAAATCACCCTCATATTCCTTGGAACATAAAGATGATCAGCTTGATGATCTCATACATCAAAAATAAAATAATAGAGAGGTAGTGGTTTTAAATGACAAGGAGAGTAAGGATGATTGATAGCAACAAATGGAGTTATTTCAAGATCTTGAATATCTTTTCCAAGTTAGGTGTCAAGTACTTAAGAAGGTAGAGAAAGAGTTTTATATGGAGGATGTATGCAATTAGAATTGCATGATGTACATGAATTAATTTTATATTGGATAAGATAGAGCACACCTACACTTCTGATTGGGTATACACTAGTTAAGTGAGACATGACTAATATGGGGATCTGCTAGACCCGATTAGGGGATCACTTGTATCACTTGTCATAACATATCATGTTTGGAAGGGTTACAAAGGCTATAGTTTAACACAATCACACAACGAACCTAAAAGAGTCCTATGATTTGATATTTCACTTATGCTAATAAATAAGAAAGTAAAATATTATAATAAAAAGAAAAGTAAACTAATCTAGTGCACACCAAATCTTGTGGCACAAAGTGGGGGTTAGAATAAAACAAATAAACTAAACATGGATATGAAACATATAATCATGTAAATGTATACATAATACTAATACATGGAAGAAAAGAATACATATTTCATTGTCTATCTACTCTTCAAAAGGAGAAATAAAGTTAGGAATACTTACCTTTGAAGATGAACTTGTTGAGCCTCAATCTCTCCATTGGCCAAGGTGCTTCACAAGAGATTATTGTGGTTATAAGGATAACCAAGATAAATAAACTCTAGGCTACATGAACTACCTAAGCATCCAAAAGACTTGTCCACAAGACAAGATCAGAGCTTTAGAGAAAAGTATTAAACCTTAAAAATTTATTCCTCAATTAGAATGGTTAATAAACAAATATTTTTTCACACTTCTTTGCTTTCTTATTCTCTTCTTATCAAATGGTGTTAAATGACCTTGTATATATATAGTGGTAAATTGCTTAAAAAAATTTGGACATGTTAGTTGTACTAGGTCAACTGAGTCAACCTAGCACACTTTCAAGATAATGCCTTAAGTCAGTGCTAGGTCAGTGTAGACACCGAAATCGTGTCGACTCCCCTGGTCCTTCCCCGTCTTATTCTTCTTTGCCTATTGAACCCTTGTCGATCGCTTGTTTCACCAACCTTGACCCTGGCAGCATGTAAAGATGAACACAGAGCTAAAACTAGACTCTATACCCATTATGCATCTGCCGACGTCGGTCTTTACCCGACCGATGTCACCGACGTCGGTCACCTATCGGCCGACATCGGCAATCCTGCCGACGCCGGTCACCTTCCCCTGGTCTGTTATCAGTTACCATTCGGTTTCCCGAAACGGTTGACGAACCGTTTCTGGAACCGTCCCCGTCCCCCGCCTTCATCAACTTCTGCCAGCGATTTGAAGGGAGAGATCCCTGAACGCTATTCAGAAACACTGACCAACCTGCGAATTCCTCCGTCAACCTGCGAACTCCGAGCAATCATCAACACAAACGACATCAACTAATCTACACACCATGGCTTCCATCGCGACTTCTACCAGGTAAGTATCATTCTGTTTATTTCATTTCTTTTTTAGTTATTATTTATCAGTCTGTTATCTCTGCCTCTGTCCCGACTCTGTTCAACCCTGTCCCGACTCTGTTCAATCCTGTCCCGACTCCCCTAGACTCTCTCAGACCCTGTCCCGACTCCCCCAGACTCTCTCAAACCCTACCCTGACCTTATCAGACCCTGTCCCGACTCTGTTCAGCCCTATCCCGACTCTATTCAGTGCTGTCCCGACCCTGTCCAGACCTTCCCAGAACCTGCCCCTACCGACGCCGGTCACTACCCCGACCGACGACGGCACCTTCCTTGACCGACGCCGGCACCACAGAGACCGACGCCGGCGACTGTGCAGAACAGTGCCGCTTATCAGGTACGCCTTTTATTTTTCTGTCATTTATTTCTGTCATTATCATATACTTTCATCCAATTTTCTACTCTTTTTTATCAGTGGGTTGATATCCTTCTAGGGAGTCTTTTGTACTTCCAGGATCGGGCGTTCGCCTGACAACCCACCATATCTTTGACTAACGTTTTTCGTCCAGTCTCTTTTTCGCAGGTGTCATTCCTCCACAGCCAAAGAGGAGAATCTTTCAACGTCTGATTTCGGTGCGCACGACTTTATCAGGTACTTCTAGCCTTAACCATCTTTTAGTTTCTTATTTCTCTTTTGAATGTAGAAAGCAATTTTGCATAGAAACATTCTGGCACGCCCGGTGGGATCCTAGATCCTCCTCGGGTTCTTTCTTTCTTTCATTCATTTAGGCGCATTAGGTTTCTTCATTTTCACCTCCTTTCGTCTCTTCTTAAACAACATCATAAGCAGAACTAAAACGAACATTTCTTTCTTGCACTTCTAGACTAGCTAAACTCATACTCTTTGACTCTTTCTCCATTCGTCTTCATACGAACAAACATTTCGACTTGGACATTAAAACACTCTGCATTCATTTTTGTTTGCCTGCATCCCTTAGACCACACATAGTAATTAAATCGCATATTGAATTAATCTAGATCACTTCATGTTACATGACCAAACCACCTGCACAAAACAAACATTTTAACTTACCTGAGACAAGGCCCGACTGGGATTTCATCCCCCAGCGGATACCTTACCCGTCCCGGTGACCCTACTTGGATTTCATCACCAAGGGGGAAACCCACTCCGTTCTCTGGCGGAGTATAATCTCTAGGCGAGGTATATTTTGGCTAAGCGAAACCAGCTAACCACTGGAATCGTGAAGTGAGGGGAGCTTGCTCCTTAGCACCAGGCCACGTACCAGACCCTAACACAGACTTCTTGAGCACCATAACAAAACCCGAAACCATCCATAGACTTCTTCTTCTAGGACCCATTTTTCAGCCAATCTTTCTCTACACACACATTCTAAGGCATAAGCCACTATAATCCTAAAATTTTATTTCTAGAGTTTCAGAATCTGCTTGTGTCTTCATCTTTTTGGTTCTTATCTGCTTGTTTGAGCTTGTGAGGACGTTCTCCCTTGCCTTGAATGGTTCTAACTCGTAGCCAAGCCAAGGCTCTAGTCGATCACGCGAGGCATCATCCTCTTCCGTCTACCCCGCCTACAACCAACCCTACAATGGAGTTCAACTCAGAAACTGAAAGAACTCCTACCAGACCATCTCCGCCCCAAACGCCTATTATTCCAGAAGGGGACCAAGACTTTGCACGATTCTTGGACCTCAATACTAAAGCCCTGCAACACTATCTCGCGAATAGCCAAACGCGAGACCCCTTTGGCAATCCAATTTATGGAATGCCGACTTCTCTCCTCACAACTGCGGTCGTATCAACAACGTCTGTAGTCCAACCCTTAAACACCCAGGCTGTTGCCTCAACCAATGACCAACCTTTCACCAACCATCCAAGTGTGGCCTCTCCTTCCGTTGTTGGGCCCACTTTCACCGGGGTTCGGCCCCCAATCAATCTCAGTCTACTCAACCACTTTCTACCCCCTTTCAAAACCTGGTCGTCTCTATTCCGCCCACTCTTACTCCTATCAACACTAGGGTGGCTACCCATCCGTTAGCCCATGTTACCTCTAACCAACCTCCCATGACAACATCAAACCTACCCATATCTTCCATCCAACCATCTTTAGTCACTTCTTCCGTCCCTACGACTAGTCATCCGTATGTTGCGCCCTTATTGGTACAACCGACTACGTCGTATACCTCTTCTAGCCTCTTTCAAGCACCTCACAATCTAGGAGGTGCTACATCCGCCAATCCGTCAATAGATATTATCAAGATGCTGATGGATAAAATGTCCAACCTAGAGACCTCTATTACCGGCTCACGCAACACTCTCTGGTACGAATAAATCTGTAACGAGCCCATCCATCCTTCCGTCCCCATCAGACCATATCCCAACCAGTGGGAACTTCCTAAGTTTTCTCGTTTTCAGAGTAAGGAAGACCCACAACAACATTTACGGGCATTCAGACATGCCTGTTACCTTATCGCCCACGATGATGCGTTACTCTTACGCACGTTTCCCATGTCTCTCTCGGGTGCTGCACTTGATTGGTACAGCTCTCTTCCCAGCCATTCCATCCTTACATTCACTCAGTTGGCCCAGCTCTTCCTCGATCATTTCTCCATCAATATCACCAAGAAGGTCTCTATCACAGACCTCTATTCTATTCGCCAGTTCGAGGATGAATCTATTGCTGATTTCGTCGCTCAGTGGAGGAGCCTTATCAATCAACTTTCATTTTCTTTACCTCAGCCTGAGCTTATTGAACTTTTCTCTCAAGCCTGTGCTAAACATATTTCTTCTACCTTGAGGGTTCAAACCTTCCGCACTTTTGACGAAGCCTTCACGATGGCTCGTAAACTTGAATTACGTGCCGTTGAGGAGAATAAAGTCAAGTTGCGGAGTAAGAATCCCAACTCCAAAACCAATGACCCTTCTTCTAAGCCCTCCTCGTCCAATCTTAAATCTAAAGCTTCAGCAAATGCTGTGGTTGTTAGATCTTCCTCTTCTTCGCCTTCAACTAATCAACCTGAACCATCCACGTCCATGAGCACCACTCGTCAATTTCAGCAGAGATACATACAGCGACAGTTTACTCCACTTGGAGAATCATACGTGTCTATGCTGGAAAAACTCGTCAAACAAGGGGCCATCAATCTCCCTCAGATCCGACCTCCACCACAATTTGATCCCTCACGCGCCATCCCTGCGTGGTATAGGGAGAATGACTTCTGCCACTACCACCGTGTTAAAGGTCATGACACGGGCAACTGTAAAACCCTTAAAAACATAGTTCAAGACATGTTGGAAAAGGGTGACCTCATCCTCGACAATCCTAACGCCCCTCCTAATCAGGGTATCGATATCTTCAAACAACCATTCCCTAATCATCCACCAACCCAAAACAACGTCCAGACCTTGACTGACAATACCCATGAACATAATATTTGAACAGTCAATACAGTCTCGCCCCTCATTTCCAACCAACCCCAAGAGGTGAGTTCATCATCAGTCCATCACATGTGGACGAACCTCTTTCTCCGGCTAGTTCTCCCTCAACTTCTCTCATTTTGGAGGATGCCTCGACCTTACCAGCACCGCCAGTTTCACCATCTTCCTTCTTGCTGCCCATAGAGGACCCAACCTTTCCTACTCCTCGGCCACAAGTGGAGGGCACTATCATCCCTGTCCTTTACCCGCTTGAGGAGCTTCATTCACCAGTTTCTTCTCCACCCAGAGAAGAACCTATCTCTCCTTCATCTCCAACCAAACATGAACCTGTCACAACTTCATCGTGTTTTGAGCCCGAGACTACTACATCCGTCCCACCTTCAGTCCCACAACCATTGGCATCTTCTCAAGAGCCTAAACCTCATCCCACATCTTCTCAGCCATTTTCCCGACTAGTGGAGAGACTCGAACTTCTCCCTTCTAGGAAAGTGGAACATCAGGGATTGTGGGACCGCCTCACAGCTCTTCAACAAGCCCGGGCCCTCTCATCTCATGCTGCTAATCCTCCCATGGCAGAACCTTCTAAGACTATCAACAAAAATCCGATCTCCACTTCCAAACCGTCTACATCTCCATCAACCTCATCAAAACCAAAACCCTCATCTATCCCGCCTAAACCTATCAAATCACTTGGCGTTCGCCCCGTCTCCAACCTCACTCATCCACAAGTAAAGGTGGACTTAACCCAAACTTCAACTAATCGTAGTCTTCAATCTAAATCTCAAAAGACTGTCAAACCACAGAGGCGAACGCCTCCTCTTCCGTCACCATTGCCCTCCATTTTGGGCCCGCATCCTTCAACCTTAACCAGAGTCCTTCCCGCTTCAACCTCTAACCAAAACCGGTTGCCTCCTTTGCTTCCTTTACCTACCGCTAGCCTACCCTCTCCCAAAAGGGCGATACCTCTCACGAAGAGTGTACCGTCTCCACCTGTCATCGCACCATCAACCCAGAAAGTGGTACGAAAACCTCCTCCCATTTTGCCCAAGCAAAAGTCACCGACATCGCATACATCGATGAACATGGACCCTTTAGTGGGCTCATACTCTTTGATCTTGCAACGACTTTTGCAAACTTCTAGCATAACTCTTCCACCCATCAAGCCCTTTCAACCTCTCAGGTCTAAACCTTCCTGGTTCGACGACACGAAGATTTGTTTATATCATCGTACACCAGGACATGACACTGAGACTTGCTGTGCCCTCAAGGCTGTCATTCGCCGTTATCTGGAGAAAGACACTCTTCTCTTTGAGGACACTTTCGACCGCCCCCCGACTCCTTCTCACAACCCTTCAACCTCTTCAAACCCATCCACATCTCATCAACCGGTTACAACCCCTACATCATCTTCACCTCCCATCTTTGAAATCAATGCCATTCACATCACCACTAGGTCACAAAAGGATAAGGCGAAAGAAAAAGCCGCCATTCCTTGGACCTACCCTTTTGTCAATCCACCTCAACCGCCTAAGCCTAAGATTTCTATCCTTGGCGCGCCTCAACCTTCCTCTCCTTCTTCTTCTTCTGGACCAATCCACGACTCCATGTTGAAACAACTTCACCAGACGCTTGTGAAGATGTCCCTCTACGATCTCGTCCAAACCTCACCTCAACATCGTCAGGCCCTCATCCAAGCCCTGCAGGCAGCGGAGGTCCAACCTGAGGATCCTCAGCCACTTGCTGCCCTTGTCCACTCCTTAGCCCCTGTTGCCTCCATAACATTCAGCGACTCTGAGATTCCTACATCCAACACGGAAGATCAGGATGCCGCCCTCTTCATCACTGCCTACATCGATCGGACACGCATTAAACGCGTTATGATCGACGGGGGCGCTAGCATCAACATCATCTCCACTCATGCCTTTGATCAGTTGGCTCTTCCCAAGAATTGCGTCTCCAAAACTGATGCGATCTTATGCTCTTTCAATGACACTACTGCCACGACCATTAGTACAGTTATCCTTCATATCCGCGTTGGTCCACGCACAGTCCCGGAGCTCTTCTACATCATCGAAGGAGAGTTCCAATACAACATCTTGCTGGGCCGACCCTGGATCCACACCATGGCCTGTGTCCCCTCCACCCTGCACTGTTGTGTGAAGTTTGAGCATGACGGACAAGTCCACACCATTCCCGCTGACCCTTCGCCTTTCAAAACCTGCAATACCACCTACCGTCCAAACGATGTCCTCATTCCTATCAAGCCATCAACCTCGGCACCGCCTCCATCCGCGGAAGTTTCAACCAGTTCGCAACAGGCGGTCGCCCTTACACCTCCCCTTCAAGCGACAACCACAGATCCCATGGAAGACGTCTTTCAAAGACTTTCATTGGGAGAGTATCTCTTGTTGGCTTTAGACATGTTCCAAACTCCGCAAGAGTATGGACGCCTTCATCACAGCCCCAGCTACGACCATCGAATTGGGATGATCATACCTTATGGTCCCCCTCACCTCCGCACCAACCTCGTCTATGGAGGGCTTAATCAAGCTCCTACTGACGGTAATCCTCTTTCTTCACCTCAACCTTTCACATCAGATTTCTCATTTCTTGGCAACCCCGCCTTTGCACATACTTACCTTTACAGGTGTGCATGGAAGGGTTTTGGTTTCGGACGCTATGAGCAGGGCTCCCATCAGCCTATCCAACCGCTCAATGATGACGACGCCAAGAAACGGTATGGTCTGGGATATCACGACCCCACTCAAGACCCTGTAGACCTTTATCCTGAACCAATCCTTGACCAATCTCCTCCACACTCGCCTATTTCGCCACCTTCACCTACGGAGTCAGTGGTTTCCATTCCTCCTAGTTTTTTTTTTTTATAAACACCATTCGCCTGGACCCCTTGACTTATCAGCTCAATGGGGTATCCAAGTCTCTCCCTCTCATTCTTCCCACCATGATCGAAGATGAGTCGGCAACCATTCACACTGTTCATTGCGTTGACGATGACGCCATTCTTTCCTACATGGGCGCTGATGATTCTTTCATCCAGCGCTCCCTCCCTTCTGAGACCCAGGTTATGTTAAATGAATCAACCATTGACATCAACCTTCCTTCTTCTGATGTTCCTCATGTCTTAAAGATTGGCCAATCTTTAGACGCTCAGGAGCAGCTTGACTATACCCAGTTCCTCTCCGACCATAGCAAGGCCTTTGCCTGGACTTACAGTGATATGCCTGGCATCGACCCCACCATCGTTACCCATAACATTGTCACCAAACCAGAGGCTAAGCTTGTCAGGCAAAAGCTTCGAAAGATGCATCCTCGCGTTGCCCTCCTTGTCAAGGAGGAGCTTCAGCGTCTCCTTTCTGTCTCCTTCATCCAGCCTATCGATTATCCACAGTGGGTCTCTAACATCATCCCAGTCACCAAGGCAACTGGGGGGATTCGGATCTGCACAGACTATCGTGACCTTAATCTAGCCTGTCCTAAAGATGACTTTCCTCTTCCTAACATCGACCAGCTTGTTGATCTTACGGCCGGCCATGAGATGCTATCTCTTATGGATGAGTTTTCAGGATACAATCAAATCCTGATCGCTCCAGAAGATCAGCACAAGACTACTTTCATCACCCCATGGGGGACTTTCTGCTATCGAGTCATGCCTTTTGGCTTGAAGAACGCAGGCGCCACTTATCAGCGTGCCATGACCTACATTTTCCACGATCTCCTCCACAAAATCATGGAGGACTATGTGGATGACCTTCTCGGCAAATCCAAATTTCGCCGCGACCATCTGACCATTCTCAACATCATCTTTTCTCATCTTCTTCAGTACAATGTCCGTCTTAACCCCAAGAAATGTATTTTTGGGGTCCTCTCTGGCAAGCTTCTCGGCTTCATCGTTTCCTTCCATGGCATCGAGATAGATCCCGCCAAGATTCGTGCTATCCTCGAAATGCCTCCCCCGACCAATCGCAAGCAGCTTCGCAATTTGCAAGGCAAGCTCCAGTCCATTCGCCGTTTCATCTCGCAGCTTTCTGACCGCTGCCAACCCTTTCATCATCTCCTTAAGAAGGACGTCATTTTTACATGGGATAAGGACTGTCAAGAGGCTTTTGAAGCCTTAAAATGCTATCTGGTCTCTCCACCAGTTCTCATTCCACCTAAAGACAACCAACCCTTCTACCTTTATATCTCAGCCACTCACCATTCGTTAGGTGCCATGATCGCGCACCGAGACGAGCATCACCGTGAGCAAGCCGTTTATTATATCAGCCGCACACTGGTCGACTATGAAACTCGGTATACCCATATCGAGAAACTCTGTTTGGCGTTAGTCTTTGCTGCTACTAAGCTTCGCCACTATCTTCTTAGTCACAAAACCTTTGTCATCACCCACACCGACCCTCTCAAATATATGCACTCCAAGCCATATCAGAATCAACGTATGGCTCGGTGGCTCATGCTGCTTGCTGAGTTCGATCTCGAATTCATCCAACAGAAATCTATCAAGGGGCAAACCATCGCTGATCAACTAGCCGATGCCCCTCTTCCTGACACTCAACCTTCGCAGTGTGAATTCCCTGACGAGTCTATCGCTGCGCTTTCCTCCGACGACACCACCTATCAGATGACTATGTTCTTTGACGGGTCCAAATGTCAACTAGGTGGAGGTGCTGGGGTCATTCTCATCCCACTCGAAGGGGAGCCCATGCCTCTGTCTTTTAAACTCAACTTTGATTGTACCAATAATATGGCCAAATACGAGGCCTTAATTTTGGGACTTCAGACCGCCCTCTCTCTCAGCATCAAGTCCATCAACATCTTCGGCGACTCGCAGCTCGTCGTCAATCAGGTTAACGGTTCATACCTCTGTAAAAATGAAATTTTGCAAAGGTATAAAAATCGTGCTGACATTCTCCTTGCATCTTTCGACCATTTCCTCTTGCAGACTATTTCTCGATCCACGAACAAGTTTGCTGACACTATGGCTTCTCTTGCTTCCCATATCCCATCTTCCTCATCTGCATCCAGACTTTTTGTCACGGTGCATCGTGTGTCATTACCTTCATATATCTCTCCTCACATTCATCATGTCAACACTATAGACCCAAGCCCACAAGATGCTTGGTATAAGCAACTTGTGGACTTCTTATCTCTCTCTATCATTCCTCCCAACCTCTCTAGTAATGCACGACGAGCTTTTATCAAGCGTACTGCTCGCTATACCATGCTAGGGGGTCTTCTCTATAAGCGAGGCTTCAACGGCCTCCTTCTTCGCTGTCTCACCTCCACTGAAGCATCTCAAGCCATTCAACAAGTCCACGACGGAATTTGTGGCAGACATTTTAGTGGAAATTCGGTTGCCAAGCGCATCCTTCGTCTGGGCTATTATTGGCCTACCCTTCATCAAGACTGTAGCGATTATGTTCGGCATTGCATCAAGTGTCAGCAGCACTCTAACTTGCTTCATCTCCTCAGTCATGCCTTACAAGTTGCTCAGGATTTCTGGCCTTTTTCTCAATGGGGTTTAGATCTCATCGGTGAGATTAATCCTCATTCGTCTCTTCGTCATCAATCCATCATCACAGCCACTGAATATTTCACCAAGTGGGTGGAAGCCATTCCTCTCGTCTCCACAAAAGCCGACAAGATCGTCGACTTCATCAACACCCACATCATCTGTCGTTTCGGTGTCCCTCATAAAATCATCACCGATAATGGCAAGTCCTTTAAAAACAAAACTGTCCAAAAGCTATGCGACTCCTTCGACATCAAACTCAGTTTCTCTTCGCCTTACTACCCACAAGCAAATGGGCAGGCCAAGGCTTCCAACAAAATTCTCACCAAAATTCTCATGAAAGTGGTTAGTGACACAGGCAAGGATTGGCACATTCACATTCCTTTCACTTTGTGGGCTTACCGCACTAGCATCCGAACCTCTACGGGTGCTACCCCTTTTTCTCTTGTGTACGGAACAGAGGCTGTCTTACCTCTCGAAGTACAGATCCCTTCTCTCCGCATTTCTCTACATGACATTCTCTCCAATGATGACTTTCGTCAAGATCACTTAGCTCAACTTGAGTTACTTGACGAACACCGTCTTGCTGCCCTTAATCATCTCCATGTCTATCAACGTCGCATCAAACACACCTATGACAAAAATCTGCGAGAACGAGATTTTAACATCGGAGACTTCGTCCTCAAAGAGAATCAACACGTGACCAATATGGAGTGAAGTAAACGAGGCAAGTTTGCTCCTAATTGGCTCGGACCTTTTATTATCACGCACAAGTATGGATCAGGGACTTACCGTCTGTCTTCTCTTGATGGACGCCCAGAACCTGAGCCTCTTAATGCGTTGCATCTGTGACCGTTCTACTGCTAGTCGAGTATTCGTCCACTTGACACTTAACTGGAGCTCGTCCCTTGAGCAATCCCCGTCTTCTTAGTCCTACTTCCTTTCAACCCTCTTCCTTTTAACAATTCCTATAACCCTTTTATGCGGTATGGATGCTTTGTCCTAATAAAAGGGAGTCCTTGACCTTCTACAATCTTGTCCATGACTCACATTTCTGTCAAAACAAATCAAGATGTCAAAATATATCCATGGTCACTATATCTATATCAAAATCAAAAAAAACAGACTGCTCCCTTGAAGGACAGCTGTACTATCATTGTTGTAATAAATAGACTGCTCCCTCGAAGGATAGCTATTCAAAAGCCTTTTTATTAAACAAAAATCTAGACCACTCCCTCAAAGGATGGCTATGACTACTCTGGCAATAAACAGCATTATTTTAGAAGCTTCCCGCATCGATCAGCTTCACAACCTGACCACTACAGCAAATGACATCTCTCTGTAGGCTTCCCGCATTGATCAGTCTGCGCAAAAAAAAAAAAAAAAAAAAAAAAAAAAAAAAAAAAAAAAAAAAAAAAAAAAAAAAAAAAAAAAAATGAGTCACGGACTTGACTTGTAGTTGTCTCAGGGTCTCCTATAAAAAGGGGCAAAGTTATCTCTGCTCTTAAAACGGGTTACCCTCCTTCCTCCTCCTATCACCCGCTCAAGGGACTTCGAGCTCACTTTAATGTCGAAGTGATTCGATTACCGCTCTAACATAACCACGGTCAACAACGTCACGCATGAATGGGGCTCTTGGTTCTCATAACCCCCTATCTATGCTTCCTTTTTGGTCCTTGTCAATGAAAGAGCAATATGCTTTTCACTTCTTCTGCACTTTGGTCACATTCACCTTCATCACTTGTCAATCGACTCAACTCAACTCTCTTTTCAGACCATCAACCTGACCTAGCCTATTCACCCTAGTTTCTATGGACACCAATACACATGGAAACTATCGACTCGACCCAATTTATGTTAAGCATAAACCAATACTTGCTGAAGCATAAATAGACCTCAATTCATTTTTAGCATACATCCATCACGAATATGGAATATTGCTAGGGATGAAAAACCCGTCAACCAATGTTGCAGAATACACCATTTGGAAAAGGCTGCAACATCTTTTTTTTTTTCTCATCATTTCATCCAATCATCGACCAACCTATCAACCATTTTAACCACCTATCTACCACTCGGACGCTTGGTCTGAACTACATTGGTCTGAGGCCCTATCACCAGGGCTATGTAGGCAGCACTCAATTGACATGGGGTCTTCTGAGGTTAGCTCGACCATTCTCGTTTGTCCATCTCTCTGATGGACAAACCTTCTTTCTTTCTTTTAACCATAATCTTATCCTTGACCACCACCCATTTTATCCCTTTGACCCTCCCTCCCTTCTAGGGAGAACTACATCGGCCTGAGGCCCTATCACCAGGGCTATGTAGGCAGCACTCAGTTGACATGGGGTCTTCTGGGGTTAGCTCGGCCGCATCCTTTCGTCCATTCATCCATCCATCGACCACCAACCATTGGAGATCATGCCTATCTCCTCCGACCTCGACCACTTCCAAGACGTTGTTGCCTTGGTTGTTTTTGTATGTATGCTACCTCATGACTGGTTAGCAGAATTGTGTGCAGACCTTTTTGGACCCTCACAAGTATAGGATCGCACACCGGTTGATCCGCACTACTTGTGACTTTTTCGCGTTTCTAGGAGCACTTCCTGAGCCCGGGATACCTAGAACGCGACGACCCATTTGGAGCTTCAGCTTAGATTGAGTGACCCGATCAGCAGACGACTAAATGCTGCGGCCTGGTTACTTCAATTTTGGCACTCCTCGACCCTTGACCTGCGACACTTTGACCTGACCATCTCGTGCAGTGGTATGCGCGCAATCACGACCTTTACAGCGTTCACCCTCACCCCTTTTTCATCCGCTCTTTATCAAATCAGCACCCGATTCTCGGTTCCCTTCCCTCGACTCCTGCTTTGAGGGGGAATACCTCATCCTTACTCGGGGCATTTCGTTTCCTATTTTGTCTTGCAGTTCATTCGAACAACCAACAAGACGAAATCACCTTTATCCCTCACCTGGGGCACTCACTCCTATTTTTGTCTTGCAGTTCGTCCAGAACAACCAACAAGACAAAAAGGGGCAAATGTAGACACCGAAATTGTGTCGACTCCCCTGGTCCTTCCCTGTCTTATTCTTCTTCGCCTATTGAACCCTTGTCGATCGCTTGTTTCACCAACCTTGACCCTGGCAGCATGTAAAGATGAACACAGAGCTAAAACTAGACTCTATACCCATTATGCATCTGCCGACATCGGTCTTTACCCGACCGATGTCACCGATGTCGGTCACCTATCGGCCGATGTCGGCAATCCTGCCGACGCCGGTCACCTTCCCCTGGTCTGTTATCAGTTACCATTCGGTTTCCCGAAACGGTTGACGAACCGTTTCTGGAACCGTCCCCGTCCCCCGCCTTCATCAACCTCTGCCAGCGATTTGAAGGGAGAGATCCCCAAACGCTATTCAGAAACACTGACCAACCTGTGAATTCCTCCGTCAACCTGCGAACTCTGAGCAATCATCAACACAAACGACATCAACTAATCTGCACACCATGGCTTCCATCGCGACTTCTACCAGGTAAGTATCATTCTATTTATTTCATTTCTTTTTTAGTTATTATTTATCAGTCTGTTATCTCTGCCTCTGTCCCGACTCTGTTCAACCCTGTCCCGACTCTGTTCAATCCTGTCCCGACTCCCCTAGACTCTCTCAGACCCTGTCCCGACTCCCCCAGACTCTCTCAAACCCTACCCTGACCTTATTAGACCCTGTCCTGACTCTGTTCAGCCCTATCCCGACTCTGTTCAGCGCTGTCCCGACCCTGTCCAGACCTTCCCAGAACCTGCCCCTACCGACGCCGGTCACTACCCCGACCGACGACGGCACCTTAACTGACGTTGGCACCTTCCTTGACCGACGTCGGCACCACAGAGACCGACGCCGATGACTGTGCAGAACAGTGCCGCTTATCAGGTACGCCTTTTATTTTTCTGTCATTTATTTCTGTCATTATCATATACTTTCATCCAATTTTCTACTCTTTTTTATCAGTGGGTTGATATCCTTCTAGGGAGTCTTTTGTACTTTCGGGATCGGGCGTTCGCCTGACAACCCACCATATCTTTGACTAACGTTTTTCGTCCAGTCTCTTTTTCGCAGGTGTCATTCCTCCACAGCCAAAGAGGAGAATCTTTCAACGTCTGATTTCGGTGCGCACGACTTTATCAGGTACTTCTAGCCTTAACCATCTTTTAGTTTCTTATTTCTCTTTTGAATGTAGAAAGCAATTTTGCATAGAAACAGTCAGCTAGTATGCTAATAAACCAAATAAGCTAAAGATTCTTGAGAACACACTAGGTCGACCAAGTTGACCTAGTGTACTAAATAGGTCAAAAGGGTAATAAGGAAAGAAATGAAAGAATAAAGCATGAATATAATTGGAATGGATAGGAAAGAGAAGAATAATCTTAGGGTTCACGATTTTAGGAGACTAGAGTGTGGATGGCCAATGACAAAAGGAACAACAATCTTATGAAGCACTGATGGTCTACCCACCCCTTTTATAGTGTACCCCTTAAGGTATGAACTTAGAGATATTGAGACTCAATAGGTTCCTATAAGATATGAAGTGTCAATAATCAATAGAATTTTGAAAATATTATGTGTATACATATACCCCAACCAAAGCTCATCACGTGTCACATAAGTACAACACATGATGGTGCTTCAAAGATAGAACATGATAACACATAATGTTGATGCTAAGTATGGTGCAGTAAGAAGTAAATATGATAAATGAAAGGATATAATTGAAAAAAACATACCTTTAACTTACTTTAATGTTGTAGATAAGGAAAAAGACTACAAGAAAGTGAAGGCATCTAATGTAAAGCACATTAAGCAAACCTATAGAAGTTAGTGCAAAAAATAGCCAAAAATCAAAATTTTTAGACAATAGGCATATGATGGTGGAAAATAATCTCTACATCATCATGAATCCAACACATTTTATAGTTTTCAAAATGGATGAGGAGAAACAAAGATATGAGCAAAACAAGGAATCTGAAGGAAAATAATTGTAGTCATTGAATTTTAAAAAGTGTTTTTAAATAGGGGAAAAGACAATTCATTTTGTATTTTGAATGGTAAGAGAAGAGAAAAGAGAGCTTTGTGACCAAATAAGGCTCGGATGGTGAGCGAATGGTAGGCTAGATAAGGAAGACACCCAGAGGTGACAACATGTGCACTATAGGTATGCAACTATGGATCTCAAACTAGTTTTTGAACTTTGTATTAAATTAAGTGAATTTTTGATAAAATTTTATTTTAAGCATTTATACATGTCAAAATTGAGAAAAATTATATTCTAAGTGTAACAAATAGGAAGATGGGAAATGGGTTGGAAGGAAATAGGGAGAAAACAAGAAAAATTCATATTTTTAGCAAAATAGACTAGGTTGACACACTGAACCTAGTAGGTCAACTAGGTCAACCTAATAGGTTGAATCAGGGTGAAAATCCATGTGGTTGACCTAGTAGGTATAGGTTGACCTAGTTTATTTTGCTAGCTAAGACTTAGTGAAAAAGTCTCTAGTTGGTCTATAAGGGCCATAATGGAAACTTCAAACCAGGGAAAAGAAGATAAGAAAAAAAATAATAAATTTAGGATAAAATAAGGCAAAAATAGGGAATTTTTTGGTCAAACTCGATTGACCAACGAACTAGATTAAGCATGGAAAAGTGTGAAACAAGTCAAAAGAGGGATAAAATGGACTAAAATGACCAAAGAAGGGCAAGATGGACCAAAATAGGATAAAATAGATAAAAAATAATAAATTATGCTTATTTTTAATTAAAAATAGGAATGTATAAAGAATGTATTATGAATATACATGACATGGAGGAACTAATACATCCTATGTTATTTCTTGGTTACAGAGATGGCCACAATTTTGGATATTGTTGGACATGTCTTGGTTGTTAGATTTGTTAGATAGGTTGACAAATAAAGATAGAGTGAGACTGGTAGTCATGGGTCTAGATGGTATATCAGATATGTATAGGATCCCCCTCAATGTGGATGTGTTGGTCATGTTCCTTAGTTATTGGGCATGATTGACCAATAATTTTAGATGGGAGGTGGATGGGGATGTGATAGAGGTGGATATCACATTAGAGGATGTCCATGCCATCCTCAAAATACTTATAGTAGGAACATAAATGATCATAGGGATATTAGACAATATAGAAGAGAGGGGATCCTTAGCCATGTGGGATACAAGCTCAAAGATCATATTTCTAGGGTGGAGAGTGAGTATGGATGGTGTGTACATATCATAGATTCTATATCTTTGAAAGTTAGTAATAGGCCTTGTGAAATAACAAGTGTTATATCATAAGTTGGATGGTAAGGTACCACTATACATGGTAGCCTTGAGCAAGATTATGCTAGAGGAGGGAGTATTATATGATTTGGGCTCTATCATCTAGGTCTAGGTAGTTCATGATCTATTCAAGATGTAAGTTAGAGGACATAAGACCATGGGACTGATCATAATATTGACAACATGGATATATAAGAGATTTCTTATGTATCAGCTGGCTGGGTTATCCCATGCAATCGATGATAGGTTACCTCAAGTGCAAAGATGAAGGGAGGACCAAGTAGCTCAGGTCATGCCCCATGTGTCATTACTATAGATGGTGAGATGCATCAACATAGTATGGTGACCATATGAGTAGCTAGTGACTACTTGGGAGAGTTATTACATAGTTAGACCAGTGATAGAGAGGAGAGAGGTGATACAACATTATACATGGTGGAGAGATCCATATATAGTGGCATGAGTGCCAGGGCATATGGGTCTGACCCATCCAACAACACTGATGCTCATGCCTATGTAGTAGACTCAACATGTGAGAGAGCCATGAGAGAAGAGGGAAAATAGACCACTGATAGTGAGACCAACATTGAGGCCACATTGGGAATGACCATGTACTAGTGAAACATAATGAGGGGTAGAGAAGGAGGAGATGGAGTCAAAATTAGAGATACCAGATGTACCACTAGCTCCATAGAGATATGATCCATGACTATCAAGGACAAAATAATGATGGAGGTAGAAGGAGAGAGTAGAGACCATCATCATCCTTGGTGAGTTAGCAGAAGAACCAAAGGAGAGATAGATGAGGGAGAGACCACTCAAGTGTAGGTTGAGATGGGTGTGAGCCATGACAACTAGGTTCAAGCTAAGGAGGTGACCTATAGAGGAGGTACTAGGAGTCTATGTAAATGGGGAGATGCTAATAGGTGGTCGCATGTATGGTGAGACCATAATAGCCAAGACATAGATAGGTATGAATATGGTTGAATTATTTTTTAAGTTGTTATTTGAGATAGATAGATATTATGAGATATGATAGTGATATAGTATCTATTTGGTGTGATTTTGTAGGTGTAACTAAGGTTGAAGAGGATATATGGGGGTCCATGTTTAGGGGAGAACTCCATAACATCTTAGATGAGACTCTAAAAATATATAAATCTATGACACTAGAGGATTTGAATATACCATCTACCCTAGCTTAAGTGAGTTAGTTTAGACTAGCGGGAGAGGCTATGAGGCAGATACAAATATAGAAAGAGAGGGCACAACTACCAATAGATATGGGTGAAAGGGAGAGGTAGGTCTGGTAGGCCCTAGGAAATGATAGAGCTATGCATATAGAGATAGTGACACAAATGATACAGGCATATATGGCAATGTAGACCCAATAGATGCAGGCACATGTAGTGACCCAGATTGAGTTAGTATAAGCACATGTGTAGATAGGATGTCTATAGGGATAGGTAGAGTGATTGAGATCTTAGACTATCTCATTGTAGCATACCATTCAAAGGATTCATACTAAGGCCTCAGTAGGCAACATGGCTAGGCCACAAGATAGACATGATGGAGCTCATCCCTAGTACTGAGGCATTACATATGATTGTATATGTTGTATCAAAATCTTGAAATATATATATATATATATATATATATATATATATATATATATATATATATATATATATATATATATATATATATATATATATGATGCATCATTTTGGTTTATTCGTGCTGGTTGTGTATTTTGTATTTATGATGGTTGTTGTATTTGTTTATTATGGTTGAGGTTGTGGATGATTTGTATATATTTATTTCTATCACATGTATTTAGCTTTGTTGTATATGATATAATAAATATATGAGATGTGGGTTATTTTCTATAATTATGGATTACACATGCATGGTTAAAAATAATAGGTGAAAAAGGACTTGGAAAATATAATCAATCAAATCAATGCACTACACACTAATTCAAGTTGGGAAATGTGTAAAATCATGAAATAACTAAGTATAAAAATCCAAGAAAATGGAAAACAAGATGGTAAAAGGGGATTTTTTTTCAAACCAATGTAAAATATTTTTGCACCAAATTAAAACAAATAAAATCATACTAAATATCATGTTGGGAAGTATGACAAACAATGTAATAAAATAGAAGGTATGTAAAAGGGTTCAAATGATAATAAAAAAAATTCAAAAACTACGTATATAAATTATAATATTTCATGATGGGAAGTACAAAAAAAAAAAAAAAATTACAAACACTTGGTCTTAAATTGATCATACTAATTCAAGCTAGGAAGTATGAGAAATTCAAAAAATGGTTGAAATCTTACATGCACTCAGAAAATAAGAAAATAAAAGGTGAAATAAAAATGAAGCATAAAACATACTAAATATCAAGATGGAAAGCATGTCAAATAATGTGTAACTTCATAATCAATCGAATCTTATCTTTTAGTTGACACGTGTAATTTGGATGGTGACTTGTTTATTGGAAAAAATTGTGAGGAGGGTCATGTCCTATCTACAGTCTTACACTAAAAATCATAAAATAAAACCCAAGGGGTACCAAAATAGCATTGGTAAGCAAAAGGATTATGAATGGTAAATCAAGGATGTGGGTAAGAGGATGGAAAATGTGGTAATTTGTGAGGGATGTTGGGTCTTATATGTGGTCTTATAAATCAACTCACAAATGAAATCCTATGGGGAGTGATCAATAATTAAAACAATACTTCCCAAGAGGAAATATGAGGAAAGGGAATGAAAAAGGGAGTGTGAAAATCAAAGACATAGTCATTTTATGAGAATACCTTATGAGGCAAGAGGCATACTAGAGATATGAGAAGACACTAAGTGACTAGTGGTCATCTATGTACAAAAGAAACCTATTCCCTATAGACACAAAGATTTGTACACAGATAAGTGTGATACTAAGATCAACTCATGAAGGTAGATTGGTACAAGGAAAATTAAAATTGACCTACCTCCCCATGATGTGTTCCCCACTCCTTAGGACCCCTTACAAATCCATCATTCTATTACAAAGATTGGATACTTGCATGAGACTATAGGTGGTACTAAAAGATTTTTTTATTATCCTCTTCTAATCTACTGGCCTACAACACCCTAAAGGACCTTGGCTCTATTGTGAGGCAAAATGTGGACTTTTAGCTTCGACTAGAAGAAGGATATTTTCTTTGAATAATGTCTTTTAGTGTGATTAGACTTTTAAGATATTCAATATTTTCTCCTTTTGATATCATTGCCTTTTGTTTAAATTATTTGGATTTTATATTTATTTTAAAGTCTTTTCCTTATTTCTCCTCCTTATGAACTTGAATGACTAATCATGAGAGAGATGGTGATACACATGAATGAGTTGTAGGCTAAAGCTAAAGGAAGCTAAGCAACCCAAGACAAAAGACTGACTAGGACACATAGGCTTGACAATGAATAAGTATGTGATCTCAAGTCTCAACCATGTATATGCTTAGTTTGTGAAAAAGGAAGAAAGGAGATTCAAAGGTGGACTAGTAAAAGGAAATAATAATGAGAAATATTATTTGCAAACTGATCACATGGTAAAAGGAGATAGCAACCAAAGGGAATAGGTAGATATAACCAAGTCACCATGACAACTATCTATTCAAAATAAAGATAAGAATCAAACAATCATGAAGATATAAGGGAAAAGTTTTAAGAAAAAATCTAAAGGAAAGGAAAGCAATGATAAATGAAAAATAGCCATGATAAGAAAAAGATAAGTATATGCAAAACCATAAAAATATAAGCTAACTATAGTACAATAAGGAGAAATATGATATAAGATAGGAAATAATTTGACACAATGTCAAATGATATAATAAAAAATAGAAAAAAGATTGGAGCACACATCCAATCCAAATATAAATGAGAAAGCACCATTCATGTGCTCATAAATATTGGTAAATTTGTCCACACACATTATCCAAGACATTGGATAAATCTCTATGAAGCTGAATATGAACTACTACCAATGTCTCATCAATATTTACTAAATATTGGGAAAATACTTATTTTCTAATCTCCTTAACTAAAAAAGTAGTACTCATTGGATCATGTTGAGGAGGGAAAATTGGCAAATGATGTTTAGGAGAATGAGTGGGAATGGGATCTATGGGAGATACAAGAATCACAAATGGAGAAGGATCCATGGGTGAAAGAGGGTCTATGAGTGGAGAAAGAACCATATGTGGAGGGATAGAAGGTGTTGAAGGGACCATGGGAGGTGTAGTTATAGGAGAATAAGGGGGAAACTTATTATGAGAATGACCTGTGTGAGGAATGGTATAACGTCCATGAATATTTATAAGGTGATCGTTAAGATGTTGTTGAAGGATATGGAAATGATCAGTGTGATGTGTGTTGCATTAGTGTCATAAATAATAACTCTCAACATACTTAGGTATATATTCAAGAAGGATCTTTGTATGAGGTATGGTAGTGTCTGTTGATGGGGAAGAAGGATGTAAGGTATCAATATATTTTCATAACTTATGACAATGGGTAGAAGAGTGATTATCTATCCCATAAAAGTAACATATATGCTTGCAAGTATTTCTAGGAGAAACACTCATGGGAGAAGATTTAATAGGCATGGAAGAAGATAGAGATGGATCATCCGCCCATTTGTTGGGCATAGAATCCATCTTAGGTAAATGAAATTAACCATCACTAAGAGAAGGTGGTGATGGAGAGGGAATGGAGCTAGGCATAATAAAAGGAACACTAGTGGAAGAAAAAAGAGTAGGCTTGACAATAGTAGAAGTAGCAATAATAATTAGTTATGATATAGGGTCCACTGTGGGAGGGGTGATATTAGAAAAATATATAAGGAGGGTTTCACTAACCTCAAGGGTGAGCCAATGACGAGAGTCAGGGAACCTATCAAAATTGTAAGGTTTATTCATAGCATGATCCATGAGAATAGTCCTATGGGGATCCTCAGAAACTAGAGGTGTCAGTGCCATCTCTACTCTATGATAAAGAGGAAAAATATAAGAATCAGGAACTATAAATGTTAGAACATGAGAAGATGCATGAAAAGACTCAAATAAATAAGAATGATAATGCATAATCTCAACATCATGAGCTTGGACAAGACCACCTAATAAAAGATCATCTAAAGAATAGCCATCATCATAATCTGACGTATAAAGATCAATGACACAAGTTGTAATAACTTTGTCATCAAAAGAATCATGGTGAATAAAATGTTGAGTTTTGGATAAGACTACATGAATGTTATCACAAGGAGGTTTGTGAGAACAGGGTTGTAAAGAAGCAAGAAGCTATGAGATGCGATGAGGTGTGAGATTAGAAGTTTTGATCTTTAAGTTAATCTCATCAGGATCATCATCATCAGAGTCTAAAAGGTTGGGAAGAATATTACTAATGAGCTTGGGATGCCCATTGTAACCTCTAGTTGAGTTGACAGGAAAATTTAAACATTGTGACTCATGAAATAGAATGCTAAGTAAAGGCTCAAGAGTAGGAATCTTGAAAACACCATGATCTTGGAATTGTTCAAAATTCCAAGGGTCAATTCCTCTTTTAATCCTATAAATGGCTCCATTATGAGGGAATTTAATACATAGGTAGGTAAAAGAGGCAAAATCTCTCATACGATGAGTCTACGGCCTACCAAGCAAGATGTTATAAGAAAGGGGAAAGTTGAAGATCATCACCTTTAGATGAATGATGATAGGTAGGAATATAATGGGAAGACACACACACCCAAGAAGAGGCATTTTCCTTCTATCATATCCTTAGTAGGTGCTATGTGTAGACTTAAGATTGCATTTTAAATATCTAAGGGTTTTAATGAAATCAAGAGAATCAAAACAAGTACCAGAACCCTCATCAATCAATGCTCATTTAACTTGGATATTGCATATTTGGATGATAATAAATAAGGGAGGTTCATTTGCATGAAGCATAATCTCATCAAGAATCATTCAATGGGAAATTTCAAAGAAAGAGAAGTGTCAATAGTTTCATCAACATTTATGGACATATATTCATATTATTGCAAGATACTATCCTTAGAACCATATAAGGATACCTCTCATCCTACTAAAGGAGGATGAAGGACATTCATCTCAAATAATAGTTGAATAATATAGTTCTAATGATGGGGAGAAGTCCTCATAAGCTCAAGAAATGGAATTTGAGATGGGAGATTAATGAGCTCCACAATGGGATCCCACTTATCATTAACCATGAGAAGATTGTTAGATATAGGTGCATAATGATTAAGGAGGTCTTCAGAAGGAGGATCCTAAGAGCATTTAAATTTGTGTTGATAAGAATGAGAAGGCTGTAAATCATTTGATGATGAATAAGTAGTTGGTTTAGATTTATATTAAGAAGTAAAATAAGTGTTAATAAAAGGTTGATGATCATTAGAAGATTAATTTTCATTGGTATTAGAAGATGATGGAAGAATGGTAGAAATAGAATGGGATGTGTTATCTAAGGGAGAATCATAAATTGGACCATCATCAAAGGTTATAATATCTTCTTGCCCCAACTCATTAAAATGATTTGGAGAGGAATATTATATAACATAGTATGTATTAGAAGAAGGCAAGGTGTAGATAGGTTGAGAAATGATGAAAGCCACCACCCTTCGTATATTAGTCATGCTAACCCCATCCTATTTAGAAGTTGGTTTGACAAGACTTTTTACATTATTGGTGGAAGGAGTGGGCTTATCTTGGTTTTCTTTAAAAGGTTGATGATTAGGTAAAGGATCTTTATAGATAGCTAAATGAACATTTTTTTAATTCAAATCTTGAGCTTTATCATGAGTTTTGTAGTCCTTGAAAGAATTTTCATAAGATTATTGACACTTGTGAGTGATAGAATCATGAACAAAACTAGGTCTAAGAATAAATTACATAGCTAAATTATGAAGTTGTCTATAGGTCTCATGAGAGTGACCCCAACTAGTATGAAACCAATAAAACTTGCTTGAATTATTATAGGTTTTCGTAGGATGATTAGGGTAAATCTCTCAAGGAAGAGGCCTAGGTAGACACTTAAGAAATTTAGCTAAAGAAAGAGGTTTATAAACACTAATATTAATTTTTGAAGATAAATGAGGATTATTATATTGTTGAGAAGGAACTGGTTCTGAAGAAGGGGTAGGAATAATAGCTTGAACATTGTGAATGGTATCATATGAATTAATAACACCATCATTATTAATATTATAGTTTTTTTAACTTAATAAATGAGGACTAGTGGAATGTTGGGGTGGCTTGAATTGATGCATAAGGAAATCTTATCATTTGGCTTGGTTAGTGGCCTCTTCCAAGGTACATGGAGAGAGGGTACAGACTCAATATTGTAATTTAGGATAAAGAGAATTGGTAAAGAGATGAAAGATATTATTATTGACCATGTTATGTTCACATTTATTTGACAAACTTCCATAATTTAAAAAAGGCTTGGATAGTTTTGTTTTCATTTTATTTGCAATTGATGAAATGGGCCAAAGTGTTTTCAAGAAGATCACTAGTTTGGAATTCTTGTACTAAAGCATTTACTAAATCCTCCAAACTAGTAATGGAATGAGATCTAAGTTGATTATACTAATCCAAGGAATCACCAATGAGGTTTTTGAAAAGGATTTTGGTAGAAACAAAGGTGTTAAATTTGACCCAATATTTATAAATATTTCCAAATGTCTTAAGATGAAGGGTAGGATCAGTTGATCCATTATAAGAGATTATAGGTGTTATACCTCCAATGTCAATGTTAGCAATTTGAGTAGTAAGAGGCTTATTTTTTAGATGCTTGATGACTTTATTGACTAATGGAGGTTGAGGAATAATATTTAATTCAGATAATCAAAGAGGGGGAGAAGGAACACTTTGGTTATGTGTGCCCTAAGTCATTGGTTGAGGAGTGGAATGAAGATTAAGAAGGTTTTTTTGCATTTGCATCATTTGATTCATATTATGCACTTGGAATGTGTTAATTTGATCAAGAGTTTGAAATAATAGTTGATGAGTTTGATTAGTGTTATTATAATTAGTATTGGTGTTTGTATTGGTATTAGTGGCTAGGGTACCACTATTAGTGTTGACATGAGCTTGAGAAGGGCTATGAAAATTTGAGGCACTAGTGGAAAAATTTTCCTCTGAAGAAAAAGATGGACTAGTAAATGGTTGAGAGGAAGAAGCACTAGAAGCACAAGTGCCTTGGGTAAAAAACAATGAACTAGTGGAAGTATTAAGGATAGTGGATCTTATGAGAGGCCCACTGGATGTAAAACTGGTCATGTTAGTTGAGATACTAGGCATGGAGGTAGAAGTAGTTAAAGAAGAAGATGTCATGGCATAAGGAGTCAAGATTGAAGGAAGAGGTTGATAAGCAAAGAAATTGGTATGTAAAAATCTAGTTGAGAAAGTAGAATTAGGAGAATGAGGTTCTTCAACTTGATGGCTAATCATGAGGTTATAGATGGTGGAAGGATCTTTCCCTCTATGTTAAGGGAATTCTATGATAAAGAAAAGAATTTCAGGGGTATACTCTAACTCAAGTTGATCCTCTAAGAGAAGGTGAGGGTTTTGTTGCAAAGAGGTATGAGGATTCCCATATTTCATTGTACATGTTGTAATATGAACATTACTAGCATTCTTGAAAGGAACCCTAGTTTATCTATGAGAGACCCTATTAGGATTGGTAAATTCCATCATGTCTACTGACTGAACTTCAGTATTGCCACCAAATACAAATTTCATGATGAAAGGGGATAGAATCAAGATGAAAAAAGTAAAGAAATCAAAAAATGATTGACATAAAATTAGGTCAACCTGGTTAACCTAGTGCAAAAATAAAGACTGAGAAACTGCATAGGGTTGACATGATCGACCTAGTATAGAGAAAAGAGACTAGAAAAAGGGGGAGAAAGCTTGTAAATAGTTTTAGGTCGACCAAGTTGATCTATTGCAGCATATAGAGGCTGAAAAATTTGTTAGGTCAATTGGGTTGACCTAGCACAATGAACAAGAAGTAACAGAATGAACTGATAATAAGTTTGTGAAATGAAAGAAGATAGTTTGAAATTGATCTAAGAAAGTAAATGATGAAAGTAAATAAATAGTCAATTGAATTGATGCTATCCAATCCAATTGATGTACATAAATCAAAACCTTTCACTCATGATGGCTAATGAAAATTCTTGCACACACAATTGAGTAAAGAACAAGCAAACAACTTGAAAGTTAGACTAGTTAATTGGTCAACCTAGAATGTTAATTAGATTATTAAGAATAATTTTAAATGATAGGGAGTTAGAAAAAATTAAGGTACTAGATAGAAATATATAGATGGTTTTAGGTGAGTTTAGGATGAAAGGGAATGTAGTGGCAATGATACATGCTTGGTATTGGGGCCTACCCCCTCACTTCACACATCACGGTGATAAGGGTGTCAGGTGCTTAGCCAAAATATACCATCAACCATGCTTTATAATTGACTAGAGCATCAAGTTAGCTTCCCCTTTGGTAATGAAATCTAAGTCGGTTGGCTTAGGTAGCCAAATGTTGAAATGCTTGTTGATGTTATGTGATTTGGTCATGTGTGCATAAAATAGAAATAGTGAAACTAAATGATTAATTAAAACCCTTTAATTAGACTATGTGAACTATTCTAATGATGCACATAATTGAAAGGAAAGATGTGATTAGCATATAAGGTGAATTATATCTTTCAAACAAGGTATAGTGAGAACACTATATGCACAACATTCAGAACTAGGTTAAAACTTTCAAGCTAGTACTATTGAAGATAGGGTCTAGAAAACCTACTAGGTCGACCAGGTCAACCTATTTGTTTCAGAAAATACACAAAACATAGAACTAGATCAATCAGGTCAATCTAGTTGACTATGCATAGGCATGTTTTGAAGACTAAAAAATTGGAAGGAAAGTATAGAAAAGGAAAGATATAGAGAATAGAAGACTGACCTTGATGATTTAGATATGGAAAAGAAGGAGATTTTTGATATGGAACCTTGGAGAAGACTATCAAAATCCTATAAATTGGGTCAAGTTGGTTGACCAAGCAATATAAAAACCTACTATAGAATCTAAAAAAGTTTTGAAAATATACTAGGTTGACCTGGTTGATCTAGTTGACTAAACTGGAAGCCCAAAAATACACTAGGTTGAGCTAGTCAACCTAGTAGGCTAATCTAGAAATTTAGAAAATTAAAACCTATACTTGATCTAGCTAATTGATCAAGATATACATGAATGTACTATAAAATGGATAAAAATGTACTAGGTTGACTTGGTCGACCTAGTAGACTAAATGGAAGTATGAAAAGTGCTAAAAACTTGTACTAGGTCAAGTTGATCGATCCAATTGCCTGTTCTTATGCACATATAAAAATAACTAGGTCAACATAATCAAATGTGTGTCAAAATATATGATATAAATGATGAAAAAAAGAATAAAAATAAGTGAAATAAATCCTACAAGGGTTAGTTTCATGTCAGCTTCACTAGAATGTATGCAATCAAAATTGCATGATGTACATGGATTAATCCTAGATCGGATAAGATAGAGCACACCTACACTTCTGATTGGGTATACACTTGTTAAGTAAGAGCATGACTTATATGGGGATCTACTAGACCCAATTAGGGGATCACTTGTATCACTTGTCACAACATATCATGATAATAAAGGTGTAGACACCAAAATCATGTCTACTCCCTGGTCATCCTCTCCCCCTTGGTCCCCTTGGTCCCTTTCCACTTCTAACCATAACCCACCTATGTCTTATTAATTTAAAATAATTATCTTATTTTAAATTAATAACTCTCTCTCTCCCCTTGCCACCTCACCCATGCCACCTCTCATCTCCTTGGATTCTTTTGCCCTTGGAATCCCTCATTTATCACCCTATGACCTATTCCAACTTCCCCTCCACTACCCCTTGCCAAGTCTTAAATGATTTAAGACCCCATTTCCCTTATCCCACTCATTTCCCATGCCTATTAATCCACCTTCAACCATTTCTTCCCCTAACCCACTGACCCGGCAGTTGGAAAAATGGATAAAAGGCTAGTTTTAGCCTTTTTCCCGCCTTCTAGCCACCGGCATCAGTCAACTATCGACTGACATCGGCGATATTGCTGGTGTCAATTTCCTTCATAACTGTATTCTTGACTCGAGTGCAGGATCTACATTTTCCAATCTTTGAATCCGCTCTTTCAATTCGCTCCTTCGACCTTCAATCATTTGCCTTTCGACCTTCAACAATCAGCCAATCTTCCAGTCTTTAATCCACCAAACCTCTCACTCTCTCTCTCACAGGGCTTCTGCACCAGCTATAGCAATAGCAAGGACTCTGCATCAGTCTTCTACATCAACAACATGTACAAGCACCAACATCACTCCTTCTGCAAGCCACAGGTAAGTATTTTGTTTGTGTTTTCATTATGTTTTCAGTTATTACTTCCAAGTAATATCACCCCCCCTAGACTAGACTATCAGCTAGACTAGACTTGACTCCCTCCTAGAAAGGCTGAGAGGCCCTCCCATATCCTTACCACCTCTATCCCCCTTTTCAGAACATATACTCTGTCCATTGTCCCTTCAACTCTACCCAGACCCTTGCACAGACCATTAACAAGGCCTAAACTCCTTCTCAAACCTATTTATAGCCCTAAAACCCATCCAGACCTGACCAGACCTCATCAAAAGACTACTACCCCGATCGATGTCAGCCATAGAGACCACTACCTTCACCGACATTGGTAGACTAACTGACGTCGGCAGACCTTGACAACTGACGTCAGCAGACTAACCGACATCAGCGACTATGAGCAGGCTGACATCAACATTCAGGTAAGCATTTGCTTCTATTTTTGTTTTAGTCTTTAATCATTTCAGTCTTTTTATCATTCTACCTATTATCAGACATTATTTTTATCAATCAGTGGGTTGACATCCCTTGAGGAAGTCTTTATACTTCTGGGATCAAGCTTTTGCTTTGCAGCCCACCATCTCCTCATCTAACACCTTTCTTGTTCTAGTCTTTTTTTGCTATAGGTGTCATTCTCCACAACCAAAAAAGAGGAGTTCCTGCTATCATCTGAATTTGGTGTGAAAGATTTCATCCAGGTACATACAAGCCTTAGACTATTTCTCTTCGTTTCTCATTTCCTCTTTGAATGTGAAAGTGAAAATCATATAGAAACATTCTGGCACACCCGGTGGGACCATAGAGTCTTCCTTGGGTTCTTTTCTTTCTTTTCATATAGGTGCATTAGGTTTCTCCTTTTCACCTCTTTCTTACCTATCTTCCAAAAGACATCATAAGCAGGATTAAAAAGAACTCTTCTTTCTTTTCTTGCATCATAGACTAGTCAAAAGTCATACTCTTCAACCCTTTCTCAACTTGTTTTCATCTGAACTCATATTTCATTTTGGGCTTAAAATACATTGGATTTCATTTCTTCTTGACTACATACTTAGTCCACATCTAGTAATTAACAACCGCATCATGTATTAATCGTAGATCACTTATGTTACACAACCAAATCACTTGCACAAATCAAACATCAAAACTTACCTGAGACAAGGCCCGACTGGGATTTCATCACCCAACGGATACCTTACCCATCTCGGAAATCCCACTTAGACGTCATTACCAAGGGGAAAGCCCACATTATTCTATGGCAGAGGATAATCTCTAGGGAAAGTATATTTTGGCTAAGCGAGACCAGCTTATCACTGGACTCGTGAAGTGAGGGGAGCTTGCTCCTTAGCACCAAGCCAAGTACGAAACCTAACATATACTCTTGAGTGCCTAAACAAACCTGAAACCATCCATAGACTACCTCTTCTAGGACCTGTTCTACAAGCCAACCTCCCAAACACATTTTAAGGCATAAGCCAACAGGATTGTAAAAGTTAATTCTTAGGATTTAATGCTTAGGGTCTGCCTGTCTCCATCTATTTTGTTGTTCCTATCTAGTTTTTTGAGCTAGTGAGGACATTTTCTTCCTTTTTTCCAAGAATTTTCAATTTTTTTGAGTTTTTGGAAACCACAGTCATCAACATCAGTTTTACCACCGACGTCGGTAACCTTCCCTTGCCAGCATCGGTTATCTAATCGACGTCGGCCATCTGTTCTCACCGACATCAGTTTTTCAACCAATGTCGATCACTGTCACAGTCCTTTTTTTCAAAACAACAGCCTAAAACCTGACCCTTTTTCTACCAAAAACCACATTCTAAGTTTCTGAAACTAAAAAAACATAGTTTTTGGGACCTAACCTCTTCTTGCCTTGAATGGTTTTGACACGCAGTCAAACCAGGACTTTTGTTGACCACGCAAGGCATCAACCTCTTCCGCCTTCACCGTCCATAACTAGTCCCTTAATGGAGGTTCATTCAGAGACCGAATGAACTCCTACTCGACCGACCCTAACTAAACCCCCATTGTCCCTGAAGGGGACCAAGATTTTGAAAGATTCTTGGACCTCAATGTCAAAGCCCTTCAAAACTATCTCGCAAGAAACCAAACGTGGGACCTTTCTGGTGAAGCGGTGATGACATCAACACCATCCACTACCCAACCTTTTATGACTCAAACTATTGCCTCAACCATTAACCTAACCATGGCCAATACGCAAAGTTTGGCCTCCCCATCTATTTTTAAACCATCCTCCATCAGGGTTTCATTACCTCCTCAACCACATGCAATTCAACCAAGTTCTACATCATACCAGAACTTGATTGTCTCAACTCCACACACTCTTGTGCCCATAAATGCAAGAGTGTCTACCTCCCCTTTTGCCAATGCCACCACATAACCACCTTTGGCAGTATCTAGTTAACTTATGCCTTCTACCTTCACAATGCAACCACCCTTGGCCTCCACTTCTGTCCCAACGACTAGTTATCAATATGTTGCACCCTTACAAGCACAACCGACTATGTCGTATGCCACTTCTAGCACCTTTCAAGCACCCTAAAACCTAGGGGCACCCCATCCACTAATCCGTTAGTAGATCTCATCAAAATGCTGATGGATAAAATGTCTAGTCTTGAGGCTTCTATTTCTGGTTCATGCAATGCCCTCTCATATGAGCAAATTTGCAATGAACCCATTCATCCCTCCATCCCAATCCGACCATACCCCAACCAGTGGGAACTTCCTAAATTTTCTCATTTCCAAAGTAAGCAAGACCCACAACAACATCTATGAGCATTCAGACATGCTTGTTATCTCATAGCCCATGACGATGCGTTGCTTCTACGCACGTTCCCCATGTCACTTTCTGGCCCTGCCCTTGACTGGTATAGCTCTCTTACCAGACATTCTATCTTTTCATTCACTCAACTCACCCAATTATTTCTTGACCATTTTTCTATCAATATCATCAAACAAGTCTCGATCATAGACCTCTACTCCATCAGGCAATTTGACGATGAATCAATAGTCAATTTTATCACCCGTTGGAGAGGCCTGATCAACCAACTCTCCTTCTCCTTGCCTCAACTTGAGCTCATCAAGCTATTTTCTTGAGCATGTGCCAGGCACATCTCTTCTACCTTATGGGTTCAAACATTCCACACTTTTGATGAAGCTTTCACCATGGCACAAAAGCTTAAACTCTGTGCCATTGAAGAAGATAAGGTCAAATTGCGTAATACCAATGTAAGAACCGATGACTCTTCTTCTTCCATACCTTCTTCTTCCCATTCCAAGTCCAAAGGAGTGGCCAACATTGTGTTCATTAGATCACCATCTTCGACAACAACTAATCATTCTCAGCCTTCAACATCTCAAAGCATCACCAAACAATTTCAACAACGGTACATCTAGCGTTCATACACTCCACTTGGAGAATCATACGCTTTCATTTTAGAAAAACTTGTCAAATAGGGGGTCCTCAATCTCCCTCCAATCCGACCACCTCAATTCAACCCTTCAAAAGGCCTCCCTACATGGTATAGGGAGGCTAACTTCTGTCACTATCATCATGTCCACGGCCATGACATCAACAATTGCCAAACATTCAAAAACATCATTCAAGACATGATCGACAAAGGGGATCTTGTTTTGGATAACCTGACCATGCCACCTAATCAAAATATTGACATCTTTAGACAACCTTTTCCTAACCATCCTCCTACCCAAAACAATGTCCAGACCATGACCGATAGTTCCCAAGAGCATGACATACACACGATCAACACTGTCTCACCTCTTATCCCTGACTAACCTCCTCCACAGGCAAAAGAATCCTCTTCTCCTATTAGTCTTCCATCAACCTCTCTTATATTGGGGGATGCCTTGACCATACCAATGCCATTAAGCCCACCTTCGTCCTTCCTCCTACCAATGGAAGACCCTACCTGGCCTACTCCTCAACCACAAGTAGAGGGCATGATCATCCCTGCCCTCTACCCTCTTAAGGAGCTGCACTCTCCTATTTCTTCTCCACCAAGAGAAGAACCAGTCTCTTCACCCATTTCGATCGAGGAAGACCCAGTCACAGTTTCCTCTTGCCTTTTGCCTAAGATTGCTACATCTCACTCACCTCCATCCACATCTAAACCCAAACCCATATCTAACCTCACCTCACACAATGGTGGCCCTCAACCCAAACCAAAGAAGGCCACTAAACCACACCAGAGGACTCCTCCTCCACCTTCATCATTACCTTCAATTTTGGGCCTGCATCCATCCACTTTAATAGGAGTGCTTCCTACTCCCATACTTCACAGAGGCAAGTCACCTCCATTATCTCCTCAACCCATCAAACATATATTTCCTCCAAAACATACAACACTTATCACCACCAAAGTGCCATCTACACATGTGGTTACACCACCCACGAAGATGATGGTACGACCAATGCCTCTTACACCTCTCAAACCAAAGTCATCAACCCCCACTACAACAAGACACACAGACCCATTAGCAGGTTCTTATGCCTTGCTATTACGGCAATTGTTGCAGTCTTCTCACATCAATCTCCTACATCTTAAACCATATCAATCTCTCAGACCAAAACTACCCTGGTTCGACGACACTCAGATTTGTGCTTATCATCGCACACCTAGGCATGACACTGAGCATTATTGTGCCCTCAAGGTTGTCATTCACCAATGCTTGGAGAAAGACACCCTTCTCCTTGACCATATTATCAACAAACCTTCAATACTACCCCACTCATCAACCCTCGAATCAAGACCATCTTGGTTCAACAACTCTAAATTTTTCCACTATCATCACAAACTGGACATGACACTGAGCATTGTTGCGCTCTTAAAGCTATCATTCGTCAGCATCGGAAAAAGGATACCCTTCTCATCAAGGAACCTCTTGACCACCCCTTCAACAAATCATCAACACCAACCCATGCTTCTCAAACCTCATCACCTAAATTGGGATCTCCACGCCAGACTATGGTCCCTTTGCCACCTTTGACCCCCTTATTTGACATCAACACAGTCAATCTAACCACTAAGCCTCAATCGACTTTGACCAATCTGCCAAACATTTTCCCTAGCCACTAGGGGGATTTGACCTTCATCCAAGCCTCGACCAACCTTTCAACCCAGTCTCGACCAAATATAAATCACTCTTTTAATCCTAAACCTTGACTAGGCCTCAACCAAGCCTCGACCATGCCTCAACCAAACAAGCATCGACTCGACCCTTGACCAAATATTCAACCAGTCTCGACCCATAAGTGACCATATCAACCATCCAACATCAATCAACACGTGACCAATCTGGAAAGAGACAAATGGGGAAAATTTGCTCCTAATTAGCTTGAACCTTTCATCATCATGCACAAGCATGGACCAGGGACTTATCAGAACATGAGCCCTTTAGTGCCTTGCATCTACGACCATTCTATTGTTAGTCGAGTACTCATCCACTTGACATTTAACTTGAGATCATCCCTTGAGCAATCCTCATCCTCTTAATCCTCATTCCCTTCAAACCCTATTCCCTTAAACAAATCCTATATAACCCTTTTATAACGTATGGATGCTTTGTCCTAATAAAGGGGAGCCCTTCAACTTCTATAGTCTTATCCATGACTCAAAATTCTATCACAAAATAAATCAAGATGTCAAAATATCCAAGGTCACAAACTCTAAAGGTAGATTTCTCCCTTAAAGGATAGTTTTACTATCATTACTGTAGCTAATAGACTGCTCCCTTAAAGGACAGCTATTCAAAGCCCTCATATGCATATAAAGCAAAAATATATACCACTCCTTCGAAGGATGGCTATGACTAAATCTTGCTACAAATAGCACTTTCTTAGAAGCTTCCCGCATCGATCAACTTCACAAATGACCACAAAGAAAAATGACATCTTTATGTAGACTTCCCGCATTGATCAGTCTGCATCAAAAAAAAATGGGTCATGGACTTGGCTTATACTTGTCTCAGGGTCTCCTATAAAAAAAGGGCAAGGTTATCTCTGCTCTAAAATAGGTTACCCTATCCTCACCTATCATAACACCTACTCAAGGGACTTCAAGATCACTTTAATGTCAAAGTGATTCGATTACCACTCTAACACAACCCATGGTCAATGATGTAATGCATAAATGGGGCTCTTGGTTCTAACAACCCCTATCTATGCTATCATTTTGGTCATTGTCAATGAAAGGGCAAATATGCCTTTCACTTCCTTTACACTTTGGTCACA
Source organism: Torreya grandis (assembly GCA_037957365.1). Taxonomy (NCBI): domain Eukaryota; kingdom Viridiplantae; phylum Streptophyta; class Pinopsida; order Cupressales; family Taxaceae; genus Torreya; species Torreya grandis. Next base: position 5,569,878 of record JARHVA010000090.1, on the reverse strand, counting down.
TTCAAACTTCATCACTTGTCAAACCCAATCAACTCGACTCTTTTCAGACCACTCACATAGCTTATTCACACTAGTTTTTATGGACACCAATACACATGGAGACTATGGACTACATAATTTATGTCTGGCATAAACCATTACTTGTTGGTGCATAAATAGACTCAATTCATTTTTAGCATACATCCATCACGAATATGGAAAATTGCTAGGGATGAAAGACCCCTTGACCAATGTTACAGAATACACCATTTGGAAAAGGCTGTAACATCTTCTTTCTCCTCATCATTTCAACACATGACCAAACCAACTTATTGACCAATTTTGCCTCTTCGTCTGAACTACATTGGTCTGAGGCCCTAAGATCGAGGCTATGTAAGCAGCACTCAGATGATATGACGTCCTCTGGGGTTAGCTTGACCACCCTCATTTGTTCATCTACCTGATGGACAAACCATATTCTTCTCTTTTGACCATGACTTGACCTCAACCAAGACCAATTCCACCACTTCAACCCTTTTCCTCCCTTTTGGGAGAACTACATTAGCCTGAGGCCCTAACGACAAGGGCTATGTAGGCAGCACTCAGATCACACGACGTCTTTTGAGGTTAGCTTGGCCACATGCTTTCGTCCGTCCATTCATTTGACCAACCTATCTCGACCCACCTTGACAAATGACCTTGGAAATCATGCCTATCTCCTCAGACTCTAACCACTTCCAAGACAAACATTGCCTTGGTTGTTTTTGCACGTATGCTACCTTACGAATGGTTAGCAAATTGTCTGCAACCCACATTTTGACCTTCACAAGTATAGGATTGCAAGCCAGTTGATCCCCACTATTTGTGACATTTTCATGTTTTTAAGAGCACTTCTTGAGCTCGAAATACCTGGAACACGATGACCATTGGAGCTTCAGCTTAGATTGAATAACCCGATCAGCTACAACCAAATGCTGGGGCTCAATTATTTCAATTTTGGCACTCCTCGACCCTCAAACTATGACAATTTGACCTGACCATCTTATGAAGTGATATACGTGCAATCACAACTTTTACAGTGTTCAAACTCACACTTTCACCCTATCCATCCACTCTCTGTCAAATCAACACCTGATATCAGGTTCCCTTCCTTCGACTCCCGCTTTGTGGGGGGATACCTGATCCCACATCTGGTGGAATCAACCTCCTATTTTTGTCTTGAAGTTCATTCAAACAGCCAACAAAACAAAATCAACCTTATCCTATACCTAGGGTAACCAACTCCTATTTTTGTCTTACAGTTTGTCCAGAACAACCAACAAGACAAAAAGGGGCAAATGTAGACACCAAAATCGTGTCTACTCCCTGGTCGTCCTCTCCCCTTGATTCCCTTAGTCCCTTTCCACTTCTAACCATAACCCACCTATGTCTTATTAATTTAAAATAATTATCTTATTTTAAATTAATAATTCTCTCTCTCCCCTTGCCACCTCACCCATGCCACCTCTCATCTCCTTGGATTCTTTTTTCCCTTGGATACCCTCATTTATCACCCTATGACCTATTCCAACTTCCCCTCCACTACCCCTTGCCAAGTCTTAAATGATTTAAGACCCCATTTCCCTTATCGCACTCATTTCCCACACCTATTAATCCACCTTCGACCATTTCTTCCCTTGACCCGCTGACCTAGCAGTTGGGAAAATGGATAAAAGGCTATTTTTAGCCTTTTTCCTACCTTCTAGCCACTGGCATTGGTCAACTATCGACCGACGTCGGTGATATTGCTGGCATCGATTTCCTTCATAACTGTGTTCTAGACCTGAGTGTAGGATCCATGTTTTCCAATCTTTGAATTCGCTCTTTCAATCCGCTCATTTGACCTTCAATTATCTGCCTTTCAACCTTCAACAATCAGCCAATCTTCCAGTCTTCAATCTACCAAACCTCTCACTCTCTCTCTCACAGGGCTTCTGCACTAGCTACAACAATAGTAGGGACTCTGCATCAATCTTCTACATCAACAATAGGTACAAGCACCAGTAGCACTCCTTTTGCAAGCCACAAGTAAGTATTTTGTCTATGTTTTCATTATGTTTTCAGTTATTGCTTCCAAGTAATATCACCCCCCTAGACCAGACTATCAGCTAGACCAGACTTGACTCCCTCCCAAAAAGGCTGAGAGGCCCTCCCATATCCTTACCACCTCTATCCCCCTTTTCAAAACATACACTCTGTCCATTGTCCCTGCAACTCTGCCCAGATCCTTGCATAGACCATTAACAAGGCCCAAACTCCTTCTCAGACTCATCTACAGCCTTGAAACCCATCCAGACCTCATCCAAAGACTACTGCCCTAACTGACACTGGCCATAGAGACCACTGCCTTCACCGATGTCGGCAAACTAACTGACATCGGCAGACCTTGACAACCAGCGTCGGCAGACTAACCGACGTCGATGACTATGACCAGGCTGATAGCAACATTCAGGTAAGCATTTGCTTCTATTTCTATTTCAATCTTTAATCATTTTAGTCTTTTTATCATTCTACCTTTTATCAGACATTATTTTTATCAATTAGTGGGTTGACATCCCTCGAGGAAGTCTTTGTACTTCTGGGATCAAGCTTTTGCTTGGCAGCCCACCATCTCCTCATTGAATGCCTTTCTTGTTCTAGTCTCTTTTTGCTATAGGTGCCATTATCCACAACCAAAGAGGAGTTCCTGCTATCGTCTGAATTTGGTGCGCAAGACTTCATCCAAATACATACAAGCCTTAGACTATTTCTCTTAGTTTCTCATTTCCTCTTTGAATGTGAAAGTGAAAATCGTATAAAAACAAAAGGTTCCAAAGACTACAGTCTAACACAATCACACAACCACCCTAAAATATTCCCATGATTTGATGTTTTACTTATGCTAATAAACAAGAAAGTAAACTATTCTAATAACAAGAAAAGTAAACTAATCTAGTGCACACCAAATCTTGTGGCACAAAGTGGGGATTAGAATAAAATAAATAAACAACAACTAAACTAAACATGAATAGGAGACATATACTCATGTCAATGTATACAAAATCCTAATAAATGGATGAAAAGAATACATATGGCATTATCTATCTACTCTTACAAAGGAGAAATAAAGTTAGGAATAGTTACCTTTGAGGATGAACCTAATGAGCCTCAATCTCTCCCTTAGCCAAGGTATTTCACAAGAAATTGTTGTGGTTGTAAGGATAACCAAGATAAATTATCTCTAGGCTATATGACCTACCTAAGCATCCAAAATACTTCTCCACAAGACAAGATCAGAGCTATAAAGAAAAGTATTGAACCTTAAAACTTTATTCCTCAAGTAGAATGGCTAATAAGAATATGTTCATTCACACTTCTTCACTTTCTTATTCTCTTCTTATCAAATGGTGGTAAATGGCCTTTTATATATAGTGGGAACTTGCCTAAAAATCTTTAGGTATGTCAATTGTACTAGGTTGATTGGGTCGACCTAGTAAACTTTTAGGCTAATGCCTAAAGTCTATGCTAGGTCGACTAGTATGATAATAAACCAAAGGAGCTAAAGTATCTCTAGAACGCATTAGGTTGACCAGGTTGACTTATTGTACTGAACATGTCAAAAAGATAACAAGGTAAGAAATGAAGGAATAAAGAATGATAATGACTGGAATGGATAAGAAAGAGAAGAATAAGCTTAGGGTTCAAGATTTTAGGAGAATAGAGTGTGGATGAGAAATGTTAAAAGGAACAATAATCTTATGAAGTACCAATGGTCTTCCCACCCCTTTCTTGATGTACCCCTTAAGGCATGCATTCAGAGAGCTTAAGACTTGATAGGTTCCTAAAAGATACGAAGTATTAATAATCAATAAAAGTTTGAAAATATAATGTGTGTATAGAGGAAAATGACCAGGATTGGGTAGACTGTACAGAGCTCCTTGATGAACTTAAAGAACTTACAACTGAAGAGAAACCCGATCTTATTGAGAGCACTATGGAAACCAAGAAGCTAAACCTTATTTAACCACCTTTAGAGGTCATATTTAAAGATCCATATGATAAATTTGAGGTTATTTGGATGCAAGAAGAGTTTATTTCCATAGATAGCTTATTTAGAGCTACTTGGTTCTCATTGAACACCATGCCAATGAAGTTGGAAAACACCATGAAGAAGATGGAGGCATCAATGCCAAGGATAAAAAAGATACATGCCTCATCCATTCATCTATGTCATAAAGCAAGAGAGGTTTAAAACTTCCCATTTGATCTAAGAGAAAGTGTTCATCTCAAGTTAGTTAGTGTTTGAGTTAGTCAGATTGGTTGTTTTGTTTGTGTTTTATATAAGTGCTCATGAAGCACAAGGGTGTATTAGTTTAGTTTCTTATCTTGTGTATTGTTTATTTTTATTTTTCCATTGTTTGGTATGTTTTCAAATGTGATTTGTGTGTCAAACTAGTGCACATGTGACTACATAGCCCAATAGATAGGATTAGGCAACTGGTCTTGGCATATCAAACATACCACCCTTGGGAAATCACCAAGATTGTTGATCATTTTGACTACAAGTCAGAATGTGTCAACCCCCTATAGTTAAAAACTTATAGAGGGGTATAATATAGTGTCATATTGTGTTGGTTGTTTATTTTATGTAATTTAATGCCATTTGTGCCTTGGCCATGGTTTAATTAGGTCTTATGTCAACTTGAGTCACTTAAGGGTCATTCTGGGATGATATATGAAAGTGGCATGATTTTCAAGGTGTCCAAGTGTCATAGTTTTATTACCAATGTCCAAGATGTCATATTACCTATTAGGAATGTGAATAGCATCTAAAACTTGCAAGTTATCTAACTACAAATCAAGAAAACAACTAAATGAATTTGGCACTTGTACAACCCATGAAAGAGTGTGACATGTGTATAAAACTTGTGGGATGACTCTTCATATTCAATAGACTCATCTTAGAATTTATTAGATTTGGAAGTTCTAAAAATGTTTAAAAACCATTCTGCTCCTTCATCACCCTCCTAGACATGCAGAACCAGTCAATAGATTTGTCCTTAATAAAACCACTTTGAGAAGTTTCAGACCAAACACATTTTAGGGGTGATATTACACTCAAATAGACTAATTTTAATAATAATAGTTAAAGTATTGATCAACTTTTATTTATTAATTATCTCTCACAATTTGACTATATTTTTTGCTCAATATTTCTCATACCCTATATGTTTTACTCTTGTTTGGATGATTTTGTACAATCCAGCTAATGTAATTGAATCCATAGGAAATTAAAATCATCACATCATGTTTCCCATGCTTTGTTTCATGTTTCAAATTATTTTTATAGTTAAATCATCTCAAATTTTCAAGTTGGTCTCATTTAAAATGATAGGTAGGTTTCCACTATCTACAAAATATTCATGCTTTGGTAGTGAATTCAGAGGGTGGTGATAGGTTCATTATAATTTTACCAATTTCCTCTTGGTCCCCTCACTTTTAAATCTCATTATCCAAAGGAACCTTCATGGAATTTTAGTTATTTAGTTACACATAATCATTTTATCCATGACTATCATGTATAGTCAACTAAGTGAATTGTGTTAAGGACTTTAGCACGTTCCTAGAATAATAAAGAGTTTGAATATGTTGATCCTATAAATAAAACATGAACAAATAATTGATCCTCTCCATATGGTGCAAGAAATAATGTATTTCTATAATCATATACAACACACACACACACACACACACACACACACACACACACACACACACACACACACACACACACACACACACACACACACACACACACACACACACACACACACACACACACACACACACACACACACACACACAGAGTCAGCCATGGATATGCACCTATTGGTGCTCTCAAGAGATATATTCAAATTGGAAAGAGCAATTTTTTAATTGTTTGAAGTTTCCATAAGATGAAGGAATCCATATGAGACATTGAAATGGTGGTAGGGTCATAATACATGATCATAGTCCATACATCCTCCCTAATGCTCTTGTTTACTATTGCATCTACCTTTGGGTGCCCTACAGGAAGATGACATATTGGAAAAAACATACATGAGTGGTATCTAGCTCCTCAAGATTAAAAAAATAAATTTTAAGAGGTTATAAGGGACTATGAGTGATCAACTAACCATACACCATGTATTTTTTGAAATATACTTTCACTATCTACCTACATACATGCAAAAGTCCACCTATAGGTGGCACCACAAAAAATTGAGAATGCTTGAGGGAGGAAATTAGACATGGTGAAACCATTCTTGAGGTCCTAGTGTGTTGAGTATATCATGATAGACCTATTTTGAATTATATACTGATAGGAAAGATGGGAGATTACCTTTTAAAGGTAAAATCAATGTATTTAGGGACCATATCCCTAAAACATGAAAATAGAGCACCTAGCCATTTTATTGAGATCATATGACAATGTTGTTAAGAGATTTGAAGAATCTAAATGATCACACCTTGTATATAATACATAGGATATTATATTTGAAAAATTTGGGAGGTTTATGATTAGTGGAAGTTATTTTTTGAATAGCTTCAATATGTACCTTTGACCACTAATTTTGGACAATGACATCTACAGGGTTTAGAAATTCAAGGTGACTCTAGCATCTCAATGTGAAAATAGGGTATGCCTTCATAATTGAAATATATTAATAATAGGAAATGTATAAAAATTAACACAAGTATCTTACAAATAATTTTATATGCAATTTTTTGATCCTATCTGCACCTATAGGTGTCTTCCCCTTTGAAGTTATAGACCTACAACTAGGTACAAATTCCTACACCATCAATAACAAAGGCCTAAGCATAGAGATACCAAATTTTGTTGATATAAGGTGACTATAAAATATATAAAAGGATTTAAAAATAATATTTGGTACAAATTTCAAAGGGTAATGTCTGCCTATAGGCCCTTTTGCCTCAAGAAAGTCAACTATAGTTGACTGTTATAGACAATGAGTAGAAAGTAGTGCTCTTTGTGTGGATATAGAGTGAACATGTGGTAAATGGGTCCAAATAATTGAAAAATAATATTTTAAGGACTCAAGGAGGTCTTGGATCACTATATTCAAGGTTAAACTATGCAAGACCAACTACAAGGGTCCTTTCTAAATAGGGATATAGTTTGTAGTCCAAGATAGTTAAATGAAAGAGTGTGGACAATACAAAGTTTAAAATGAGTATTATGATAAAAGTGTTTGAGGGAAATCCATAATTATTTAGTTAACATAAATATATCCTCATACTATGGGAGTAACACAAAGTAAGGGTTATAATAAAGGAATATATAGTCTACATTCTAAACCCTACATACAGTCCCTTTCTTCATAGTCTGTCTTGGGACTTGAAGGAGTTGGAGGGTCAAATGATATGACCAAGGGAATTTTTTTTATGAAAAGGGTATAATAAAATTTTACAAGGCCATATAATATCTATTTTTCCTAAGGAAATAGGGGAAGTACCCTCTATTTTGTTTCATATAGAGGGTACTTCCCTAGAAGTAAAAACCCTGCAGTCTTGAAGAATGGAGATAATGGGATGATCTAGGAGACAATTAGACCTTGAAAATAGGTTTGAAATTTTTAATCAAACATAAAAAACATGATATAATTTTCATATAGGGAAGAATATTAATAGAATGGTCTAGAATTTCAAGTATTCAGACATGCCTATTAGACATGGTTTAGGCCTAAAGACCAAATGGGGGTTTAATGTTACTCCTAGCCTTAGGTGGGAATTATAACCTATTGGAACATGTTTAATATAATATAAATAGTGTGTTTAATCTTCCAAATTACATAGGAAGTCACAAGGAGAGCCACTTTTGTCTTGAGATAATTTAGGCCTATGCAAAATGAGGAATCAAGTTTGATAAGGTGACTTTGAATACTCACATATTCTTGGAGGGTGTGCATGGAGGTCCAAGGAGTTTGGGGAAGTTGATAGGGGTCCTGAGTAGTATTCTTATGAATTTTTTTTATAATTATAACATCACATATCTATGAACAAATCCTAAGAGTAGAAAGGACCCAAAACCCTACAAAACCTTGGATAAGGACACGATGAAGGAAATGAAGGAGAAGAACTATCCTAATGGAATAGAATTACAATAAAAGTGATTGGATAGTAAAAGAAACTATCCATGTCTTCCCTTTGATGAGGCAACCAATTTATTTATTTTATATCCTCATCCATACCTAGTATATATCTTTTTCTATGTAAATCCCCATAACCATCCATGACTCATACAAATGAATGAATGAATTTATGATTTTATGTGTGCATTGATATATATATGTTATGTTATGTTATGAATTAATGATGATATTTATTTTATTATAATATAATTTTGTTACTTTATTTAACAAACATTTTAAGGGTAACATAAGGTTGCAGGAATCTTGTTTAGGCACAAAATTTAAAAGCTACCCATAACAACTGTAGGCTTCCACCTGTAGGGTGCCCACAACATCTATAGGCTTCCACCCATAGGTTTACTATAGCCACTGTAGCTTTACTACAATAATTTTAGGCTTCCACCTACATGTTTCCTGTAGCCATTGTAGATTGATCGTAATAACTGTAGGCTTTCACCTACAGGTTACCCATAGCCACTACATAGAACATAATTATTTTTATGATCAGATATTAAGGACACATCCAATTATCTTGAGAAGCAAATGAATGATTTAAAATGACCATATATATTGTATGTACTCCCCACATGCAAGGAAACTTGGATGTGATACCAAATATGAGAAAGAGAAAGACAAAGGGAAGGAGACAAAAATAAGTAAAACATCAAAATAATATACATTGTCCTTAACCCAGTCAAGCCTAAAATAAGTAACTTCAGTTACTAACCACGTAAAAGTTGACTGGGGTAGTTCCCAAGTATTTTTATTTTCCCCTAGTTTAGTGCTTTTGGTTAAAATATAATAAACTACCTTCTATACTTAATGGTAGAACCTAGATCAAATTAGGAGTTGGATAGATGATAATAGAATAGTAGAATTGTAGAAACCATTGAATTTTGAATATTGTAATATTTTTTAGAAATATTTAATTACCACATATTTAAGTAATGAGAAGTTTAATTCTATAAGAATCTTTTTCAAGTCTCTCAGAGAAGGTTTGGAACTCAATTTTGAATGAGGAAGGCCCCCCTTGAAAGGAGTTACAGTGAAGATCCTAACCCTCCTTAGTTAATTGTGTTGTGTAAGCTAATTTCATCATTAATTTTATTATATAAAGTGTGATTTATGTGTGATTCATAAGTGTGAATCATTTTTGTATTTTTGTTATAATAGTTTCATAATATAACTATCTCGTGAATTTAGTAAAAGTTCATTATACTACAACTAGTAAGCAAGATAATCTATAGATCAATAATGCATATATCATGATGAAAATTTTGAAAATAATACGTACCTTGGGTTGAAAATTAATGTTAATAAAAATAAATAATATGATATTAACTAGGTAATAAGTCTGCACAACACCCTCCATCTTACTAAGGTGTTCCCTACTTATACAGACAGGAGGGAATTTGGCTTTATTTAACTATTTTTAATGTTTTATAGGCTCTAGGAGGTTCCAAATGATGCAATAAAATTTGGAATAAATATAATACTTATTATAACTCAAAATGACCATTCCATGTAGCATAAAATCTCTTAAATTTTTCTACAAGAGCCTTCACTTTAGTTAGTCAAAACTGACAAAGTAAGCAAGCTAGTGGGAGAGTGAAAATGCTAAGTGAATGGACTTTTGAGCTCTAAATAAGGAGTATAAGGAAATTAAGGTTATTTATAAGTGTAATTAACTAAATTTTACATATTATCATGGAAAAATGAAGCCAATTTTGAGGCCAAGTGTGAAGGGTGAGTGAAAGAGGAGTTTCTTTGATTGCAAGTTGTGATGGCTCACTTTTAGAAGAATCCAAATGATTAGGGATGTAGCTAATGCATGGGGGGAATGTATAAAACACATCCCTATTATTAAAATCATGATATCTATCCCTATTTAGTTGTGTGATGTTTCAAAGGGACTAATTGATGAAGATAGGTTTTGGTGCATAATCATAACTTCTACACCACATTTCATGAGTATCATGACTTGGAGGGCCATTTGTCCTACTAGACCTTGTATGTTCTATCTCCTACTTCATTATCCTACATATTTAACTGCTCTCAACATTAAAAGTGTTATATTTACTTTTGGACTTCTCTTTTCCCATTTCTCTCTCAAATTCTATAGTAACTACCATTTTGGCCTTTGTAATCTAATACCACTATATGTATAATGAATCCCTACTAGAATGGCATTGTATTTTACCTTTTAAAATTTGAGTTCATAAATAATTGTCTAATTTTATAAAGTGATATATGGTGATGAAAAGTGATAATCCCCTATCCTTTCTTCTCCTTATCCTCTCATGTTTATGCAAGATTTCTTATTCTACAAGGTCATATGAAGTGTTGTCAAGTATATGGGTTTATATTTTAAGTGTAAAATGAGCCTTAGTTTTTGAAATTATCCTATGGTTCACTTAACTTGGATTGCCTTTATGCATCTCACCTCCATATTTAAACAGTCATGTTATAATCTCTTAAGACTTGGAAGTTATATTGTATGCCTTGTTTCTTAGTGTAGGAAGTATAATGGTTATATGGAAATCATCTTGGTGTATTAACCCTTTAGAGTAGTTTCATTTAATTAAAATACTATCCCTTTTCCATAAAATAAGTCAACTAGTTTAGGTGATAAGAACTTGAAGATACATTCAGGGAGCTAGTCCTTAAACATAGAGGCTCACTTCCACTATAGGTACATCCACATACCTAGAATTGTTCCCATGTTGCCCAAATATAAAAGAGGATTGAACACACTCTTCTAGGGTACAATATTTTGTGATAATAATCCTATTATGCCATACCCAATCTCTAAGCATCCACCTCCATGATACATTGGGTTAAGGCACATTCTCTTCCTTTCATAGATCAAGTTAGGTATAAATTGGGTTGGGTATAGAATGAGTTGGGTTTGGAAACACACTCTATCAGCTATCTGATTAGAACACACTCTATCTAATTAGTGACTACATATATATATATATATATATATGATAATTTTTTCTACTATGGATAGACTCTCAATGACATATAAAGAAAATAAAAACTCAACCATGGGGTTGGCATTAGAATTATCAACTATTCTCTGGTCACCCATAAATATATATATATATATATATAAATTAGGATTATTAGATGACCAAATAATAGAATATATATGTAAGTAATAAAATTTCATCCCACCCTTTATTCACTTTCCTATTTATTTATTCAACTTAGGGCTTTGGATACACACTCTATAGTTTAGGTATGGATTGCCATATAGATATCTAAATCCCACCAAACAATAAAAGGATATTTTTGAGTTTTTTATTTGAGTGAAAGAGGATGATTGAAATAAGAGTTTCTTTGAGCCTTATTTTAGTGATAAAAATTGGAATTAAAATAGAATCCAATTGGGCACAAGTGGGAATCCATTGTACCCACCATCAAGATATTAGAGGGAGTGATTAGGGAAGAGGAGGGAGTGAGTAGGGATGATAAGGGATGATGGGGGAGTGATTAGGGATGATTAAGTATGGTGAGGGTTATTTTAGTGAATAAAATTTGTAATTAGAATAGAAGACAATTGGGCACAAGTGGGAAACCACTACACCCACTACCAAGGTATTGAAGGGAGTGACTAGGGATGAGGAGGGAGTGAGAAGGGATGATGAGGGATGATGGGAGAGTGATTAGGGATGATGAGGGATAATGAGGGTCAATGGAGTGATTATGGATGATGACGAATGAGGAGGGGGTGATTAGGGATGAATATGGACAATGAGGAAGATATTAGGGATGATGAGGGATGGTGAGGGTCAATGATGCAGTGAATAAGGATGATGAGGGAGTGATTAAAGATGACGAGATGTGGTGAGGATCAATAAGGGAGTGATTAGGAATGGTGCAGGTTAGTAAAGGAGTGATTAGGGATGATTATGGATTGGCACATATTGATTAGGGATGAGGAGGGATGAGGAAAGAATGATTAGGGATGATGAGGGACCATGAGGGTTAATGAATGAGTGATTAAACATGTCAAGGAAACATGAAGGTCAATTAGGGAGTGATTAAATATAATGAGGGATGATGATGGAGTGATTAGGGATGATGATGTAAGAGGAAGAAGTGATTGAGGATGATGGGAGGGACAATGAGCAAGTGAAATTAACATAAAGTGGTCATTGGTGTGCACAAGTCATAAAAATGATCTATGTTACCCCAATAAACCCACTTTGGCTTGAATTCAAAGTGAATTAGGGTGATTGCACATATATGGGCTATAAATTATTTGCATTTCCATGGTCACAAGTAGTTATGGTTTTGTTGCATCATTTTTTGGAAATAATGGAGCTAATCTCAAGTAAAATCAACATAAATTGGTCATTAGATGTGAAAGGTTAATAATTAGACTTAATTTTACATAATCACACATTTTTTCTTGAATTTTAAGATAAATTTGGTGGTCATGCACAAATGTACCTAAAATTCTTTGTGTTTACCTTTATCATAAGTGGGTGTGGTGTTTTTATGTCCTTTTGGTCTATAATCCACCTAATCATAATTAAAATATAAATGAAGGGGTGGTTGGATGTGCATGGTTCACCAATGCAACCTATATTTCCCTATGCACACCATTTTGTCATGAATTAAAATTTAATTGGGGTGACCATGCTTAAAATGTGGCCCAAATTCTCATTTTTTACCCAATTTTAAATGACTATGGTGTTGTTATGTAACCTTTTTACCTATAAGGGACCTAATCATAAGTAAAATTGGAATAAATGAGTGGTTGGGTATGTGTTTGTTTGTAAAATTTAATTTTGACAAACTTAGGATTCCTAGAAATACTAGCAAGTAATCCAAAAGGTACCAAAACCTAAAAAATGACTATAGGTTTACCCAAAATGGACATTATTTACAAAATTTGTGCCCAAAAATCCATAGGTTCAATATTGAAACCCTAAAAATGCTTAAGTACTAATCATATTAGATTTTGAAAAACTATCTCATACATCTTAAGGTGTGCAGCTATGATACCAACTCTATCAAATGTATAGTGACCTTAATTTCTTAAATTTACTAATATAAATTTAAAGTAAAAGTTTAACTTATATTTGTTGTGGCCAACATGCCCCTTTTTCATAATAAATATGGGATCCCTCTTTTAAAAACTTATAACCAGATCCTTGGACCCATTCTCACATTTTATTTGTCTCTACCTATACCAAGTCTCTAAAATCTTAGGTCACCTTATTTATTTACTTTCCTCACTGAGAAAATGATGTGGATAATGACCAATGGATGAAAATAGATGGACTCATCAATTTATGAAAGAGACAAAGTCACATCCTATCTATATTCTATGATTAGGGTGGAAAATCTTGTTTTGAATGTTTAACATGCTAATTTTTTAGGCTTTCCCTTAATCAGAGGTTCTTAGATTCTTATTCCTATTCCCAATGTATCTGATCCCAGAGTCTTATGTGGAATTGTAGAGCCTAGCTAGTGTCTAAGTGAGCAATTAATTAATAATTCAAATTTTTGATTTCATTTAGTCATTTTTTGGGATTTATTTAGGGTCTTCCACATGCCAAAGTTTAAGTGCTACATGTCTTCAAGAGATTCAGCTTAGAAATAGTCATAGGTTTTGTAATAGGAAAGTGCCACGTGGTCATTGCTAGACTTTTTAGTCTCTCAATATGAAAAGGATGTCAAATCCTAGGAGGGAACAATTTAATTAGTGATAGTCATAAAGTTTATTTTTAGATGCATCAATCTCCTAGGCTTGATAGAGACGTTAAAACCTAAGAGAGCCTAGTTCAATCAACAAGCACCATTTAGCCCTAGGTCATACACTATCAATTATCCAGCCAATTAACCCACACCAAAACCAAAATGGCTAGTCTCTAAGACCTAAAAAATATGTTATTTTCTAGGAGATCCTACTCTAACTAGTGGATATCACATCAACTAATGATAATGTGGTAAAGCTCCCAGTCTTAATGAAGTTTCTAGAACCCAGAAGAATGTGATCAAATCAAGATATGCCATGTGCCCTTAATTTTAGTAATGCCTAAATTTGACCAATGAATCTCTCTCTATTGTCAAACTTATTAGTCTCTTAATCTGATAGAGATGTTAAAACCTAGGAGAGCTTGACGTAGTGAGTTGGTGCCATGTGAATTGTAGTCAGAAAACATAGTCTCCCAATTTGACAAGGAGGTCATAATCTAGGAGAGCCCAATGTATCATAGTACAACATGCAGCATAATCAAGAAATTTATAAGGTGGGCCCCCTAAAGGCCCTGAGATGGCTAGAATGAATTACAGGTAGAACCATAAGGGCTAATAAGAGGATGCCGTATGTCAACAACTGATAGCTCATCTCCCCATTGAAGATATAAAAATAAAGATCTAAGCAAAGATTGGGTATTGATTGGTACTTTCAAGAATAATAGTTAAGATGTGATAAATTGTAGCCTCAAATCTCTTGAAAGACTTTGAGGATGAGGTGGATGCACACCTACCCCACTCTAGACATTGATGAAGTGGGGAACTGGACCCTCATTGGACAAGTTAAAAATGTCACATCACTTTTACTATATTTTTTAAGTGACACATAATCATATATTCCAAATTTAACTTTGGTTTTGGAAATCAAGTTGAGAATTGAGCCACCCACTCAAATTTGAATCCATGATGGATGCGATACCAAACACCATTAATGTAGGTGATGAATCTAAATTTCTATAAGTGTCCCAAGGAAATCTCTTTATCCACTATATCTATGAGATACCAATTCAAAATCCTTATTTTCTTTTCCCAAATTTTACTTTCACTTCTTTCTCTTTTGGTCTAAGATTTTCACCATATTTCATTTTACAATAATGGCCACTTCCTCTTCAAACCCCAAGGATGAGCCTGAGTACATGGATATTTTGTTCTTAGATGGTTTGTCTTAGTTTAAATATTATAATGAATTATTTAAGACCATTGACATAGTGACCAAAGAATCATTTACTAAAGTGATGATGAAATTGAATTTGAAGAAGCCTTAAGATCATACTATAAGTGAGGCCTACATTGAGCCACACCAAGCCAAAAATCCTCCCTTGTATTGATTTATTTGGTAAAATGCTTCTAACTACCATATAGGTGTATGATAATGTTCATGATTAGGTCTTATTGATTAGTTACTAGCACCATATTTAAAACATCTTGAGCATGGATTATAAATCAAAATATAATATTTTGAACCCCACTTTTTTATGACTTAGCAGTGGTGAAGACCTAGAACAACACCTACTAGATTTGTGATGTCCTCCAAGGCTGAGCAAAGAAATTAAAAGCTAAATGGTTTAATAAATAAGTTGTTAATGCCTACATGATATGCACCTTCAAGGAGGGGGTCCATATAGGCATGATCCTACTAAATAAGTTATTAGGGGCCCTAGATTGCCTTCATGTCAAAGAACAATGGGTGCCCCTAATTCATATGGTCCTAGATGGATCCCAAGTCCCTAACTTAAGAGGCATGGTAAATTTCAATGTGGTCAGAGACATAAAATATGTGAAAGTAGGGGGACATTTTTATATGATCAGCTATTTTTTAGACATGGTCTACAAGACACTCACTTTCAAGCCCTCTACTTTTCCTACATGGGTTCTGAGTAGCCCTATGGTCGAAGTAGTTTTCTACAAACTATATGACGACCAATACAAAAACAACATCCATGATATTATGAATGCTTCTAAATAGTGGTATACAACATGATCAACAAGGCCCCTATGCCTCATGTATCATAATAAATAAGAGATTCAATGGTTCCTATTATAGGAACCAAGTATATTTAAGAAGACATAGTCATTGGTGCCATAGGCATTCTTAAGGAGCCCCTCCACTTACTATATCATGTCCTAGATCATCTTACAAAGGTCAAAATCACTTATCAATAGATGTAAGGCATTTTCAAACATTATGTCTATCTCAATTAGAAGGCTTTACAACCTCTCCCAATCATCATCAAGCATCATATGTAATGTTGTTTCCCTCCCTTGTAAAAGATGATGAGTGGTAGGGACTCTTTGGCATTGAGAGCCAAATCATAGGACTAGGACCTGAAGGGTATGATACAAGCCCATCTGGAGAAGTGATCATCTCATCTTAACCTAACTTATGGTCACCAGATGATAAATGATGATGAGTTATATCTAAACACCATGGATGATTAAGAGGTGTTCACAAGGATCAAATCCTGTAAGAAGGAGAAGGGGAAGATTGTTTAAGTTTCTAGGCCCTCTCAGACCCCATCTACATTTTCTTAGTCTTTAGTGGATATCACATTAATTTACCCTAAAATTTATAGAAGAATATTCCAAAGGATCTCATAACCTTCTCCCCTATGACTAGTGGCTCCTCCTACCATGGCTTAGCCTCCTCCACCTCTGATAGCTCAAGATCATTGGACCTAACTAAGTCAAACTCAAGTGACTCACTAGTAACACAAGCATAAGAATCTATAAAATGAATGCCTTAACTCCAAGCCACCTAGGATCTAAGGTTTGATGTTAAAAGTAGCTTTGCAATTAACCCAAGATGGGATCAATACTAGGAAATGGTAAATGTTCCTCCCCTCACTCCCTCCTCTTTCCAATTTACTTCAACAACACTACCCATTTTTCCTATAATTCCACCTCCTCTAATCCTCAACCAAAAATCCATGGCCTCCACCATTCCTATCTTCCTACCTTATTCATTCCCATCCTCCCCTTATATTCTCAAGTTTGGAACTTCACGGTACCCCAATATTTATGCCTCAAATATAAGTACCTATAAAGACTCCATATTCACCAACCACCTCAACTATTCTAGGAGTAAGTGCACTTATATGTGTCTCTCTAGTGATTAGTTTTATCCTTTTAGTCCCTCTAATAATGTAATAAATATCATAGTCAGTCCCTAAAAACCTTACTACATTAGTGCCTTCTACAAAAACATCTAGATTTGACCCAGGTAAAAGGCTAAGGAAGAATTGAAAGATAGTTCATGTTTAACCCATGGTGCATATACTGATGACTCTAATTATGCCTCCACTACTATTTCCTTTTGCTCCTCCAACACATGCCCAATTGGCTCCACTCATATCTCCTTGACCCTATTTTTTCATCACCTTGACTATGCAAGGATTCAAATTTAATCATCCAATCTTGTCCCTTATAGTAAACACCCCCTCTAGGGGTAATTACCCCTTAGGTGGGCATGACCTAGAGCTAGTGGTGAGTGTAGATGTTCCCATGGGCCTCATATTTGATTTTCCTTTATGCTCTCATACCTCCTCCTCCTCTATTGATTTCATTTTTACCTCCTTCCACTTCCTCTGTTCTACCTCCACCAACTAATACCATTTTTTCCACCCCATCTACACCTCCCAAGATATGAGGTATGGTCCTAATAACATATGTGCCAAAAATTATGATGTAAGGAACCCTAGAGGTGTAATGGGATTTCAACCACACCACAAATATCATGCAAATGATCCTCACTTAGAAGTTCATGAAAGAGGGAAACCCTATGGTTTGGTAAACCTAATAAGACTTATTCTCTCTCAAAAAGGTGATGACTCCTTAAGGAGAGGAAAAAATGTAAGAAGACCCACTCTCATTTCTCTAGACGATGCATGATATGTCAATAAAACTTCTTAAGGACATGTAGATCTAGGTTAGAAATATTGAGGCAAAATTCAAGAGATCTTTCCCTCCTAGATTAATTTAGCACATCAAGGAGGCCCCCCCTATAACTTTTCTCCATGATAGGGAAAGTGGTAGGGACTATGGAGGATACATAGATACTCATCTAGTGAACCCAAGACTATTTGGAGAGGGTCACTATAATTGATGGGAAGTACCAAAAGTTGAATATTGTGATTAATAAAGGCATATTCCCAAATCTCAAATTGATGCCCATTTTAGATGTGGGCTTATATCAGACCTATGCTAGGACTATGAAGATTACAATGGAGGAGTGGCTCACCTTATCCTAAATAGTGCTAGGACCCCTAGAAGATGGAAAAAATAATATATTGGCCTATTTCAAAGAAGTCAATATCTTGAAGTTGTTCCATTCAGATGACACTCTAGTAGATAGGGAAATTTTTTGGGTCCACCTGGGTCACTTCAACTAGGTCATGAGGAAAAATGTAGCCAAGGTGAACCAAGAGGGAGTTCAAGTGGTTCTCAAGATTTCAAGGCAATCTATAATAAGTATCATCTAGGTGTCGATGGAGTCTCCCCATTGAGTGTACCAAAGATTAGAATCATAGGTTGAGATAATCTTTAGAGATCCGTAGATGAATCTTGATAAGATTGATTGAGAGTTTGACCTCATGGTAGCCATGTTAAAATCCAAGCAGGTGAAATCTAAGTAGTTGGGATTTGACTCTTCTAAGCTACCTCTATGATCAGTTGAATGGTCCCCATGAATATTTTATGGTGAGATTATGGGGATTTTATCCCTTTTTTAAAATTTATGTGGTTTTAACCACTAGGAGTGGCCATCATGGCTCAGGATGGGAATCTCATGCTATTTGGAGGTGAATCTCATCCTTATCTATAAAAGTGCAGTCATTTTATAATTTAAAGATCATTAATTTTTAACTCAAGGGTGATGTCCAGAATCAAACCAAGATTTCACCTATGGTTTCCTTCATCTCCTTTTGAATTTTAAAGAGTTGTCCAAGATTGATCTTTGTAATAGAACTAGTTATATTAATAAATTTTATTTCAACACTTTTAAGTGACACATGTTCTATTTACCCAAGAATCTTTCATTTTGGTTTAAGTGAATATTAATTCCAAAATAATTATTTTGAACTTATGTTATTTCATGAATGCAATGTTTGTGATGTGCCTACCTATCCTAAACTTCTTGTGAGTTTCTTTTATTTTCCTCATAATACTGATAACTAGTGTGATAATTTGTAAGTTATTTTAGAAGTTTATGTGTGATTTGTTGTACACTTTTAATATTTCTATTTAGTGAGGATTCATAAGTTAAACATTTTTTAAGTTGTTTCCCTAGACTCTTCCAATTGTGTGCCATTAGAGTTAAAGTATTTGGTGAGACTTAGTATATAATGGTATAATCTTAGATTAATTGTTAAATCATTAATTTCACATGGTTCTAAAAGCTTTCTTTATTGCCTTACCCTTCCCTCCTTCTATGTTTGTTTTGGAAATTAAACTACCCTTTCCATTTTGTTTAATAATGTTGGAGTAAAGTACCTAAATACCAATAATAGATCCAATTCACTCAATTAATTCTCATTTATCAATATTAAACCACCAATGGTGACTGTTGCATCTCTCAAAGGTTATTCCATGAAGGATCCATTATGAAGCCAAATATCCACAGTTGTGCCCTGGGTTGATTTCAAATCAATCCTAAAATAGATTATGAAAGTCCATCAATGTTCCAAAATATTATGTTTAAAAATTCTCAATCTCATTATAAATTTTGGATAAGGATCTTAGACCAAACAAAAATTGGAGCTAGAAGGAGGCTTCTTTTTTTTAAGGATAATTGTCAATGGGGACCCAATCCCTAAAAGAGTAGTTTATTGATTAAATCTTGTTCCCCAATTTATGATTTTTACATTGTTGTGTGATTCAAACCCACCCAAAAATAGTAGATGAAATGTAAGGCACCAATAATTTGTGCATTAAGTGATGAATTATTTGAAATCATGCTTATTGGTAATAATGTAATAATTACTGCCTATTTGTGAAGTATCCTAGAGACTAGTTCACCTATCACCAAAGCTAGGTCTCATCATGGTCGAATGGTGGTTCCCCCTTGGTTTTCAAAAAAATACCTAGGATAATGTGATTCCAACTAGCTTATCCCCTCAACCTATCCTAAATATACCACCTAATATGGATTGATTAGTTGGCCCAACGATTAACATCTTGATAGTTTTCCATGACTTATCCATACAACTCGAGAGGTATCTTCCCCATTTAATTCTTAGTGTAGGATGAACTACCAAAAAACACAAGACATCAGATAAAACTTCCATAAGGATATTGAATGTATAACATGATGATGTGGCATGCACTATTTTCCCATTCATGTTGAAGAACTCATAATATGATTGGTTCCTCAACCTCCTCGAAGATTCGATCCCCATTTGGGACCATTTTAGTACTACTTTCCTCCCCTAATTTAGGCAAGTAATAGAACCCAATGTCATGTATTAGTAATTTTCATGTATTAAATGAGATCCCAATGAGTTTATTAGGAAATTCAATGCTATGTTTCAAGAGATATACATTTATATTACTGTGCTCTACCATCCCAACTTCCAACTAGTGCTCAAAATATATAAGAATGCCATGGACCCTTAGATGAATATGTTTTTTAGAAGAGATCTAATAATAGTGGACCTACCCTTAGATTATAAAAGAGCCATACAAGTATACAAGGAACTGAACCCCCAAGGCTAGATGATGGCCCCCATTTCTAATGTGTTACCACAAATGCCTGTATTGAGACTCTTGCCCAATGTTACTTATATTATACCAATGCTTAAACCATTCCTTGTAATGCATAAAAACTTAATGGATCATCCCACACTAAACCAACACTTGGGTTTTCTTAACCTAGGGAGCCATGAAAAGACTCCTTATCTATAACACTAGGTAATGTTGGAAATAACTAACTGTAGACACCAAAATCGTGTCTACTCCCCTGGTCCTCCCTCATTTTATTCTTCCATGCCTATTTTGCCCCTGTCGACCATTTCCCTACGAGCCTTGACCCTGGCAGCATGTAAAAATGAGCAGAAAGCTAAAGCTAGCCTCTATCCCTATTCTGCATCTGCCGATGACGGTCTCTACCTGGCCGAAGTCGCCGACGTCGGTCACTTATCAGTCGATGTCGGCAATCCTATCGATGTCGATCATCCTTAACACTACATTCTCAACCTCAATGTAGGAACCGTTACCCATTATCTGTTATCCATTCGGTTCCCAATCGGTTTCTCGATCGGTTATCGAACCGTCCTTCACATTCATCAGCAAAACCATGAACATTTGAACAAGGAACCATTCGAGACTCTGGCGATCAACCAATTTCTTGCATCCAATCAACCTTGTGATCAATCTCTCGTGTCTCTCTCTCTGGTACAGGGATTCTACTTTGATCAACTTCTGTGGCACATCGACGACTTCAATCATGTCTTTTATCATGTCTTCAGTGTGTAACAGGTAAGTATCTTGCTCTGTGTTTCATTTTTACTCTCTGGTTATTATATGTTTATTACTGCTATCACCCCTATTTAGACTCAAACTATAGACCCGAGACCTTACTCCTTCCTCCTTTACACCTCTGTCCACTATCCCTGAATATACAATCACTCTGCCCAGATCTCTGTAAAAACCCCAAACAAACCATCAGACTTTTCTGCAAGTCTTAAGACCCTATCCAGACCTGACCAGACCCTATCCAGACCCGACCAAACCCATCCAAAATTGTTTCCCTAACCGATGCCGGTCATTACCCCAATCGACACCGGCATCTTAACTGACGTCGGCACCATTCCCTGACCGACGCTGGCATAGAGACCGACACCAGTGACTGTGCAGAACAGTGCTGCATATTAGGTACACATTTTGCTTTTCATTTTTTATTTCTTTCATTCTGTCTTTTCACTATTACTATTTTCTATCAAATATTCTGCTTTTTAATTAGTGGGTTGATATCCCTTAAGGAAGTCTTTGTACTTCAGGGATCAAGCGTTTGCTTGACAGCCCACCGTCTCCTCATCTAACATTTTTTGTGTTTAGTCTCTTTTTCTCTGCAGGTGTCATTCCTCCACAGCCAAGGAGGAGTACCTTCCAACGTCTGATTTCGTGCACACGAATACATTCGGGTATCTTCTAACCCTAGACCATCTCTTAGTTTCTCATTTCTATCTTTTGAATGTAGAAAGTGATTTAGCATAGAAACATTCTGGCACGCCCGGTGGGACCCTAGGGCCTTCCTTGGGTTCTTTCTTTCTTTCATTCATATAGGGTGCATTAGGTTTCTTCCTTTTCGCCTCTTTCGTCTCTTCTAAATAACATCATAAGCAGGACTAAAAAGAACATTTCTTTTCTTTCTTGCACTTCTAGACTAGTCAAAATTCATACTCTTCAACTCTTTCTCCATTCGTCTTCATACAAACAAACATTTCGACTTGGACTTAAAACACGTTGCACTTTCATTTCTGCTTGTGCTTACATTTCTTAGACCACATTTAGTAATTAACAAAATGCATATTGAATTAATCTAGATCACTTGATGTTACACGACCAAACCACTTGCACAAAACAAACATCTTAACTTACCTGAGACAAGGCCCGACTGGGATTTCATCCCCCAACGGATACCTTACCCATCCTAGAGATCTTAATTGGATTTCATCACCAAGGAGAAAGCCCACTCTGTTCTTTGGCAGAGTCTAAACTATAGGGGAAGTATATTTTGGCTAAGCGTGCCTAGTTTATCACTGGACTCGTGAAGTGAGGGGAGCTTGCTCCTTAGCACCAGGCCTTGTACGAAACCTAACACAGACTTCTTAAGCACCATAATTGACCCAAAACCATCCATAGACTGCTTCTTCTAGGACCCAAATCAAAAGCCAACCTTCCTCTACACACATTCTAAGGCATAAGCCACTATAATCCTAATAATTTACTCCTAGAGTTTTAGAATCTGCTTGTGTCTTCATATTTTCTATCCTTATCTGCTTGTTTGAGCTTGTGAGGATGTTCTTTCTTGCCTTGAATGGTTTTGACACGCAGTCAAATCAAGGCTCTTCTTGACCACGCTAGACATCAATCTCTTTTTACCTACCCTGTCCATAACCAGTCCTCTAATGGAGTTCCACTCGGAGACTGAAAGAACTATTCGACCATTCCCAACCCAGTCACCTATTGTCCCAGAAGGGGATCAAGATTTCAAAAGATTCTTGGACCTCAATGTCACAGCCCTCCAAAACTATCTCGCGAGAAACCCAACACGAGACCTTTTGGGCGAAGTGGCAGTGACATCGACATCGTCTGCTACCCAGCCTTTTGCCTCAACCGTTAACCCGACCATGGCCAATACGCAAATTTTGGCCTCTCCGTCTATTTTTAGACTGACCTCCATCGGGGTTTAATTACCCCCTCAACCACACACAATTCAACTAAGTTCTACATCATACCAAAACTTGATTGTCTCGACCCCTCACACTCTTGCACCCATATATGCAGGAGTGCCTACCTCGCCCTTTGTCAATGCCATCACACAACCTCCTTTGGTAGTATCTAGTCAGCCTATGCCTTTTACCTTCATAACCTAACCACCTTTTGCCTCCACTTCTGCCCCTGCGACTAGTTATACATATGTTGTGCCCTTACAAGCACAACTGACTACGTCGTATGCCCCTTCGACCTCTTTTCAAGTGCCTTATAACCTAAGGGGCACCTCGTCCACCAATTCATCAGCAGACGTCATCAAAATGCTGATGGATAAAATGTCCAGTCTCGAGGCTTCTATCTCCGATTCAAGCAATGTCTCTTCATATGACCAAATTTACAATGAGCCCATTCATCCTTTCGTCCCTATCCGACCATACCCCAACCAATGGGAGCTTCCTAAATTCACTCACTTCCAGACTAAGGAGGACCCACAACAACACCTATGGGCATTTAGACATGCCTGCTACCTTATTGCCCATGACGATGCGTTACTTTTATGCACGTTTCCTATGTCACTTTCTGGCCCCACCCTTGACTGGTATAGCTCTCTTGCCAGACATTCTATCTTTTCATTCATTCAACTTTCCCAATTATTCCTTGACCATTTTTCTATCAACATCAACAAACAAGTCTCAATCACAGACCTCTACTCCATCAAGCAATTCGACGACGAATCAATAGTCAATTTTGTCGCCCATTGGAGAGGCTTGATTAACCAGCTCTCCTTCTCCTTGCCTCAACCTAAGCTCATTGAGCTCTTTTCTCGAGCATGTGTTAGGCACATCTCATCCACCTTGTAGGTTCAGACATTTTGCACTTTTGACGAAGCTTTCACCATGGCCCGAAAGCTTGAACTCTGTGCCATTGAAGAAGATAAGGTCAAATTGCGTAATACTAATGCAAGAGCCAATGACCATTCTTTTTCTAGACCTTCTTCTACCAATTCTGAGTCCAAAGGAGTGGCCAACACTGTGGTCATTAGATCACCATCCTCGACAACAACCAATCAACCTCAACCTTCAACATCTCAAAGCATCACAAAACAATTCCAACAATGGTACATACAACCCTTTCTTAACCGTCCTCCTAGCCACAACAACATTCAGACCATGACCAATGACTTTCATGACCATCATATACACACAGTCAACACTATTTTGCCTCTTGTTCTTGACCAACCTCCATCACAGGTAGAAGACCCATCTTCTCCCATTTGTCTTTCACAGGTAGAAGATCCATCTTCTCCCATTTGTCTTTCACAAGTAGAAGAATCTTCTTCTCCTATTAGTCCTCCATCGACCTCTCCCATATTGGAGGACGCCTTGACCACATCAACACCAGCTGCCTCGCCTTCATCCCTCTTATCATCCATAGATGATCACACCTTTTTGACTCCTCAACCACACACAGAAGCCATGACTACTCTGACGCTCTTTCCACTTAAAGAGCCCACATCTTCAATCCCTTCTCCATCGAGAGAAGAACCATCCACATCTAAGCCCAAACCCGCGTAGGCGTCCATCATGCCCAAAGAGATTAAACCTCTTGGTATTCGCCCCATATCTAACCTCACCTCACATAATAGTGGCTCTCCACCCAAACCAAAGAAGGTCACTAGACCACACTGGAGGCCTCCTCCCCCACCTTCCTCATTACCTTCAATTTTAGGCCCACATCCGTCCACTTTAATAGGAGTTCTGCCCACTCTCATATTTCACAGAGGCATGTCGCCTCCATTACTCTATCAACCCGTCAGACATATATCTCCTCCAAACCATCGACCAATGCCTCTTACACCTCTTAAACCAAAGTCATCAACCCCCACTGCAACAAAACATCTAGACCCATTAGCAGGTTCTTATGCCTTGCTGTTACGGCAATTGTTGCAGTCCTCTCGCATCTATCTTCCGCCTCTTAAACCATACCAATCTCTTAGACTGAAACCACCCTAGTTTAATGACACTCATATTTGTGCATATCATCACACACCTGGGCATGACACCAAGCATTGTTGTGCCCTCAAGGTCATCATTTGCCAATGTCTGGCAAATGACACCCTTCTTCTCGACCACATCATCAACAAACCTTCAACATCACCCCACTCATCAACTCTCAGATCAAGGCCATCTTGGTTCGACAACTCTAAATTTTGCCATTATCACCACACTCTGGGACATGACATTGAGTGTTGTTACACTCTCAAAGTTGCCATTCGTCAACATTAAAAAAAGGATTCCCTTCTCATCAAGGATCCTCTCGACCACCTCTTCGACAAATTATCAACACCGACCCAAACTTCTCAAACCTCATCACCTAAATCAGGATCTCTACGCTAGACTATGGTCCCTTTGTCACCTTTGACCCCATTATTCGACATCAACACAGTCCATTTGACCACCAAGCTTCAACCGACCTTGACCAATCTATCCAACATTCTCCCTAAGAGACTGGGGGAATCTAACCTTATCCTGACTTCAACCAAGCCTTCGACCAAACATTTAACCAAACCTCTGACCAAATATTTGACCAACTTTGACCAGACATTCGACCAAACCTCAACCAAGTCTCGACCAACCATCAATCAACCTTCCCATCATAACCTCAACCAGACCTCAACCAGACCTCGACCAGACCTCGACCACACATAGTCCAATCATCAATCAACCTTCCTATCATGACCCTGACCAATAGCAACCAAACCTCGACCAAACTTCAATCATCAAACATCAACCAACCAAGCACCTATCACTTCTTCAAACCGTCATCAATCAGCACGTCACCAATATGGAGCGAAGTAAGCAAGGCAAGTTTGCCCCTAATTGGCTTGGACCTTTTATTATCATGCACAAGCATGGATCAGGGACGTATCATTTGTCTTCTCTCGATGGACGACCAGAACCTGAGCCTCTTAATGCGTTGCATCTGTGACCATTCTTCTGTTAGTCAAGTACTCATCCACTTGACATTTACCTTGAGCTCATCCCTTGAGCAATCCCCATCCTCTTAGTCCTCATTCCTTTCAACCCTACTCCCGTAACAAATCCTATATACCCCTTTTATATAGTATGGATACTTCATCCTAATAAAAGGGAGCCCTTGACCTTCTATAGTCTTGTCCATGACTCACATTTCGGTCAAAACAAATCAAGATGTCAAAATATCTAGGTCACCAAACTCACATCAAAAGGGAGACTACTCCCTCGAAAGACAACTGTACTATCATTGTTGTAGCTAATAGACTGCTCCCTCGAAGGACAGCTAGTCAAAGCCCTTATATATAAAGCAAAATATAGACCACTCCCTTGAAGGATGGCTATGATTAACTCTTGCTACAAATGGCAATCTTTCTTAGAAGCTTCTTGCATTGATCAGCTTCACAAATGACCACCAAGCAAATGACATCTCTATGTAGACTTCCCGCATTGATCAGTCTGCACCCAAAAAAAAAAAGAAACGAGTCATGGACTTGGCTTGTAGTTGTCTCACAATCTCCTATAAAAAAGGGCAAAGTTATTTCTGCTCTAAAACGGGTTACCCTATCTTCCTCCTATCACCCGCTCAAGGGACTTCAAGCTCACTTTAATGTCAAAGTGATTTGATTACCTCTCTAACACGACATATGGTCAACGACGTCATGCATGAATGGGGCTCTTGGTTCTAATCACCCCTATCTATGCTATTTTCCTGGTCCTTGTCAATGAAAGAGCAATATGCCTTTCACTTTTTCTTCACTTTGGTCACGTTCAACTTCATCATTTGTCAAACCTAACCAACTCAACTCAACTTCATTTTCAGACCTGTCACATCATCATAGCCTATTCACTAGTTTCTATGAACACCAATACACATAAGAACTATCGACCAGGCGCAATTTATGTTAAGCATAAACCAATACTTGCTAAAGCATAAATAGACCTCAATTCATTTTTAGCATATGTCCATCATGAATATGGAAAATTGCTAGGGATGAAAGACCACATCACCAATGTTACAGAATACACCATTTGGAAAAGGCTGTAACATCTTTTTATCCTCATCATTTCGACCTTGACCAAAACCAGTCTATCGACCACTTTCACCACCTATCTACCACTCGGACTCTTTGTTCAAATTGTTCAAACTACATTGGTCTGAGGCCCTAAGACCAGGGCTATGTAGGCAGCACTCAGATAACATATCTTCTGGGGTTAGCTCGACCACCTCTGTTTGTTCGGCTCTCTAATGGATAAACCGTCTTTCCTCCTTTTGACCATGACCTTGCCCTCAACCAAGACCAATTCCATCCCTTTGACCCTTCCTCCCTTTTAGGGAGAACTACATTGGCCTGAGGCCCTTCACACAAGGGCTATGTAGGCAGCACTCAGATCAGATTATGTCTTCTGAGGTTAGCTTGGCCACATCCTTTCATCCATCCATCCACCTTGACCAATGACCATTGAAGATCATGCCTATCTCCTCTGACTATGACCACTTCCAAGACAAACTTTGCCTTGGTTGTTTTTGCATGTATGCTACCCCATGACTGGTTAACAAATTGTGCGCAGACTATTTTTAGACCCTCACAAGTATAGGATCACAAGCCGATTGATCTGCACTACTTGTGACTTTTTTGTGTTTTTGGGAGCACTTCTTGAGCCTGGGATACCTGGAACACAACAACCATTTGGAGCTACAGCTTTGATTAAATAACCCAATCAGTAGATGACTAAATGCTGAGGCTCGGTTACTTTAATTTTGGCACTCCTCGACCCTTGACCTGTGACAATTTGACCTGACCATCTCGTGAAGTGGTACGCATGCAATCATGACTTTTGTAGCATTCACCCTCACCCCCTTTTTCATCCATTCTTTGTCAAATTAGCACCCGATTCCCGGTTCCCTTCCCTCAACTCCTACTTTGAGGGGGAATACCTCATCCACAATCGGGGCAATCCACCTTTTGTTTTTGTCTTGCAGTTCATTCAAACAACCAACAAGATGAAATCGACCTTATCCACACCTGGGGCAATCAACTCCTATTTTTGTCATGCAGTTCATCCAGAACAACCAACAAGACAAAAAGGGGCAAATGTAGACACTAAAATCATGTCTACTCCCCTGGTCCTCCCTCATTTTATTCTTCCATGCCTATTTTGCCCCTGTCAACCATTTCCCTATGAGCCTTGACCCTGGCAACATGTAAAAATGAGTAGAAAGCTAAAGCTAGCCTCTATCCCCATTCTGCATCTGTCGACGATGGTCTTTACCCAACCGAAGTCACCGATGTCAGTCACTTATCAGCCAACATCGGCAATCCTACCGACATCGGTCATCCTTAACACTGCGTTCTCAACCCGAACGCAGGAACCATTACCCGTTATCCATTATCTGTTCGGTTCCCAATCAGTTATCGAACCATCCTTCACCTTCATCAGCAAAACCATGAACATTCAAACAAGGAACCATTCGGGACTCTAGTGATCAACCAATTTCTTACATCCAATCAACCTTCTGATCAATCTCTCATGTCTCTCTCTCCGGTACAGGGATTCTACTTTGATCAACTTCTGCATCACTAATGAGCTACATAGTTTCAGCATCGGTGAAATTAGTCAAAACCAACTGACATCAGTTAGGGGTCAACTAGCATCGGTCAGCATGAGTCAGAACCAGCTGACATCGGTTAGGGGTCGGCTGACATCGGTCATCTTCAGACTGACATCAAACTTCTATGCATTTCCAGAATTAGATCTGCAAGGTAGCAAGATCAAGAAGATATGCAACATGAGAGGGAGCAAGATCAATTAAATCTATGGGGTGAAAGATCAAGAAGATCTACAACACAAGGGTGAGCAATATCAATTAGATCTATGGGGTGTAAGATCAAGAAGATCTACAACACAAGGGTGAGCAAGATCAATTAGATTTACAAGGTGCAAGATCACGAAGATCTGCAAGGTGCAAGATCAAGAAGATTTGTTGGAGACAATTCAGTAATTGAGTTGGTTGTAATTGATTGAGAGAGAGGGAACTCTTGAAGGAGAATTACTGTACATCTATGAGGTGTGAGGAAGAGAGAGATTTCTTCATTGTATTTCCTTCTGGAAGAGTTTAATACAGATTGTATTGTTTCTCATATCTCCTATTCTTTGTTGTTTATGATTTCTAGTTACTTATTACTTCTGGTTCAATTCCATGTTTAGTTACTTATACAAAAGTAATGAATTGTGATCTAAGATCTTGAAAAACACTACCTTGGTATTAGAAACCATAAAATTTGTAGGCCAGGATGAAAATGAGTTGGAGGAGGGTATTAGTGAAATGTAGTCATTCTGGTATTTCTAAAGGAGAAATTATGCCCTTAGTAACATGAAATTGAAACAACCTTTCATCACCTCAACTCCCCTGAATAATGGTGTGACCCTACATGACCATAATGCTAGGAATGCTTTACCACCTTTGAAGCTTCAAAAACCTAAATATATGATAGAAAAACCACATATTCATAGCAAAGGAGGCTATAATATGTGGAAGACATGAATAATATCAAATCCAACATTAGACTCCATGAATTTTCTTAGATCATAAATCAAAGTGATCTGCTAAAGTCCTTAATTGAGAAGCCATTTCAACCCACCCATGCAAAGTATAAAGTGGCCCATACTAATGTGATCATTCAAAAGAATAATATGGAGGTGCCTCCATTCCTTTTGACCATTTTACTATTTAAATAAATATGTATAATTTCCCAGTAGACTCAAGAGCTTTAGACAATATAATACCAATAGGCATCTACAAAGATTAGGGTTGGTCCCTATCAAATTAGATAAGGTATTAGTTTAAATAGTTAAGTCGAAGGTTGGATAAGTAGGAAATATTATGATTATCCACATATAATTATAATTAGAACCTAGGATTTAACACTTCATATGCATCCATGTGATAGATATTCCTAAGGCTTATGATATGCTCCTCAGTAGAGATTGGTCTAAATCCCTAAATGGATATGTGACCACAAACATATATCATATGTGGCTACCTTGGTGAGGGGTAGCTAATCAAATTAGGTTAGATAGAGATCCCCACATGAAGCACATGATAATTGAGTAAAATATCATCAATAAAAATGAACATGGCATCCTCAAACCTAGGAATATATACATTAAGTACAAAACTATCCAAAGATATAACTACCAACCAACTAAACTTGCATAGCCTATGGTCTCTTTATGTAGATAGGGATCATTCTAAACAAGGTTGTGGGGCCAATGTTCTATTAATAAATCTTTAAGGGAAGAAGTACATCGCATCATATAAGTTATAGTTCCTATGCATGAAGAATTTTGTTTAATATAAAGTGTTAATCCTTGGATTACTATTTACATTAAAACATAAGGAAAATGAACTTAGAGTATTCGATGACTTTGAACTGGTAGTCAACTAGATTAGGAGCAAATTTCAATGTAAACTTTCATACCTCAGAAGGTATAAAAACCAATCTTGGGAATTAATCAATATGCTTAGTGAATTCAACACCATCCCTATCCCTAGGTAAGAAAACCAAGTTATTGACTCACTCACATCTATAAAAACAAACTTAACCCCCAATATGATGTTGAATTGAAGGGTTTTTCTATGAAATTTATCCCTTTCCCCTCTATCCCTAAAAATGTGAATAACTTTCAAGTCTTTGAAGACAACTAGAAAATCATCCAATTAATTAATAGAATAGGATCATTTGAAACCTATATCATTGATGAGGTAGACAAGGATAAGTTTAGTAATGAAATAGACAAGGAAAAAATCCTAAATGTTCATGGAAATCAGATCCCAAAGGGATGATTTCATTGGAAAGAGCATTTCAAATTTTAGATCTTATTGAGGGAAACATACCCCTATTCTTGAAAAATGAGGACCCTTGTGTTAAATTTGTGAAAATTATACTTTAAAATGGAAAATATATTTTATTAGAACATCATTACCATGTTTTCCCATTATTCATATTTAAAGATCATCCACACCATGTTCTAGTTGGTCTACTTGTTCATGGCTTTGGTTTAACCTTGTCTAAAGTTTGCTAGCTTCAGATCTTCTTGTTTTAGGTTACAGGTCTAATAGATGTCCATTAGAAGTAGATAATGTTTGGGTTTCATAATTTTAATGATTTTATCTTAATTTGACCTTTTACTAGCCTTTGGTCTATTAAAATTCAAATTGAATCCATGTTCAAGCTTCCTGAAACCCTCATTCAAAAACCCTAACTTAGACCCCCCATTCAAATTCAAATTTGGTGGGAATACAATTATGCAGGAACCTTTTAATATGATATGGACTTAGTTAAATTTTTATTCTAAGGATTAGTCATGTTTTTCAACACGACCAAACCTTAGTCTAAAAATTATAGACTACATCTCTTTTATATCTCAATCCCTTTGTCCCCTTTTATTTTAATATGATCTAACTGTTTATACGTAGGGTCCTTTTCATATGTTATTAACTTAGATTAATGTCTTAGTCTTAAGGCCCTATTCATATTTATTAACACAAACAAAAACATAGTCTTAAGACTTTATCTTAAGTCTTATATGTCTATGAGCCCTAACTTAATCCTTGTACTTATTTGCAAGATCAATGGCTTGTGTTCAGTTAGGGGAAGTTAATCAAACAGAGTGAGATGAACTTGATGTGCCTAAGAGTTTAACCCATGAGACCAATCTCATTCAACTCCTTGAATTGAGATCAATGATCCTCATTCACATGAATGCTAAAGATCTAATGGAGTGAGATCATCATGGATCGAAATGGGTCCCTTTTTATTATAACATGGATTTAGCCTAAGTTTTACCCTAATGTTTTTATTATATTTATCAATACAATAAAATATGAAGATAAAACTTATGTTATAACTTTAATTATTTGAAGGGTCTTCATTTTATTATGTTTTAAGGACCTATGTTAAAGACTTATGTTATACTCTGGTCTAAAATATAGATGGCCCTGATCTCACTTAATCCCTTTATGACTGTAGGAACCAATGACATCCAACTACTTGGATCATAATCGATGACCTATATTTACTTGGGTGAGATCAATCAAATGATGCATATTGAATTAAAGTTTATATGGGACCCACTGTATTTTATGGGACATGAATTTGATGTTATCATGCCCATCACTTGAAGACCACTAGGCTATCGTTGATGCTTGTGAGACCATCAAAGTTTAGCCCATATGGTTAATTGTGTGAGATTAAATTTGATATTCTTTTAATCATCAATTGACATCCACAAGGCCCCATCAAATTTTAGCTCCTATGGTTAATTATGTGAGTTTATATTTGACATTCTCACAACCGTCAATTGTCTTATATGAGGACATCATTGGCATCCATGAGACCATAAAATTTTATCCCCTTTGGTTGATTCTATGAGTTTAATTTTGATGCTTGCATGACCATCAATTGATGCCTGAGAGGCCATCATTGACGTCCATGAGACTATCAAAATTCAAGCTCAAGATCTAATCTCACTTGGATGAATGAACATGTTTGTCTTCATGTTGTAGGATCAATGGAATTTCATTTGGAAAATAAACATGTTTAGGGTTTTGTACCTCAATACTAAAATTTATATTCATCAGCCTTTTAACCTACCCTAGATTAATTAGATTTATGTGAATCCATTTTAGCTAAGTTTAAATTTTCATGAGAGTAATTATAAACACCGTAGACTTAGCTTAAATCTTATCCTAAGATTTAATCATGTTTTTAAACATTTGACCATACCTTAGTCTAAAGTATTATGCTTGGTCTATATATGCCCCATGATCTTTTGGTCTATTTTATTGGCTCAATATAACTAAGGTAGGGTCCTATTGTTATAAAAGTTAGCCTAGATATTTTTACCCTAAAGTTTTGTTGTATTATTTAATATAATAAAAATTTAGATTAAAAACCTTACGTTGGGTCCTTTTATTATTTGGGGTCCCCTTTTGATATGTTCTAAACCTAACTTAAATATTTTAGCTTAAGGTTTATTTCATGTTTATTAACACAAAATCAAACCATAGTCTAAATTATTTAGGATAAGTTCTTTATATATCACGATACTAACTTAAACATTGTGCATCTTTGTAGGATCTATGGCTCACATTCATGTGATGAGATTGATCCAATAGAGTAAGGTGGAGTCAAGGTTTCAAAATAATCACTGAGATGGTAAGAAGGTGACAAGTTTAACAGTCATGACCAACGAACAACAAGCAACCAATGGTGGTCCACCATGGATCGTAATCGATGGCCCATGTCTAACTGGATGAAGTTAATCGAATGGAAAGGAGGGTAGACTTTTCAATAAAGCTCAGGAGATCCATGGTAATGAAACTTGTCATAACCATAGAAAACATAGTAAAGGTAGCTAATAACATTCAAATCTCAGGATCAAGATCAATGAGCCACGTTGATCCATGTAATAAGATTCAATGGTACAGAATAAAAGGTAGATTTTAAATGGAAATGATCATGTTTTCATAAATTAATGAATAATCTACTATAAAAAGTGCCATATATATGCCACGATGATGCCACATCGTCAGAAAATAAAAAAACTAGAGATTTTGTGGGCTAAAAAAATCAAAGGTATAAATTCCAAGTTCCATATAAAATCCAAGGCATAAAATTGATCAAGTTCAAAACCCATCACCATTAAAGCTTGGGAAAAACCTACAAAATCTCTAATTCAACCTCAAATTGACCATAGTCAATCCTAAAAGAGCCAAAAATTATCACCTGAGCAAGTAAAAATTGATCTAGAAGTGAATTGTAAACCATTAGTACATAATTCGAAACAACTCATAGTCATCACAACCAAAAAACAACATAGATAAAACACAAAACTTTATCTAACCATGGATTCAGAAGGGAGAGTCTTCAAAGATATTGAATTTGATGTTGTAGCCTTGAACATAGGAGATAACTACTGGTCCAAGATTTTTTGGACCATTGAGGAGCTATCATCCATTACAAAAGAGGATTAAAAGATTACATCACTCAGCTAGAGATACTATGACTTGGTCACTATTTAAATGACAAGTCTTCACTAGGTGGAAGCAAATCTAGAGGTACTACATTATATTGATGTTATTACTCCTTTTTTAAGGATTGTAAAATTGATCAAGACATGATAGTACATGAGTGTAGTTTTATAAAAAATATTTATCTCTCTTATTACCTTTGAGAATTACTATAATCTACCCAAGCCGTAGGTGGATTTATCCACAATCAGAGAATGGTCCAATAAGAATGACCAAAAAACCATCCTTACCCCATGGTTATATTCAAGAACCCAAGTAGACTATGACCTCAAAAAAAGGATCCCAATCACCCAATTTAGAGCTCGTATTAGGATGAATATGACATTACTAAATAGATTGTATAGAAACCCCTCCACCACCTATGTCAACAAAAAATAAGTCCCTTTTATGTATTTCATGGTTGATAAGGGACTTACTCCCTCTCTTGAAGAGATGATTAATATTTTCTTGAAACAATAATTTTATGCAATAAAAAAAAAACTAACAACCATTTCTATATGATGTATTATCTTTTGGATGCCTTGCTATCCACTACCAAAATCCTTAACATATAATAATGGTCACCAAATGGGAGACACATAGTCTCCCATTATTATTCAAAATTGCATATATTCAAATATAGGGACCATATTTAGTTCATATGTGACTCCATATGCCCAGCCTTAGTTGAAGCCATTATAGGGATCCCTGTGATAAGGGTTAACCCTTTGATCAAGAAGTATGTTGAGATCATTGGTGACATTTGGTTATATATAGATTGTACTATAATTAGGATAGAGGGAACTGTGAGCCAACCCCTTAGGTGACCAGTCCATGTGCCTAAAAATTTGGTGAAGTAGGAGGTAGATTGATAATTATTCCATGGCATAGATAACATATGTAAAATTAAAAGGAAAGGATTTAACCATTCATTTCCTTTAACTATTATTAGGATTGTGTTTCAAAATTGGGACATGTAGAGATTATCTCTAGGCACATGACCTTATTCAAGATATAAATTGATGAAATCAGATAATGAGACCCATATGAAAGGGTTACAAAACATTTTAAGGCCAAGCATATCAAAATGACATATCAACATCACCTTGGTGTCTATGATGTAATGTATATCTGATCTATCTCATTCACAGAAGTCTTGGAAATATTAAATAATCATAACATCAAGCTTGAAGCTAGAATACTAAGAGAGTAAAATCCAACTAAGGATTTATGGTAGATGGGGCCTAAATATTATCATTTATTTCCAGGATCATCTCCCAGACCTCCTCCCATACATCCACAGGTAGAGACATAATAACCCAAAACACAAGTTACACAAGTGCTAGATGAAAAGAGACTTGAAGAGAGGAGACCTGGTTAAATAACATCATCTTCAACATTGCCTAATGAACCAAGGTCACAAGTTGAAGAAATTGACATAATTGTATTGGATAATGAAGAGACAATAGAAGATGCCTTAAAAGCATTAGTTAATACTTATGAATGAGATGAAGAAGTATAAGTAGAAGAACCTTAGTCCCAAATTAAGGAGGAAGTAGAGGAAGAAAAGTGAAAGTAACTTTGGACTTGGTCCCAGTTGTAATCCAACCCAAAAGGAAAGCTGAGATGGCTCTAGTCTAGACGAGGGGAAAGAAACCCAAGTTAACTTTCACTCATCCTTGGAGTGAAATAAATTTTTTTAGTGAAAACAATCCAACTTATGGCCCTTCCATTCTAGAATAATTCATATATGGAAAATTTCAAAAGGATCTAACCATGCACCACCATTG
Organism: Torreya grandis; assembly: GCA_037957365.1. NCBI lineage: Eukaryota > Viridiplantae > Streptophyta > Pinopsida > Cupressales > Taxaceae > Torreya > Torreya grandis. The sequence continues at coordinate 5,533,580 of JARHVA010000090.1, read as the reverse complement.
GGCTATTACAAAGTTTATTAACATCCATGTGCATGATGAACTCAAGCCCTAGATTGTGAATTACAACCATAGGAAAAATAAAGATGTATGGCTACCCTTGGAGAGCCATGTGGAGCATAGATGGATGCTCCTAAAACTTCAAGTGGAGCACAAGTTGAGATCCCTACTCCTTAAGTGACATAATCATCAGTGGGAGTTTGGTTTAACCCAAAGATGGCTAGTATGGAGAGAGTAATTGAGAAAAAATCCATGGTTGAAGGTGAATAGTTCACCTTTTAGAAAATTGAACCATTTTTTGGTCTAATTTTAGTAGCAAGGTAAAATATGGGACAAGAGAAGATGTTTGAGGAGAATATCCTTGAAGTGGCCTAGACACAAAGTGATCAGTTGCAAATAATGATCAAGGGTATATTTTAAGAAAACAAGAATTTGAAAGAGTTTGCTATCTTATCAATTCATGAAGATAGATTCAATAGATTTGAGGATACCATGGCTAACCTATTCAGGTCTTTATAGGTAATTAGGACTAGACAAAAGGAAATATAGAAGCAAATCTCTAAAGCAATAGGCCAAGTTAGCCAATGTCAAGATGTAAGTCTTCAAGTAAAATACTTGATTAAGGCCTTGTCTAAGAATCTAGTCCTAGATTTTATAAGTATCTGTAAGGCACATTTTTATATGGCCATGGCCATATTGGTTAACAAGATTGAGGCCCTAGATAGTTGGTCCAAAATAATATAAGACCTTGCCAAAGACTTCATGTAGCTGGAGGATGGATCATCTCATATCTTAGATAGCTTGATAAAGGATCCCATAACCCTCAGCTCACTGGGTCTCATAATTGATGAAGAATTCAAATATAAGACCTTTTAGTTCATGTAAGAAATAAGAAACAAGGGACAAAACTAGACAACAGATGGTAATAAGAAAGTCATGGGTTTACTTCTATCATCTAAAGAGAAAATGGGAGATGTCAAGGGCATCAAATGAGATATTAAGAAGATTGAAAAGAACTTTGAAGACCTGGAGGATCATGAAAAGGAGATTTTTCTAAAGCCATTATTGGATCTTCAATTTATCAATGAAAAACATTGTAGGTTGACAATCCTATAGGGTAGGCAACAATAATAGGGGTCTTCATCAGCATAAGGACCCCAGAGCAAAAGTTAATTAGGAAAATTGTCTTTGTAGTAACTTTATAAAATTTTGAAATAAAATATTCCTTTGTAAAGGCATGTGCAATTTGTAAAAGTGAATTGCCTATAGGTTAGTTCATTTTCAAAAGTCGAGTGTATTCTAGAAACTTTTTAAAAAAGGACATCTATCCTTACACTTGTACACTTATAATTTTTTATTATTGATTGACATACTTCCTTGAAATCTATAAAATGAGTATTGTCATTTGTAAAGAAGAGGCAATTTTTGAGCTCCAAAACTAGTGTAAACTTTGAGTAACTAATGCAAGTAGAGAATTCTAAAAGGATTGTCTCATTTTGTTTGTGCAAATTATTATATGTCTTCTCTCTCAATTATCTATTCTAAATTTTAGATTTGAATTGATCTTATGAATTCTTGGTGTGTACCTTTGAATGTAGAATTTTTAACTTGTTTCAATGCTAAGTTAATTGAAGGTTCCTTAGTTTGCTTCATTTTATTTGCTCTGCATTTGTAGATGTGCATCAAATATCTACTTAAAGGAGTAAATCTTTAAAGTAGTTCTTATTTGCATTATTTCATATCTTCCTTAAAAGTTCACCTGATATATGTTGTGATTTGAGATTAAGCTATTTTACTTCATATATTGGTTTTAAAGTGCATACTTGGGAAATATTTGAGCTTTTTCATGATGTCTGAAATAAATATTAGCCACATCTTTCTTCTCTAGCTTACCCTACCTTTTTAATTCTTTTTTAGCCATATCACTTTATTTTAAATTCAATTATAAATATTCACATAGATTAGTTTTTAGATTAGAATTTTATCATAATTCATTAATACTAGTATAGATTACTTAAGTTTTGTAAAGATAGTTTTAATATGGCCAAGGTGGCTCCCAACCACCAAATGTTATAAATATTATGGAACAATCTAATTACTTTGTCATTATTTCACCAAAGATAATAAGATTATCATAACCTAAAACTCATGCTCTGAATTCTTTTGAATTATAAAATGAGAAGTGTTCTTTAAACACTTAGAGCACCTATGATACACATTAAGGCATCAATAGGTGGATATCCATTGGCATTAGAAGGAGGGTGTTAACAAATCTATGTGAATTTGTAGGATCTTTGCTTATTTTGGTATATTTTAATCAAATATCACTATATTGTTTGCATATTTGTGTTTATTTTAGCATAATTATGTAAATTTTGGTTATCTTCATAGTTTCAGACCAATCTTTGTGCTTATTTAGACAAAGATTGTCATTCTTTGAAGATATATGTTGAATTATGGTAAAGATTGCTTTAAAATTATGGATTAAATAGGTTTGAGGTTATTAATAGCTATTTTGATCAAAAGTTCATAAATAATTTACAATTTTGAGTTTATTTGAGCTTAGAGTTGTAAACATAATTCATACTTACGTGTTGGGATATATCTTTGAGCTAATTAGTTAGAGACTATAGTCCTTTATTTTTATTTATATGAATCTTTGAAAAAAAAAATTTAATGTGAAAGTTTGATCATTATTATTTGTAAAGATTGATTTGACACATCATATTTCAAACATGATTCACAGTTCTCAAGCTAGAATTACCATGAATCAAAATGAGGTCATGTTCAGAGACCAGGGAACCTCTACTTGAATTATAAGTTCATAGGAGAATCAGATGAGACAAAGGTAAGTCTAGACTCTCAAAGTCTTTGCCAACTTAACCAATCCAATGTAATCTTGAATTCAAACTTCATCAAGATATGGTGTGTTTAGAGTATTATTTCATCAATGTACCAAGTGTAGTACATGACCTCCCCCACAACCTAGAAAAGTATTTGCCAATGTTTAGTCCTAGTGGTATTGTAACTGTAGAAGAACACATTAAATCATTCAAAGATGAATTAAGATTGTTAAATGTCACTCATGAAGATGTTACATGTAGGTTGTTTCCTTTTAATTTTAGAGATGTTGCATATGAATGGTTTATTAATTTATCTGACAATTACATTACTAGCTGGGATGGTTTCAATAATGTGTTTATTGACTAATTTGACAAAATAATTAGTTCTTATATATTATACCAACAATTTACCATAATAAAGAGGGATGAAAGTTAGTCCATAAGAGCATTCAATGCTAGGATTCAAAAAATGTATATTCAAACCATAGATCCTTATAAACCTAATGATGTTTTGGCTTTAGAAATCTATAAGGATACACTAGATCCTATGACCTTTGTATTTTTGAAAAGATCTCTCCCAGTCATAAACACATTAGCCCAAGCTTATTCTGAAGTAGTGATCATTAATAATCAAATGCATTCTCAAGGACAAATGGCTTACTCTCTCCCAAACATTAATCCATATATGTCCACCTTAAATATCTTTCCTAATAATGATCAGAATATGCTAGCTTTGAATCAGCTCCCAGCCTTAACCAATTACCCTTAAGCCATGCTACTCCTAACCAAAACTTAGGATTATTGAACCATACTATAATTGGATTTAATCTAAATGATCATGAATCTTTGTTACCAAATAATAGTAATAATAATAATAAAGTTCATAATTCATAAACTCCCAAGAGTGATAATGACTCTATATTGAAAATGGTACAAAAGCTAAGCACTGATTTCCTTCAGTTGAAAAAGTAGGTTAGCCATAATAGAAAAAGCTTAGGTAGGAAATTCTCATTTCAAATATTTAATAGACCCAATAATAGGTTTTAGAATGATAGTTTATATAATAATAAGAATAATGAATCATCTATTGTTAAGAAAACAATGGACATTAATCTTATTGATGTTGCCTTAACTGTATACTATAGGGTTCATTATACTGCTAAGCATGGTGAAATTGCTTGCATTGAATTTTGTAAAGATTTTGAAGACTTTCAGGAGGAATTGGACACCATTGAAGTGATTCCTAACAAGGACAATGGTGCAGGTATATTTGGATCTAAATATGCTAACCAAGCCTTCATGGTGGAGATGTTTGACTTCCCTTTCCAATAAGATAATGAGTTTGATGACATTATTGAATAATTACATGCTTTATAATATTTCCTAAAGAAGACCTACCCTTTGAGGAATAACGAACATAATCAACCCTTAACTACTTCAACTCCTCTAAATAACTTTGGCACTCCTCTAGATACTACTTTAGACAATAACTTAGAACCTCCAAAGGGAAGTACTTCTAAACATTATGCTGATGCATCTAATTATTTGAATAAGAGTGAGTAAAACTTTGTGGAATACATGAAAAAAATTAAGGCTGACATCACATTTCATAAATTGAAGCATATCATTAAATAAAATGACCTATTATTAGAGTCTTTATCTAAGAAGCCTGACAAGCCACCCAAAACTGATAACACCAATAGTGCTATTTATAAAGCTAAGACAGAGTCTCCACCTTTTCTAATTACTATTATAATGTTTGGCAAGAATTTACATAACTATTTACTAGATTTTGGTGCATCCACCAACATTATACTAGTAGGTGTTTACAAATAGCTTGGCTTGACTCCTATTAAATCTAATAGAGTTATTACTCAATTAGATAAATCTAGGGTCAAAGTAATTGGGGAATTACTAAATGTACATATATAGCTTTCCTTTGAGCCTAGAGTCTAATAATTTATTGATATCTAAATAGTTGACATTCATGATGTTTATGGAATATTGTTAAGCAAAGAATGGATAAAGACCCTGATTGGATACATGTCTACTGATTGATTGCATTTGTGATTGTGTTGGAAAGGATTCCTAAATTAAATCAGAGTGGAAAGAGAGCCTTAGATGAATCACATGATCACATAATATAATGTTGTGAATGAAAGAGTCAATATATTGGATGCAGATCTAGGTGTCTACAATCTTGACACCCCTACATTATGTAATTGTAGGATTTATCATGATTTTATTGGAATGTGAAGATTACATTTTGATGGTGCTTGGTGTAAGTCTAGATCTGGAGTAGGAATTGTCATTACCAATCCTATTGGGAAAAAACTAAAAGATGCTTATAGACTTTAGTTTCCTTAAACAAATAATCTTGTAGAGTATGAAGCTTTGATTATAAGATTAAAATTAGCCATTAAGCATAAGATTAAAGAACTCTTGGTCCATGGTGGCCTAAAAAATTGTAGTTAATTAGGTGAGGAGTAAATACCAATGTAAATTGTCATATCTGAAAAGATATAAGTTCAGAGTCAGGGATTTACTAGAGTCTTTTGATGCTTTCAACATTGTTTCCATCCCTAGGGAGAAGAATAAGGCTTGATGAGGTTGCCTCATTTTTAGCCAACCTTATTCAAACCCTGACTCTCAAAACTTTAGCATCAATCTAGTTCCATGCTCTTCGGTCCTAGATAGCATAAACCATCTTCAAGTTTTTAATGATGACCAATAGATCCTAGATTTCATGAATAACTCAGGGGTATTTGAGGCTTATGTCATTGATGAGGCCAATGCAAATACTATTGAATAAGATGAAAAATTTGGTAACAAAGTCATTCATCTACATGACAAGAAAATTTTAAAAGGCATGATTTCCTTAGAAAGGTTATTTGACTAGGGCAAACTAGTTGAGAACACTAAAATACCCAAGGTGAGTGGGAAGGATTACAAGGAAGTTGATCTTGGACCTCAAGAGCAACCTAAACTAGTTAATATTGGGATAACATGTATGAACATTGAAAATTAAAAATCCAAAGACTTGTTGATGAATTATAAGGACATAATAACATGGTCCTATGATGACTTGAAGATTTTTTATCCAAGCGTCATCACCTATACCATACTCTTAAATAAAAATTACAAACCTTTCAGACAAAAGCAGAGGTCTGTCAACCCTATTTTAGAACCTATGATTTTTAAAGAATTCAAAAAATTATTATATTCCAAGATTGTATTTCCCATCAAAACTCTACCTGGGTCACCAATTTAGTGCCAGTTAGGATAAGACTATTTTGGATAAGCATGGTGAGTTTCTCCTTCTTGAGTTGATTTCTTCTCTATTTGTTTATATACATGTGGTGGTGTGACTTTGAACATTGATGTTTATGATTATAAGGTGTGGTATAGTATCTCATGGTGTGATATTATATAAGTATAGGTGTGGCATAGCATCTATGAAAGATTGTTGATAGATTTCAGATTTGGATCAATAATTTAGAGAATTCTTTTGTGAATTCTTGAGGAGATATTCAATATCTATGAGAGGTTCTCTTTGGAGAGTTTTTACTCTTGATCTATTATTATTTTATTGAGGAATTTCTTGGTGGATGTATCTCACATTGGGTGAACCAAGGTACACTTGTCTTATGTGTTATTGTTGGTCTATATTGTTGGTTTTTTATTTTCTTTATTAAAGCAACATTTACTGTGATTTGAGGAATTGATTTCGTGATGCAAGTTGTGCATAGAGAAATATGATTTTACACATTTAAAATATATTTTATGTGTTTTAAATACTGATTTTATGGTGAATTAAATTTGGTTTTAATTCATTTAATTCCTAACAATTGGTATCAGAGCCAGGTTATGTTATTGGCTGAAGTGGTAAATTACAAGAAGGGTTATTATATTGAGTGGGAGCTATGAGAGAAGAGATCGGATTTAGAGTTGAGAAATTTGATGGAAAAAATTTTGGTTTGTGGAAAATAAAAATGGAAGATTACTTGTATTAAAAGGAACTTCATCTCCCCATGGAGGGGAAAGGAGGACAACCTATAACCATGAGTGATGTTGATTACACATTGTTTGATAGAAAGGAATTGGGATCCATATGGTTATGCCTTGAATCTTATATTACATTCAAAATTTTAGATGAGAAAAATATAAAGGATCTCATGGATAAACTTTGAAAGTTGTATGAGAAATGCTTTGCTTTAAATAAAATATTTCTTATGAAAATATTATTTAATATGAAAATGTTTGGGAATGGTTCTATTGCTAATCATTTAAATGATTTTAATACAATTTTAAAGATGCTCACTTCTATTGAAATTAAATTTGATGATGATGTTAGAGTTTTTCTAATTTTGTGTTCTTTACCTGATAGTTGGGATAGCTTTGTTATGGCTATGAGTAATGCAGTCCCTGCCAAGGGAAGTTTAAATTTTGAGGATGTTGTAAGTGTGATTCTTTGTGATAAAATGTGAAGGAAGAGCACTAGTGAATCATCTTTAGGGAATGATTTTTTTGTTGAAACTAGAGGGAGGTAAAAGGACAAGAGTAAAAGAAACTATGGAAAGTCAAAGGGTATATCAAAATCTAAATCTAAAGCCAAGATGATATGCTAGCATTGTGGGAAGAGTGGACACTCAAAGAAGGAATGTTGGTCACTTCAAGATAAGAATGCCAACAAGGAGAAAACAAATGAGGTAAATGTGACATCAGGTAAATCCTATTAGGATGCCTTAATTCTTTCTTTGGATGATTTTTTTGAGTATTGGGTATTAGATTCAGGGGATTCTTTTCATGTCACCCCACATAGGTATCATTTTACTAATTATGTTCAAGAAAATTTGGGACATATTTATCTTGGTGATGATGAACCATGTGAGATAGTAGGAAAAGGTTGTGTTCAGGTGAAAATGTAGAATGGGAACACATGGCTACTTAAGGATGTTATAAATGTGCCTATGTTGAGGTAAAATTTGGTTTCAGTGGGGCAATTGGGCAATGAGGGCTATTCAATAATGTTTACTATAGATTCTTGGAAAGTTACCAAAGGTGATCTTATGATTGCAAGAGGTAATAAAGTTGGTATATTATATTTGATTAATAGTGTTTATTCTTGTGATTTAGTTGTTATAGATGGAAATGAAACTATGTGGCACTATAGGCTCGGTCATATGAGCCATAAGGGCATGGAGATCTTAAAAGATAAGTTGATTGGATTAAAAAAAATTAATTTAGAATTTTGTGAGGACTATGTGTATGGGAAATAGAAGTGAGTTAAGTTCCTAAAAGTTGGAGCCATAAAGAAAGACCATAAGTTAGATTTGGTACATTCAGATGTATGCGGACCAAATTAGGTATCTTCTACTGGTGTTTCTAATTATTATGTCACTTTTATTGATGATGTAACTAGGAAAGTTTGGGTTTATTACATTAAAATTAAATTTGATATATTTGACACATTTACAAAGTGGAAATCCTTTGTTGAGAATGATACAGGTCTCAAGTTGAAATGTCTTAGATCAGATAATGGAGGTGAGCATTGTAGTAATGCTTTCTTTGATTATTGTTTTAATAATGGAATATATAGGCAAAGGATGATTATAGGAAATCCACAATAGAATGGGGTATCTAAAAGGATGAAAAAAATAATGATGTAATGTGTTAGGAGTATGAGGTTACATGCAGGGTTGCCTTTATAGTTTTGGGTAGAAGCAATTAGCATGATAGTTTTTATGATTAACAGAGGACCTTCAATGACTTTTGATGGAGGCATTCTTAAACGATCCTAGTCTGGTAAGAATGTTGATTATTCTTCTCTTAGAGTCTTTAGATGTGAGGCTTTTGCTCTTATTAAGAAAGAGGATAGGACCAAGTTTTAGGCAAAATTAAAAAAAAGCACATTTATTAGTTATGTTGAGGATGACTTTGGTTTCCATTTATGGAGCATTAAAGACAAGAAAATATTTTGGTCTAGAGACATAATATTTAATGAAAAAGTCATGTATAAGAATCAATTGCAGGAACATGAACATGAATAGAAATATTTTATAGTATTGGATGACATTTTCAGATGGCAAAGTATCCAATGAATCAGTTCAAGAACCTTTTACATAAGGACCCAAAAATCCTATGGTAAGAAGGTATTCTAGGGTAAGAAGAGAACCTAAACATTTTTCTCCTTCTTTGAATTATTTATTACTCACTGACAATGGAAAACTAGTGTGTTATGAGGCAGTTGTGTAGGTAGATGTCAGGAAGAAGTGGGAACAAGCCATGGATGATGAACATAGATCTCTCATGGAGAACCAAATGTGGGATTTGGTAAGGCTACCCAAGGGAAAGAATGCATTGCCAAACAAGTGGATTTACATAATAAAACAAGAAGATGAAGGGAGAAAAAAGTATAAGGCTAGAATGGTGGTCAATGGGTTTGCACAAAAATTAGGTATTGATTTTGATGAGATTTTTTTCTACTATTGTAAAAATGACTTCTATTAGGACTATTTTTGGTTTAGTTTCAGTTGAGGATTTGCACTTAGAATAGTTAGATATGAAACTATTTTTATTCATGGTGATTTTGATGAAAAGTTGTATATGGAGCAGCCACAAGGATATGAGGTCAAAGGGAAGGAGAACTATTTGTGCAAACTAAAGAAGAGCTTGTATGGTCTGAAATAAGCTCCATGGCAATGGTATAATAAATTTGATTATTTTATGTTAGAACAAGGTGATATATCAAAGGTGTAATTATGACCATTGTGTGTACATCAAATATTTTGATGATGGTTCTTTTATTATACTATGCTTGTATGTGGATGACAGGTTAGTTTTAGGAAAGAACATATATCATACTCATATACTTAAGAAACAACTTAGTGAATCCTTTTCTATGAAGGATTTGGGTGTAGCAAAGCAAATCTTTGATATGAGGATTACTCATGATAGAAAGGAGAGGAAGTTGATTTTATCCCAATTAGAGTATGTGAAGAAAGTTTTGGAAAGGTATATCATGTTGGATGCTAAATCTATTGGTAATACTTTGGCAAGCCACTTTAGATTATCAAAGGATCAAGTCCCAAGATGAAGGTTGAAAAGCTTAAGATGTCCAAGGTACCTTACTCATTGATAGTTGGCAGTTTTATGTATGTCATGGTTTGGACTAAGCTAGATATTGCCCATGTAGTGGGAGTTGTGAGCAGGTATATGAGTGATCTTAGTTATGATCATTGGTAAGTAGTGAAATGGATTCTTTAGTACTTGAGAGGAACCATGGATGTTGCATTATATTATGGTAGATCAGATACCACATTGCATGGTTATGTGGACTTAGATATGGAAAGGGATATTGATAGCAAAAGGATTATGATAGGTTATATATTTACTATTGGAGATACAATGGTTATTTAGATTTATAGGATACAAAAGGTTATGGCTTTGTCAACCATAGAGGCAAAGTATGTTTCTACCACAGAGGCTAGCAAGGAGATGATTTGGTTATAATAATTGTTTTGAGAGTTAGGGCATGAGTAGGAAGTTGAGAGGCTACATAGTGATAGTCAAATGTTATTCATTTGGCAAAGAACTCCATTTTCCACTCAAGGATAAAACACATTTAGTTACATTATCACTTCATTAGGATAGCTTTGGAGGAGAACTTGGTGAAGTTGGAAAAGATTCATACTAGACAAAATCTTGTGGATATGATGAACAAGGTGGTCACATTAACAAGTTGAGACTATGTTTAGATTTGGTTGGTTTTAGTGGTCATGGAGTAGTGATAGATTTTATTCACAAGAAATGGTCTCCAAGTGGGAAATTTTTGAGTCTGGATCCCTTTCTAGCTATCACATGACCTTGGTGGAACATTTTGGGGAAATAGAGAGCCCCAAAAATGTCGGAAATGCATTTTCTTGTGACTCCACCTTTTATGGAACTTTGATTCCATGTGAGTGGAATATTCTTTAGATATTTTTCTAATTTCTATGTTGACTTCCATGTTTTGTGGAAGTTGGATTGACTTCCTTATTTTAGGGAGTTAGTTGTTAAAAATCTAATTTCCATGTTGACTTCCATGTTTTGTGGAAGTGGGATTGAATTCATTATTTTTAAGGAGTTAGTTGTTATCTCATTATTAATTATCTATTCCTTCCTTTGAGGTCTTGAAAATAAGCTTGACTAGGTGGAGGATGACATTTTTCCTCGAGGATAAGGCTATCTTGGATAAGCATGGTGAGTTTCTCCTTCTTGGGTTGATTTCTTCTCTATTTATTTATATACAGGTGGTGGTGTGACTTTTTAGATTGATATTTATGATTATAGGGTGTTGTATAGCAACTTGTGGTGTGATTTAATATATATAAAATTATGGCATAACATTTGTGAAAGATTGTTGACAAATTTTAGATTTGGATCAACAATTTAGAGAATATTTTTATGAATTCTTGAGGAGATATTCAATCTATATGAGAGGTTCTCTTTGGAGAGTTTGTACTCTTAATATATTATTATTTTATTGATGAATTTCTTGGTGGATGTAGCTCACATTGGGTGAACCATGGTATACATGTCTTATGTGTTATTGCTGGTCTATATTGCTAGTTTTTTATTTTCTCCATTAAAGCAACATTTACTATGATTTGAAGAATTGTTCTCATGATGCAAGTAGTGCATAGATAAATATGATTTTACACATTTAAAATATGGTTTATGTGTTTTAAATTCTAATTTTATGGTGAATTAAATCTTATTTTAATTCATTTAATTCTTAACAATAAGACTACACATTGATTTTAAGAATCTAAATAAATCATCTGAAAAAGACAACTACCCTTTGCCTTCTCTAGACTAGGTTATACAAAGTGTTTCTAGTTATGTTATGATGTCTTTTTTTGATGAATTTTAAAGGTATAACCAGGTGTTAGTGAATTAATAAGACTGAATGAAGACTACTTTTACTACCAAGTGGGGCATGTTTGCTTACAAAAGAATGTCATTTGAGCTAATCAATGTAGGGGCAACATTCCAAAGGGCCATGAATCATGCTTTCCAAGGTTTGGTAGGTAAATGAATTATTATATACATGGATGATCTAACTATTTTTTCTTAGAATAGGGATAACTACATCATGCATTCAAATTAGGTATTTGAAAGGTGTAGAAGGTATGAGATTTCCCTCAACCTAAAGAAGAGTATTTTTTGTGTTATCGAGGGAAATTTTTTAGGTCATATCATTATTAAGAAGGGAATCTCTATATATCCTAAAAGAGTAGAAGCTATATAAAAGATAGATGCACCTAATAGTATGAAAGAATTTAAGTCATTCTTTGGTAAAATTAACTTTATAAGAAAGTTTGTTTCTGGCTTTATAGATATTATCAAGACATTGAATGATATGCTAAAGAAAGATGCCAAAATAACTTGGAATGAATAAACAAATAAGTATTTTAAAGACACTAAGGATGCAATTAGCCTACTATATTACTGAGATACTTGGAGATAATACCTTCACACCTTTGTGGATAGGCCCTACTATAGTACTGAGATACTTGGAGATAATACCTTCAAGCTAAAAGACCTACAAGGAGCATAATTCACATTGCCCACTAATGGGTAGTACCTCAAGCATTACTTTTCTACTGATCCACTAAGGATTTTCATGGAGTAAATTGTAAGACTAGTTAGAGTTATTTTAGGTTGGCTAGTTTAGTTTTTTTCTATTCTTTTCCTCTTATCCCTTGCTTGTACATAAGTTTGTCTATATTTCTTTTCTTTTCTTTTGCCTCTTGATTCCTTTGATTTATGTTCTGTGTGTTTGCTTTCTTTGCTTCATTCCTTACTTTTAATAAGTCCTTCTGGACATCCCTTAGCTCAAAGTTCATTTCAATTACTTAGGAACTCCAAATTTTAGGAATGCAGGTATGAATCTTAAGCAAATGTTGATCATGGATCTAAAATATGAGCTTAATTATATAGTTTAGAGAAACTAGTAAGGACCAATAGATAATTTAACTATTCCATAAGATCTTAAACATTGTTTTGATTTGAACTTAGTTTTAAGAAGAATTTCACATATGGGATGGAATCTTAAATTATTGGAACACAGTCATGTTTTCACTTAACAAACATCCTTGCCTAGGATGAACATTGCAACCATAGGTCATTGTCTGAGGATCAAACAATTGAATAAATCCTTAAACTCGGTTAAAATTAGTTCCCAATTTTTTTTATAAATCCAAAGTGGTCTAAAAAATACAAAAATAAGAGATTATTACAAAATCAAAAGCTTTCCAAGCAAAGGTGATTTTGGCAATCTCCATCGAGGCTATGGATGCCTGACTGACAGTGGAGCAAGGCCTTGAGTGGAACTAAAGGTATTTATATTGAGGCTATGGACACTTGGTTGGTAGTAGATAAATCCCCAAGCCTTCCCAAACTAAATCATGATTCTTAATGGATATCTAAATACGATACAAGTCAATGTTAATAGTTAAAGACATGAAACTTGAAAGTTGCTCCCTAAATCCCATGGCAAATAGTAAGTGGAATCAAATCACACATACAACATGGCTATGTTTTGATGTTTGATCTTAATTTTTTAGGTGTAAGGCTTGTTTTAACCATAAATTGATCTTGATAAGGATATTGATAAAATGAAAAAGATAATTTAATTGTTGGTCTAAACTAAAGTCTCTAAATTTTAACATATTGTTATGTTCCCTCAAAAGTCACCATTTGTTGAGGGAAATATACCCCCATGGATCTGAAATGTGAGCTTAATTATATAGTTTAGAGAAACTATTAAGGACCAATAGATAATTTAACTATTCCATAAGATCTTAAGCATTGTTTTGATTTGAACTTAGTTTTAAGAAGAATTTCACATATGGGATGGAATCTTAAATTATTGGAACATAGTCATGTTTTCACTTAACAAACATCCTTGCCTAGGATGAACATTGCAACCATAGGTCATTGTCTGAGGATCAAACATTTGAATAAATCCTTAAACTTGGTAAAAATTAGTTCCCAAATTTTTTTATAAATCCAAAGTGGTCTAAAAAATACAAAAATAAGAGATTATTACAAAATCAAAAGCTTTCCAAGCAAAGGTGATTTTGGCAATCTCCATCGAGGCTATGGATGCCTGACTGACAGTGGAGCAAGGCCTTGAGTGGAACTAAAGGTATTTATATTGAGGCTATGGACACTTGGTTGGTAGTAGATAAATCCCCAAGCCTTCCCAAACTAAATCATGATTCTTAATGGATATCTAAATACGATACAAGTCAATGTTAATAGTTAAAGACATGAAACTTGAAAGTTGCTCCCTAAATCCCATGGCAAATAGTAAGTGGAATCAAATCACACATACAACATGGCTATGTTTTGATGTTTGATCTTAATTTTTTAGGTGTAAGGCTTGTTTTAACCATAAATTGATCTTGATAAGGATATTGATAAAATGAAAAAGATAATTTAATTGTTGGTCTAAACTAAAGTCTCTAAATTTTAACATATTGTTATGTTCCCTCAAAAGTCACCATTTGTTGAGGGAAATATACCCCCATGGATCTGAAATGTGAGCTTAATTATATAGTTTAGAGAAACTATTAAGGACCAATAGATAATTTAACTATTCCATAAGATCTTAAGCATTGTTTTGATTTGAACTTAGTTTTAAGAAGAATTTCACATATGGGATGGAATCTTAAATTATTGGAACATAGTCATGTTTTCACTTAACAAACATCCTTGCCTAGGATGAACATTGCAACCATAGGTCATTGTCTGAGGATCAAACATTTGAATAAATCCTTAAACTTGGTAAAAATTAGTTCCCAAATTTTTTTATAAATCCAAAGTGGTCTAAAAAATACAAAAATAAGAGATTATTCCAAAATCAAAAGCTTTCCAAGCAAAGGTGATTTTGGCAATCTCCATCGAGGCTATGGATGCCTGACTGACAGTGGAGCAAGGCCTTGAGTGGAACTAAAGGTATCTATATTGAGGCTATGGACACTTGGTTGGTAGTAGATAAATCCCCAAGCCTTCCCAAACTAAATCATGATTCTTAATGGATATCTAAATATGATACAAGTCAATGTTAATAGTTAAAGACATGAAACTTGGAAGTTGCTCCCTAAATCCCATGGCAAATAGTAAGTGGAATCAAATCACACATACAACATGGCTATGTTTTGATGTTTGATCTTAATTTTTTAGGTGTAAGGCTTGTTTTAACCATAAATTGATCTTGATAAGGATATTGACAAAATGAAATAGATAATTTAATTGTTGGTCTAAACCAAAGTCTCTAAATTTTAACATATTGTTATGTTCCCTCAAAAGTCACCATTTGTTGAGGGAAATATACCCCCATGGATATGAAATATGAGCTTAATTATATAGTTTAGAGAAACTAGTAAGGACCAATAGATAATTTAACTATTCCATAAGATCTTAAGCATTGTTTTGATTTGAACTTAGTTTTAAGAAGAATTTCACATATGGGATGGAATCTTAAATTATTGGAACACAGTCATGTTTTCACTTAACAAACATCCTTGCCTAGGATGAACATTGCAACCATAGGTCATTGTCTGAGGATCAAACATTTGAATAAATCCTTAAACTTGGTTAAAACTAGTTCCCAAATTTTTTTATAAATCCAAAGTGGTCTAAAAAATACAAAAATAAGAGATTATTGCAAAATCAAAAGCTTTCCAAGCAAAGGTGATTTTGGCAATCTCCATCGAGGCTATGGATGCCTGACTGACAGTGGAGCAAGGCCTTAAGTGGAACTAAAGGTATCTATATTGAGGCTATGGACACTTGGTTGGTAGTAGATAAATCCCCAAGCCTTCCCAAACTAAATCATGATTCTTAATGGATATCTAAATATGATACAAGTCAATGTTAATAGTTAAAGACATGAAACTTGGAAGTTGCTCCCTAAATCCCATGGCAAATAGTAAGTGGAATCAAATCACACATACAACATGGCTATGTTTTGATGTTTGATCTTAATTTTTTAGGTGTAAGGCTTGTTTTAACCATAAATTGATCTTGATAAGGATATTGATAAAATGAAAAAGATAATTTAATTGTTGGTCTAAACTAAAGTCTCTAAATTTTAACATATTGTTATGTTCCCTCAAAAGTCACCATTTGTTGAGGGAAATATACCCCCATGGATCTGAAATGTGAGCTTAATTATATAGTTTAGAGAAACTATTAAGGACCAATAGATAATTTAACTATTCCATAAGATCTTAAGCATTGTTTTGATTTGAACTTAGTTTTAAGAAGAATTTCACATATGGGATGGAATCTTAAATTATTGGAACATAGTCATGTTTTCACTTAACAAACATCCTTGCCTAGGATGAACATTGCAACCATAGGTCATTGTCTGAGGATCAAACATTTGAATAAATCCTTAAACTTGGTAAAAATTAGTTCCCAAATTTTTTTATAAATCCAAAGTGGTCTAAAAAATACAAAAATAAGAGATTATTACAAAATCAAAAGCTTTCCAAGCAAAGGTGATTTTGGCAATCTCCATCGAGGCTATGGATGCCTGACTGACAGTGGAGCAAGGCCTTGAGTGGAACTAAAGGTATCTATATTGAGGCTATGGACACTTGGTTGGTAGTAGATAAATCCCCAAGCCTTCCCAAACTAAATCATGATTCTTAATGGATATCTAAATATGATACAAGTCAATGTTAATAGTTAAAGACATGAAACTTGGAAGTTGCTCCCTAAATCCCATGGCAAATAGTAAGTGGAATCAAATCACACATACAACATGGCTATGTTTTGATGTTTGATCTTAATTTTTTAGGTGTAAGGCTTGTTTTAACCATAAATTGATCTTGATAAGGATATTGACAAAATGAAATAGATAATTTAATTGTTGGTCTAAACCAAAGTCTCTAAATTTTAACATATTGTTATGTTCCCTCAAAAGTCACCATTTGTTGAGGGAAATATACCCCCATGGATATGAAATATGAGCTTAATTATATAGTTTAGAGAAACTAGTAAGGACCAATAGATAATTTAACTATTCCATAAGATCTTAAGCATTGTTTTGATTTGAACTTAGTTTTAAGAAGAATTTCACATATGGGATGGAATCTTAAATTATTGGAACACAGTCATGTTTTCACTTAACAAACATCCTTGCCTAGGATGAACATTAAAACCATAGGTCATTGTCTGAGGATCAAACATTTGAATAAATCCTTAAACTTGGTTAAAACTAGTTCCCAAATTTTTTTATAAATCCAAAGTGGTCTAAAAAATACAAAAATAAGAGATTATTGCAAAATCAAAAGCTTTCCAAGCAAAGGTGATTTTGGCAATCTCCATCGAGGCTATGGATGCCTGACTGACAGTGGAGCAAGGCCTTAAGTGGAACTAAAGGTATCTATATTGAGGCTATGGACACTTGGTTGGTAGTAGATAAATCCCCAAGCCTTCCCAAACTAAATCATGATTCTTAATGGATATCTAAATATGATACAAGTCAATGTTAATAGTTAAAGACATGAAACTTGGAAGTTGCTCCCTAAATCCCATGGCAAATAGTAAGTGGAATCAAATCACACATACAACATGGCTATGTTTTGATGTTTGATCTTAATTTTTTAGGTGTAAGGCTTGTTTTAACCATAAATTGATCTTGATAAGGATATTGACAAAATGAAATAGATAATTTAATTGTTGGTCTAAACCAAAGTCTCTAAATTTTAACATATTGTTATGTTCCCTCAAAAGTCACCATTTGTTGAGGGAAATATACCCCCATGGATATGAAATATGAGCTTAATTATATAGTTTAGAGAAACTAGTAAGGACTAATAGATAATTTAACTATTCCATAAGATCTTAAGCATTGTTTTGATTTGAACTTAGTTTAAAGAAGAATTTCCAATATGGGATGGAATCTTAAATTATTGGAACACAGTCATGTTTTCACTTAACAAACATCCTTGCCTAAGATGAACATTGCAACCATAGGTCATTGTCTGAGGATCAAACAATTGAATAAATCCTTAAACTTGGTTAAAATTAGTTCCCAATTTTTTTTATAAATCCAAAGTGGTCTAAAAAATAAAAAAATAAGAGATTATTACAAAATCAAAAGCTTTCCAAGCAAAGGTGATTTTGGCAATCTCCATCGAGGCTATGGATGCCTGACTGACAGTGGAGCAGGGCCTTGAGTGGAATTAAAGGTATCTATATTGAGGCTATGGACACTTGGTTGGTAGTAGATAAATCCCCAAGCCTTCCCAAACTAAATCATGATTCTTAATGGATATCTAAGTAGGATACAAGTCAATGTTAATAGTTAAAGACATGAAACTTGGAAGTTGCTCCCTAAATCCCATGGCAAATAGTAAGTGGAATCAAATCACACATACAACATGGCTATGTTTTGATGTTTGATCTTAATTTTTTAGGTGTAAGGCTTGTTTTAACCATAAATTGATCTTGATAAGGATATTGATAAAATGAAATAGATAATTTAATTGGTTGTCTAAACCAGAGTCTCTAAATTTTAACATATTGTTATGTTCCCTCAAAAGTCACCATTTGTTGAGGGAAATATACCCCCATGGATCTGAAATGTGAGCTTAATTATATAGTTTAGAGAAACTAGTAAGGACCAATAGATAATTTAACTATTCCATAAGATCTTAAGCATTGTTTTGATTTGAACTTAGTTTTAAGAAGAATTTCACATATGGGATGGAATCTTAAATTATTGGAACACAGTCATGTTTTCACTTAACAAACATCCTTGCCTAAGATGAACATTGCAACCATAGGTCATTGTCTGAGGATCAAACATTTGAATAAATCCTTAAACTTGGTAAAAATTAGTTCCCAAATTTTTTTATAAATCCAAAGTGGTCTAAAAAATACAAAAATAAGAGATTATTACAAAATCAAAAGCTTTCCAAGCAAAGGTGATTTTGGCAATCTCCATCGAGGCTATGGATGCCTGACTGACAGTGGAGCAAGGCCTTGAGTGGAACTAAAGGTATCTATATTGAGGCTATGGACACTTGGTTGGTAGTAGATAAATCCCCAAGCCTTCCCAAACTAAATCATGATTCTTAATGGATATCTAAATATGATACAAGTCAATGTTAATAGTTAAAGACATGAAACTTGGAAGTTGCTCCCTAAATCCCATGGCAAATAGTAAGTGGAATCAAATCACACATACAACATGGCTATGTTTTGATGTTTGATCTTAATTTTTTAGGTGTAAGGCTTGTTTTAACCATAAATTGATCTTGATAAGGATATTGACAAAATGAAATAGATAATTTAATTGTTGGTCTAAACCAAAGTCTCTAAATTTTAACATATTGTTATGTTCCCTCAAAAGTCACCATTTGTTGAGGGAAATATACCCCCATGGATATGAAATATGAGCTTAATTATATAGTTTAGAGAAACTAGTAAGGACCAATAGATAATTTAACTATTCCATAAGATCTTAAGCATTGTTTTGATTTGAACTTAGTTTTAAGAAGAATTTCACATATGGGATGGAATCTTAAATTATTGGAACACAGTCATGTTTTCACTTAACAAACATCCTTGCCTAGGATGAACATTGCAACCATAGGTCATTGTCTGAGGATCAAACATTTGAATAAATCCTTAAACTTGGTTAAAATTAGTTCCCAAATTTTTTTATAAATCCAAAGTGGTCTAAAAAATAAAAAAATAAGAGATTATTACAAAATCAAAAGCTTTCCAAGCAAAGGTGATTTTGTCAATCTCCATCGAGGCTATGGATGCCTAACTGACAGTGGAGCAAGGCCTTGAGTGGAACTAAAGGTATCTATATTGAGGCTATGGACACTTGGTTGGTAGTAGATAAATCCCCAAGCCTTCCCAAACTAAATCATGATTCTTAATGGATATATAAATATGATACAAGTCAATGTTAATAGTTAAAGACATGAAACTTGGAAGTTACTCCCTAAATCCCATGGCAAATAGTAAGTATAATCAAATCACACATACAACATGGCTATGTTTTGATGTTTGATCTTAATTTTTTAGGTGTAAGGCTTGTTTTAACCATAAATTGATCTTGATAAGGATATTGATAAAATGAAATAGATAATTTAATTGTTGGTCTAAACCAAAGTCTCTAAATTTTAACATATTGTTATGTTCCCTCAAAAGTCACCATTTGTTGAGGAAAATATACCCCCATTCTTTAAAAATGACGACCCTTGTGTTAAAATTATGTAAATTTATAATTTAAAATTAAAAATCCATTTGATAAAAATATCATTACCATGTTTTCACATCATTCATATTTAAATATCATCCACACCATGTTCTAGTTGGTTTGCTTATTCATTGCTCTGGTATAACCTTGCCTAAGGTTTGATAACTTTGAATCTTCTTGTTTTAGGTTATAGGTCTAACATATGTCCATTAGAGGTATACAATGTCTAGGTTTCATAATTTTAATGATTTTATCTTAATTTGACCTTTTAATAGCCTTTGGTCTATTAAAAGTTAAATTGAATCCATGTTCAAGCTTCCTGAAACCCTCATTCAGAAACCCTAGCTTAGACCCCCCATTTTAATTGAAATTTGGTAGGAATAAAATTACATGAGAACATTTTAATATGCTATGGACTTAGTTAAATTTTTATACTAAGGCTTAGTCATGTTTTTCAACATGACCAAACCTTAGTCTAAAAATTATATACTATGTCTCTTTTATATCCTGAGCCCTTTGTTCCCTTTTATTTTAATATGGTCTAACCATTTATATGAAGGGTCCTTTTCATATGTTATTAAATTAGATTAATTTCTTAATCCTAAGGCCCCACTTATGTTTATTAACATAAACAAAACCTTAGTCTTAAGACTTTATCCTAAGTCTTATATGTATTTGATCCCTGACTTAAACCATGCACTTGTTTATAAGATCAATGGCTTGTATTTAATCAAGTGAAGTTGAACAAATGGAACAAGATGAGATCGATGTGCCTAATACTTTAACCCATGAGACTAATCCTGCTTAGCTCCATGGTTTGAGATTGATGATCTACATTCACATGGATGCTAAAGATCCAATGGAACAAGATCATTATGGATTGAAATGGATCCCTTTTTATTATAATGTGGACTTACTCTAAGTTTTACCCTAAGGTTTTTATTGTATTTATCTATAAAATAAAACCTTAGGGTAAAAATTATGTTATGACTTTAATTATTTGAAGGGTCTTCATTTTATTATGTTTTAAGGACATATATTAAAGACTTATGTTATACTTTGGTCTAAATTCTAGATGGTCCCAAGCTCACTTTATCCCTTTATGACTACAGGAGCCAATGATGTCTAACTACCTGGATCATAATTGATGATCCACGTTTATTCAAGTGAGATCAATCGAACAACATGTGTTGAATCAAATTTTCTATGGGACCCACTATGTTTTATGTGACTTGAATTTAACATTCTCTCACCCATCATTTGATGTCCACTAGATCATTATTGATGCCCCTGAGACCATCAAATTTTATCCCCTATGGTTAATTATGTGAGATTAAATTTGACGTTATTATGACCATTAATTGATGTTCATGAGGACATCATTGAAGCTCAAGATACCATCAAATTTTATCCCCTATGGTTAATTATGTAATCTTAAATTTGAAGTTCTTGCAACCATCAATTGGCATCTATGAGGTTATCATTGACATCCATGAGACTGTCAAAATTTATCCCATTTTGTTGACTTTGTAAATTTATTTTTGATGCTCACATAAACATTAATTGATGCCCACAATGCTATTATTGATGTTTGTGAGACCATCAAAATTCAAGTTTAAAAACCAATCTCACTTAGATGAATGAACATATTTGTCTTCCTATTATAGGATCAATAAAATCTCATTTAGAAAATAAACATGTTTAGGGTTTTTACCTCAATACTAAAATTGATCTTTCATCAGCCTTTTGACCTACCCTAGATTAATTAGATCTATGTGAAGACATTCTACCTAAGATTAAATTGATATGGGAGTAATTGTAAACACCATAGACTTATCTTAATTCTTATCCTAAGATTTAGTCATGTTTTTAAACATTTGACCATATCTTAGTCTAAAGTCTTGTTCTTGGTCCATATATTCCCCATGATATTTTGGTCTATTTTATTGGCTTGATATAACTAAGGTAGGGTCTTATTGTTATAAAATTTAGCCTAGATATTTTTACCCTGAATTTTTTTTGTCTTTTTTAATATGATAAAATCTTAGGTTAAAAACCTTACATTGGGTCCTTTTATTATATGGTGTCCCATTTTAATATGTTCTAAACCTAGCTTAAATATTTAGCCTAAGGTTTATTTCATGTTTATTAGCATGAAATAAAACCATAGTTAAAGTATTTAGGCTAAGTTATTTATATGTCCCAATGCTAACTTAAACATTATGCATCTTTGTAGGATTTACAACTTGCATTTATACAAATGAGATTGATCTAATAGAGTGAGGCTGAGTCAAGGTTTCAACACAACCTTCGACATGATAAAAAGGTGAAAAGTTTCATAGTCACAACCAAATAACAATAAGCATCCAATGGTGGTCCATCTCATGGATCATAATTAATGTCCTGTACTTAACCAAATGAAGTGAATATAATGGAGTGAGATGATGGTAAAATTTTAAATAAAGATCAAGAGACCCAAAATAATGACACTTGTTATAAGCACAAAAAACATAGTAAAGGAATCTAATATCATTAAAATCTTAGGATCAAGATCAATGAGTCATGTTGATCTATACAATAAGATCTGATGGTATGAAAAAAAGGTAGATTTTAAATGGTAACGATCATATTTTTAGACATTAATGAATAATCTACTGTAAAAAGTGCCATGTAGATGCCACAATAACACCACATGGGAAAAAAGTGACATAACTAGATATTTTGTGGGCTAAGAAAAGCAAAGGTATAAATGTTAAGGTCTAACTCAAATCCAAGGCACAAACTCACTCAAGTGCACAATCCATCGCCATTAAAACTCAAGAAAACCCTAAAAAACCCCTAATTCAACCTCAAATTGACCATAGTCAAGCCTGAAAGAGCCAATTTTTCACTTGAGCAAGTGGAAATTGATCCATAAGTGAATTTTGGACCATTAGTGAGAAATTTGAAGAGCTCATAGTCATGATATCCAAAAAATAACCTGGAGAGGACATGAAACTTTATCTGACCATGGATTTAGAAGGGGGAGTCTTCAAAGATACCAAATTTGATGTTGTGGCCTTGAACATAGGAGATAACAATTGGTCTAAGCTTTTTTGGACCATTGAGGAGCTATCAACCATTACAAAAGAGGATGAAAATATTGCATTAGTCAACTAGAGATACTATGACCTTGTCACCATTCAAATGACAAGTCTTCACTAAGAGACAACAAAGCTAGAGGGACTACATTGCATCGATCTTATTATTCCTATTTTTAAGGATTGTAAAATTGATCAAGACATGATATTACATGAATGTAGTTTTAGAAGAATTATTTATATCTCCCCTATTTCATTTGAGAATTACTACAAGCTACCCAAGCCTTAGGTGGATTTATCCATAATTAGATAATGATCTAATTAAAATGATCTAAAAGCCATCCTTACCCCATGCTTATATTCAGGAACCCAATTATTCTTTGACCTCAGTCAAAGGATCCCAATCACCTAATTTAAAGCTCATATTACGATGATTATGACATTACTAAATAGATTGTCTAGAAACCCCTCCACCACCTATGTCAACAAAATTTGAGTCACTTTTATGTATTTCATGGTTAAGAAGGGACTTAATCCCCCTCTTGGAGAGATGATCAATATTTGCTTGAAATAATAATTCTCTGAAATAAAGAAGAAAACTAGCAACCATTTCTACATGATGTCTTATTTTTTGGATACCTTGTTAGTCACTACCAAAATCCCCAACATAAAATAATGGTCACCTAATGGGAGATAAATAATCTCACAGTATTATTCCAAGTTGCATATATTCAAATATAAGGACCATATTCAGTTCATATGTGATTGCGTATACCCAGCCTTAATTGAAGCCATTATAGGGATCCGTATGATGAGGGTCAACCCTTTGATTAATAAGTATGTTGATCTCATTTGGGATATTTGGTTATATCTAGATTTCACTATAATCAAGATAGAGGGAAATTTGAGACAACCCCTTAGGTTACCAGTCCATGTACCTATAAAGTTGGTAGAGCAGGAGCTAGCTTACCAATTATTCCTTGCATAGATGGCATATATAAAATAAAAAGGAAAGGACTGCTCCATTCCTTTCCTTTAACTATTAGTAGGACTATGTTTCAAAATTAGGATAATTTAGAGACTATCTCTAGGCATAGGACCTCTTTCAAGCTACAGATTGATGAAATGAGACAATGGAACCCCTATGAAAGGGTTGACAAACATTTAAAGGCTAAGTAGATCAACATGACCTATCAACATCACCCTATTGTCTATTATGTAATGTACATCTAAGCGTCCTCATTCATAAAAGTCTTAGCAAGATTAAAGAAGCATAACATCAAGCTTGAAGCTAGACTACAAAGAGAGCAAAAGCCAATTGAGGATTTATGGTAGATGGGGCCTAAACAATATAATTTATTACCAAGACCATCTTTTATAGCTCCTCCCATGTAGACATAGGCAAAAACATAATAGCCCAAAGCAAAAATTACACATGGGCCAAATGAATAGATACTTGAGAGGAAACCCAATGAAATAACATCATCTTCAACATTGCCTAACAAACCAGGGTCATAAGTTGAAGAAATTGACATAATTGCTTTATATCCTAAAGAGATAGTAGGTGATGTCTTAAAAGCACTGGCTAGTACTTATGAATTAGATGAAGATGAAGTACAAATGGAAGAACCTCAGTCCCAAACTAAGGAGGAAGCAAAGGAATAAAAGGGAAAGGAAGTAGCTCTGGACTTGGTTCTAGTTGCAATCTAACCCAAAAGGAAAGTTGAGCTGGCTCTAGACTAGACAAGGGGAAAGAAACCCAAGATGACTTTCACTCATACTTGGAGTGAAATCAAATTTTTTGGTAAAGATAATCCAATTTAGGGCCCTTCCATTTTGGAATACTTTTTATATGGAAAATTACAAAAGGTTCCAACCATGCACCACCATTGGGCTATTATAAATTATGTTAACATCCATGTGCATGATGAACTCAAGCCATAGATTGTGACATTACAACAATAGGAAAAATAAAGATTCATGACTACCCTTGGAGATCTAAGTGGAACATAGATGGATGCTATTGGTACTTCAAGTGGAGCACAAGTTAAGATCCCTACTGCTCAAGTGATAAAATCATCAGTGGGAGTTTGGTTCAACCCAAACATGGATAGCATGGAGAGAGTAATTAAGAAGAAATCCATGGTTGAATGTGAACAATTAACCTTTTAAAAAATTCAACCTTTTGTTGGTCTAACTCTAGTGGTAGAGAAAAAGTCAGGATAAGACAAGATGTTTGAGGAAAAGATCCTTAAAGTGGCCTAGGATCAAAGTGATCAATTGGAAATAATGATCAAGGGTCTATTATCTTATCAATTCATGAGGATAGATTCAATAAATTCAAGGACACCATGGCAAACCTATTTATCTCTTTAAAGGTAGTTAGGATTAGACAAATAGAAATAGAGAAGTAAATCTCTAAAACAATAGGCCAAATTGGCCAATGACAAGCTACAAGTCTTTAGGTAAAAGACTTGATTAAGGACTTGTCCAAGAATCTAGTCCCATATTTTAGAACTATTAACAAGGCACATTTGAATATGGCCATGGACATATTGGTTGAAAAGATTGAGGCCCCAGATAGCTATTCTAAAAGAATGAAAGACCTTGCTAAAGACTACAATCAGCTGGATGATGGAGCATCTCATATCTTAGACAAATTGATAAAGGATCCTATATCCCTCAGCTCACTAGGTCTCATAACTGATGAGGAGTTCAAACACATGACCTTTCTATTAATGCACAAATTAAGAAACCAAGGGAAAAACAAGATAACAAATGGTAATAAGAAAGTCATGGGCTTAATTCTATCATCTAAGGAGAAAATGGGAGATGCCAAGGGAATCCAAAGAGATATTGAGAAGATTGAAAATAACCTTAAATACCTAGAGGATCATAGAAAGTATATTTACCTAAAGATAGTGGTGGATCTTCAGTTTATCAATTAACAACATTGTAGGTTGACAATCCTGTAAGGTAGGCAACAAAAATAGGGGACTTTGTTAAAACAAGGGCCCTAGAGAAAAATTTAATTAGGAATATTCTCTTTGTAGTAACTTTGTAAAATTTTGAAATATAATATTCTTTTGTAAAGGCTTGTGTAATTTATAAAATCACATTGACTATAGGTCAGTTCATTTTGAAAATTCTAGTGTATTCTAGAAACTTTTGTGGAAAGAACATCTATCCTTACACTTGTAATTTGATATGACTAAATGATATATTTCATTAAAATATATAAAATGAGTATTGTCATTTGTAAATAAGGAGTTTTTGAGCTACAAAACTAGTGTAAACTTTGAGAAACTAATGCAAGCAAAGAATTCTAAAAGGATTGCCTCATTTTGTTTGTGTGAATTGTTATATGGTTTCTCTCTCAATTGTTTGTTCTGAATTTCAGATTTAAATTACTCTTGTGAATTCTTCATGTGTAACTTTTTTTGTTCATACTAGGTTAATTGAAGGTTCCTTGGTTTGCTTTATTTTATTTGCTTTGCATTTGTAGATGTGCATTAGATATCTACTTAAAGGAGTAAATCTTAAATTAAGCTTATTTCTTATCTTCCTTATAAGTTCACCTAATATATGTTATGATTTGAGCTTAAGTTATTTTAATTCATATATTAGTTTTAAATTACATACCTGGGAAACATTTAAACTTTGTCATGATTTCTAAGGTAAAGATTAGTCACATCTTTCTTCTCTACCTTACCTTGCCTTTTTACTTATTTTTTAACCAGATCACTTTAGTTTGAATTCCATTGTAAATATTCACATAAATTAGTGTTTAGATTAGAATTTTATCATAATTCACTGATACTATCATAGATTACTTTAGTTTTTCAAAGATAGTTTGAATATGACCAAGGTGGCTCCCAACCACTAAATGTTATAAATAATGTGGAATAATCTACTTGATTTGCCATTATTTCAAAAAAGATAACAAGATTATCACAACCTATAACTCATGCTCTAAATTATTTTGAATTTTAAATTGAGAAGTGTTCTTTAAACACTCAGAGCACCTATGATATACATTAAGGCATCAACAGATCCCACATTCCAAACAATGAGGCTTAAGATAGAAGGCCAAAAATTTCATCTCCTCATCCTTAGATTGATAAAAACACCCCAAATGGTCAATCTGGGATTTGACTAGATAGAATATGAGCTAGAGTTGTTGCAAAAACTATTGATGAGTTATAAGGATATAATTTTCTAGGCCTATGGAGACCTTAAGGTCTTTGACTTGAGGTTGATTACTCATACTATCCCCATTAATCTAGAATAGAGACTATTTAAGCAAAGGTAAAGACCGATTACACTGATTATGACACTCTTGATACACAAAGAGTCCATAAATTACTGATTATTCGTATAATTTTCTTGATTCATCATTCTACTTGAGTAGCCAACCTTGTGTTTGTGTGAAAGAAAAACATAGAAATTTGCATGTGCATATACTTTTAGAATTTGAATTGATCTTCAGATAAAGATAATTACCCTCTACCTTCCATTAATGAAGTGATCCAAATGATGATCAGATTCCAAATAATGTCCTTTTTGAATGGTTTCTTGGGATATAACTAGGTCTTGATTAATGTAGAAGACCGGGCCAAAAATGTGTTCACCACTAAATGGGGCACATTCTCCTATAGGCGAATAC
Source organism: Torreya grandis (assembly GCA_037957365.1). Taxonomy (NCBI): domain Eukaryota; kingdom Viridiplantae; phylum Streptophyta; class Pinopsida; order Cupressales; family Taxaceae; genus Torreya; species Torreya grandis. The sequence continues at coordinate 5,505,713 of JARHVA010000090.1, read as the reverse complement.
CCTTTGGGTTGATCGAGTCTAGGTCAAACTTTCAAATAGTAATGGACCTTGATTTTAAAGGACTAATTGGCAAGTGTATAATAATTTATATGGATGATTTGACTATGTTTTCAAAGTATAGGTCAGATCATATACGCCACTTGGAGAGAGTGTTTGAAAGGTGTAGAAGGTATGGTATTTACCTAAATCCCAAGAAGAGTGTGTTTGGTTTTATCGAAGGTAATTTTATTAGACATATCATCAAAAAATAAGGTATTGATATTGATCCAGAAAGAGATGATGTGATTTCTAAATTGTCTCTACCTAATAGCAAGAAAGAGTTAAAATCCTTCTTTCAAAAACCAACTTTTTCCATAAATTCATTTCTATATTTGTTGAAACTGTAAAACCCCTAAATGTTATGTTAAAATAGGATGTGAAGGTGGAATGGCATAGAAAATAAAATAAGGCTTTCTAGTAAATCAAGGATGCCATTATGCAAGCCTTGGTCTTCATCAACCTGGACTATATGCAATATTTTTATATCTACCCCTTTGTTCTAATTACACCATTGCAACCTACCTCACATAGAGATTGAATGGAGAAGAAAATCTCATCACTATCATGAGTACCAATATCAAAGACATGAAACTAAGATATTATACTCTTGATAAAATGACTACATTGTGGTTAAAGTAGTGAATAAATTTAGGCACTATATTCTTAGAAATAAGGTACATACTATTGTTATAGACATAGCCATAATGTAAATGTTGGGGTAGAATGAGTAAAGTGAATATAGAGGCTAATGGATGGAAAAGTTGTAGGAGTATGACTTGGAGATCAAATCACCTAGGTTGGTCTAAGGATAGTGCCTTACTCAGTTGATAACTGAGATAGAACTTAGAATAATTGTACACCATGTAGACCAAGAGTTGAGGCTACAACTAGGCTAGTATGCTCTGATTGTACATTTCTTTCTCTATGAGAACACACCACTCAAACTCACCCATATGCATAATAGATCTCTTTGGTTGAAAGATACATGGTATATGATGAAGGGAATTCTCTTCAAAAATAATTGTTTCTATGCTAAATTTTGCTTTCACATTCAAAAGATAGAAATGAGAAACTAAGAGATGGTCTAGGGTTAGAAGATACCCAGATGTAGTCGTGCGCACCGAAATCAGACATTGGAAGGTACCCCTCTTTGGCTGTGGAGGAATGACACCTGCAAAGAAAAAGAGACTAAAACATGAAAAATGTTAGACGAAGATATGGTAGGCTATCAAGCAAATGTTTGATCCTTGAAGTACAAAGACTTCCTTAAGGGATATCAACCCACTAATAAAAAATAGAATATTTGACAGAAGCAGAAATAATGAAAGATAGAATGAAATAAATAAAAGACAAAAAGTAGAATGCATACCTGATATACAACAAACTACTCTACACAGTCGCCGGTGTCGGTCTCTGTGCCGGCGTCGGTCAAGGAAGGGTGCCGACGTCGGTTAAAGTGCCAACGTTGGTAGGGGTAATGACCAGCGTCGGTCGGGGCAATAGCTTTTAGACGGGGTCTGGTCAGGTCTAGACAGAGTTTTTGGATTTCAGAAGGGTCTAAAGTTTTTGTCTGAGGGTTAGGGAACTAGTTTGGGAGTCAGAGGGATTGTTTGGGGGTTTGTGCAGGGATCTAGGTAGAGTTATAGACTGTCTATTCTAGACAGGGTGGATAGAGGTGATATGGGAGGTAGTCAGGTCGGGTTTGTGGTCTAAATCTTGATTGGGGTTGTGATATTAAATAAAAAATAATAACCAGGGAGTAAAACAAAAACATAGAGCAAACGCTTACCTGTTATATGCTGAAGATGGAATAGGAGACATGATTGATGTTGCTGATGTGTTGTAGAAGTTTGATGTAGTAGACCTCCAGCAAGATGACTGTAGCAGAATACCTATACTGGAGAGAGAGAATGCAAGAGATTGATTGTAGATTGGTTGGATACAAAAGTTGGCTGATCATTCGAATGAAGAGGGTTGATGATTGATTGAATGTTGAATGGTTTGCTGATTGATTCAAAGGAAGGTTCGATAATCAATCAAGAAATGGATTGGCAACCAAATGATGAATAACAGATAACAGATAACGGATCTTGTGTTTGGGTCAAGAACGTAGTGTTAAGGATAACCGATGCTAGCATGACTGCCGATGTCAGTCGAGTAGTGACTGATGTCGGCCAGGTAGTGACCGTCATCGGCAGATGTAGAATGGGGACAGAGGCTAGCTTTAGCTTTCTGCTCATTTTTACATGCTGCCAGGGTCAAGGATCATGGGAAAATGGTTGGCAGGGGTTAAATAGGCATGGGAGAATAAACTGGGGGTTAAGGGGAGGATGACAAGGATTAGACACAATTTTGGTGTCTACATTTGCCCCTTTTTGTCTTGTTGGTTGTTCTGGATGAACTGTAAGACAAAAATAGGAGTTGGTTGCCCCAGGTGTGGGATAAGGTCAATTTCATCTTGTTGGTTGTTTGAATGAACTACAAGACAAAAATAGGAGGTGGATTGCCCTGATTATGGATGAGGTATTCCCCCTCAAAGTAGGAGTTGAGGGAAGGGAACTGGGAATCGGGTGCTGATTTGACAAAGAGTGGATGAAAAAGGGGTGAGGGTGAACACTGTAAAAGTTGTGATTGCGTGCGTACCACTTCATGAGATGGTCAGGTCAAATTGTCACAGGTCAAGGGTTGAGGAGTGCCAAAATTGAAGTAATCGGGCCCCAACATTTAGTCATCTGCTAATTGGGTTATTCAATCGAAGTTGTAGCTCCAAATGAGTCATCGTGTTCTAGGTATCTCGAGCTCAGGAAGTGCTCCTAGAAACACAAACATGGCACAAGTAGTGCAGATCAACCGGCTTGTGATCCTATACTTGTGAGGGTCCAAAAATAGTCTACGCACAATTTTGCTAACCAGTCATGAGGTAGCATACAGGCAAAAACAACCAAGGCAACATTGTCTTGGAAGTGGTCGAAGTCGGAGGAGATAGGCATGATCTCCAATGGTCATTGGTCGAGGTGGATGGATGGATGAAAGGATGTGGCCAAGCTAACCTCAGAAGACATTATGTGATCTGAGTGCTGCCTACATAGCCCTTATGTGAAGGGCCTCAGGCCAATGTAGTTCTCCCTAAAAGGGAGGAAGGGTCAAAGGGATGGAATTGGTCTTGGTCAAGGGCAAGGTCATGGTCAAAAAGAGGAAAGAAGGTTTGTCCATTAGAGAGATGAACAAATGAAGGTGGTCGAGCTAACCCCAGAAGATGTCGTGTCATCTGAGTGCTACCTACATAGCCCTGGTCTTAGGGCCTCAGACCAATGTAGTTCAAACGAAGGGTCCGAGTGGTAGACAGGTGGTGAAAGTGGTCGATAGATTGGTCTTGGTTAAGGTTAAGGTTGAGTGATGAAGGAGAAAAAAGGGGTTTGTCCATCTGAGAGATGAACAAATGGGATGGCCGAGCTAACCCCAAAAAACATCGTGTTAACTGAGTGCTACCTACATAGCCTCGGTCATAGGGCCTCAGACCAATGTAGTTCAAACTAGGAGAGAAGATTGGTCGATGATTGGTTTGGTCATGTGTCGAAATGATGAGGGGAAAAAGATGTTACAGCCATTTCCAAATGGTGTATTTTGCAACATTGATTGAGGGGTCTTTCATCCCTAGCAATTTTCCATAGTCGTGTTGGACGTATGCTAAAAATGAATTGAGGTCTATTTATGCTTTAGTAAGTATTGGTTTATGCTTAACATAAATTGTGTCTGGTCAATAGTTTCCATGTGTATTGGTGTCCATAGAAACTATGTGAATAGGCTATGGGAGTGGCCTAAAAAGAGAGTTGAGTTGAGTTGATTAGGTTTGATAAGTGATGAAGTTGAATGTGACCAAAGTGAAGAAGAAGTGAAAGGCATATTGCTCTTTCATTGACAAAGACCAGAATGACAACATAGATAGGGGTTATTAGAACCAAGAACCCCATTCATGCATGACATCATTGACCATATGTTGTGTTAGAGCGGTAATCGAATCAGTTTGACATTAAATTGAGCTCAAAGTCCCTTGAGTAAGTGATAGGAGGTGGATAGGGTAACCCATTTTAGAGCAGAGATAACTTTGCCCTTTTTTATAAGAGACCCTGAGACAACTACAAGCCAAGTCCATGACCCTTTTTTTTTTTTGGTGCAGACTGATCAATGTGGGAAGTCTGCATAGAGATGTCATTTGCTTGGTGGTCATTTGTGAAGCTGATTAATGTGGGAAGCTTCTAAGAAAGATTGTTGTTTGTAGCAAGAGTTAATCATAGCCATCCTTCGAGGGAGTGGTCTATATTTTGCTTTATATATAAGGGCTTTGAATAGTTGTCCTTCGAGGGAGCAGTCTATTAGCTACAGCAATGATAATACAGCTATCCTTTAAGGGAGTAGTTTACCTTTTGATTCTAATTTGGTGACTTTGGATATTTTGACATCTTGATTTGTTTTGATAGAAATGTGAGTCATGGACAAGACTATAGAAGGTCAAGGGCTCCCTTTTATTAGGACAAAGCATCCATACTGTATAAAAGGGGTATATAGGATTTGTTAAGGGGAGTAGGGTTGAAAGGAATGAGGACTAAGAGGACGGGGATTTCTCAAGGGACGATCTCAAGGTAAATGTCAAGTGGATGAGTACTCGACTAATAGTAGAATGGTCGCAGATGCAACGCATTAAGAGGCTTAGGTTCTGGTCGTCCATCAAGAGAAGACAAATGATACATCCCTGATCCATACTTGTGCATGATAATGAAAGGTCCGAGCCAATTAGGGGCAAACTTGCCTCGTTTACTTCACTCCATATTGGTCACGTGCTGATTCTCTTTGAGGACGAGGTATCTGATATTGAAATCTCATTCTCACAGATTTTTGTCATAGGCTCGCTTGATGCGATGTTGATAGACATGGAGATGGTTGAGGGCAGTAAGATGGTGCTCGTCAAGTAACTCAAGTTGAGCTAAGCGATCTTGATGAAAGTCATCATTAGAAAGAATGTCATGTAGAGAGATGCAGAAAGACGAGATCTATACTTCAAGAGCTAGGACAGCCTCTGTTCCGTACACTAGAGAGAAAGGGGTAGCACCCATGGAGGTTCAAATGCTAGTGCGGTAGGCCCACAAAGCGAAGGGAATGTGAATATGCCAATCCCTTCTAGTGTCACTGACCACCTTCATGAGAATTTTAGTCAAGATTTTGTTGGAAGCCTCGGCCTGCCCATTTGCTTGTGGGTAGTAAGGCGAAGAGAAATTGAGCTTGATGCCAAATGAGTCATAGAGTTTTTGGACTATCTTGTTTTTGAAGGACTTGTCATTATCAGTGATAATTTTGTGAGGGACACCAAAATGACAGATGATGTGGGTGCTAATGAAGTTGACAATTTTGTCAGCTTTTGTGGAGACAAGAGGAATGGCTTCCACCCACTTGGTGAAATACTTAGTGGTGGTGATGATGGATTGATGACGAAGAGACGAATGAGGGTTAATCTCACCGATGAGATCTAAGCCCCACTGAAAAAAAGGCCAAAAATCTTGAGTGACTTGTAAGGCGTGACTAGGAAGATGAAGCAAGTTAGAGTGCTACTAACACTTGATGCAATGCCGAACATAGTTGCTATAGTCTTGATGAAGGGTGGGCCAATAATAGCCCAGATGAAGGATGTGCTTGGCAATCGAATTCCCACTGAAATGTCTGCAACAAATCCCGTCATGGACTTGCTTAATGGCTTGAGATGCTTCAGTGGAGGTGAGACAACGAAGAAGGAGGCCGTTGAAGCCTCGCTTATAGAGAAGACCCCCTAGCATGGTATAGCGAGCGGTATGCTTGATAAAATCTCACTGTGCATTGTTAGAGAGGTTGGGAGGAATGACAGAAAAAGATAAGAAGTCCACAAGTTGCTTATACCAAACATCTTGTGGGCTAGAGTCTATGGTGTTGAAATGATTAATGTTAGGAGAGATATAGGAAGGCAACAGCACACGATGCACCATGACAAAAAGTCTGGATGTAGATGAGGAAGATGGAATATGGGAAGCAAGAGAAGCCATGGTGTTAGCAAACTTATTCATAGATCGAGGAATAGTCTGCAGGAGATAATGGTCGAAAGATGCAAGGAGGACACTAACACGGTTTTTGTACCTTTGCAAAATTTCATTTTTACAAAGGTATGAACCGTTGACCTGATTGACGACGAGCTGCGAGTCACCGAAGATGTTGATGGACTTGATGCTGAGAGAAAGGGCGGTCTGAAGTCCCAAAATTAAGGCCTCGTATTCAGCCATATTATTGGTATAATTAAAGTTGAGCTTGAAAGATAGAGGCATGGGCTCACCATTGAGTGGGATGAGAATGACTCCCTCACTCCCACCAAGTTGACATTTGGAGCCATCAAAAAACATGGTCATTTGGTAGATAGTGTCATCGGTGGAAAGCGCGGCGATAGACTCATCAGAAAACTCATACTGTGAAGGTTGATTGTTGGGAAGAGGGGCATCTGCCAGTTGATCAATGATGGTTTCCCCCTTGATGGATTTTTTCTAGATGAATTCGAGGTCAAACTCAGCAAGTAGCATGAGCCACCGAGCCATACGTTGATGTTGATATGGCTTGGAGTGCATAAACTTAAGAGGGTCGGTGTGAGTGATGACAAAGGTTTTATGATTAAGAAGATAGTGGCAGAGCTTGGTAGTGACAAAGACTAACACCAACTAGAGCTTTTTGGTATGAGTATACTGAGTTTCATAGTCAACCAGTGTTTAGCTAATATCGTAGACCGCTTGCTCACAGTGATGCTCGTCTCGGTGCGTGATCATGGCACCTAACGAATGGTTGGTGACAGAGATATAAAGGTAGAAGGGTTTATCGTCTTTAGGTGGAATGAGGATTGGTGGAGAGACCAAATAGTGTTTAAGGGCTTCAAAAGCCTCTTGACAGTCCTTATCCCATGTAAAGGAGACGTCCTTCTTAAGGAGATGATGAAAAAGTTGGCAGTGGTCAAAAAGCTACGAGATGAAATGGTGAATGGAATGGAGCTTCCCTTGTAGACTGCGAATCTACTTGAGATTGGTCGGGGGCGACATTTTGAGGATAGCATAGATCTTGGCAGGATCCATCTCGATGCCATGAAAATAAATGATAAAGCTGAGAAGCTTGCCAGAGAGGACCCCAAAGACACATTTCTTGGGGTTAAGGTGGACATTATATTGAAGAAGGTGAGAGAAAATTATTTTGAGAATGGTCAAATGGTCACAGCGAAGCTTGGACTTGCCGAGCAGGTCATCCACATAGTCCTCCATGATTTTATGGAGGAGATCATGGAAAATGTAGGTCATGGAACGCTGATAAGTGGCACCTATGTTCTTCAATCTGAAAGGCATGACTCGATAGCAGAAATTCCCCCATGGGGTAATGAAAGTGGTCTTGTGTTGATCTTTTAGAGCAATCAAGATTTGATTGTATCTTGAAACCCATCCATGAGAGATAGCATCTCATGGCCGGCCGTGAGATCAACAAGTTGGTCAATGTTAGGAAGAGGAAAGTCATCTTTGGGATAGGCTAAGTTAAGGTCATGATAGTCTATACAGATCTGGATCCCCCCAGTTGCCTTGGTGACTGGGACGATGTTAGAGACCCACTGTGGATAATCGATGGGTTGGATGAAGGAGACAGAAAGGAGGCGCTGAAGATCCTCTTTGACAAGGAGGGCAATGTGAGGATGCATCTTTCAAAGCTTTTGCTTGATAGGCTTATCCTCTAGTTTGGTGACAATGTTATGGGTAGCGATGGTGGGGTCAATGCCAGGCATGTCACGGTAGGTCCAAGCAAAGGCCTTGCTATGGTCAGAGAGAAACTAGGTATAGTCAAGTTGGTCCTGAGCGTCTAAAGATTGGCCAATCTTTAAGATGTGAGGAACATCAGAAGAAGGGAGGTTGATGTCAATGGTTGATTCATTTAACATAACTTGGGTCTCAAAAGGGAGAGAGCGCTAGATGAAAGAGTCATCGGTGCCCATGTAGGAAAGAATGGCATTGTCGTCAACGCAGTGGATAGTGTGAATGGTCACCGACTCAGTTTCTACCATGCTGGGAAAAATGAGAGGGAGAGATCTAGACACCCCATTGAGCTGATAAGTCAGGGGTTCTAGGCAGATGGTGTTTATGGAAAAAAAAACTAGGAGGGATGGAAACCACCAACTTCGTAGGTGAAGGAGGAGGAATGGGTGAGCCTGGAGGAGATTGGTCAATGGTTGGCTCAGGGCAAAGGTCTGCAGGGTCTTAAGTGGGGTCATGATATCCCAGGCCATATTGTTTCTTGGCATCATGATCGTTGAGTGGTTTGATGGGCTGATGGGAGCCCTGCTCATAGCATCCAAAACCAAAACCCTTCCATGCACACCTGTAAAGGTAAGTGTGTGCAAAGGCAGGGTTGCCAAGAAACAAGAAGTCTGATGTGAAAGGTTGAGGTGAAGAAAGAGGATTGCAATCAGTAGGAGCTTGATCAAGCCCCCCATAGACAAGGTTGGTTCAGAAGTGAGGAGGACCATAAGGCACGATCATCCTGATCTGATGGTCGTAACTAGGGCTGTGATGAAGGCATCCATACTCTTGTGGAGTTTGGAACATGTCTAAGGCCAGCAAGCGATACTCCCCCAATGAAAGTTTTTGGAAGATGTCTTCCATGGGGTCTGTAGTCATCGCTTAAAGGGGAGGTGTGAGGGCGACTACCTGTTGCAAACTGGTCAAAGTTTCCATAGATGGAGGTGATGTCAGGATTGATGGCTTGATAGGAATGAGGATGTCATTTGGACGGTAGGTGGTGTTACAAGTTTTGAAGGGTGAAGGGTCAGCGAGAATGATATGGACTTGCCCATCGTGCTCAAATTTCACACAATGGTGCAGGGTGGAGGGGACACAGGCCATGGCATGGATCCAGGGTCAGCCCAGCAAGATGTTGTATTGAAACTCTCCTTCGATGATATAGAATAGCTCTAGGACTGTGCGTGGACCAATGCAGATGTGAAGGAGGACTGTTCTAATGGTCGTGGTAGTGGTGTCATTAAAAGAGTGCAAGATTGCGTCAGTTTTGGAGACACAATTCTTGGGAAGAGCCAACGATTCAAAGGCATGGGTGGAGATAATGTTGATGCTGGTGCCTCCATCAATCATAATGCATTTAATGTGTGTTCGATCAACATAGGCAGTGATGAAGAGGGCAGCATCCTAATCTTTTGTGTTGGATGTGAGAATCTCAGAATCGCTGAATGTGATGGAGGCAATAGGGGCTAAAGAGTGGACAAGGGCAGCAAGTGGCTGGGGGTCCTCGGGTTGGACCTTCACTACCTGTAGGGCTCTGATGAGGGCTTGATGATGTTGAGGCAAGGTTTGGATGAGGTCATAAAGGGACATCTTCACAGGCGTCTGGTGAAGCTGTTTCAACATGGAGTCATGGATTGGTCCAGAAGAAGAAGAAGAAGAGGAGGGTTGAGGCATGCCAAGGATAGAAATCTTAGGCTTGGGTGGTTGAGGTGGCTGGATGAAAGGGTAGGTCCAAGGAATGGCAGCTTTTTCTTTTGCCTTGTCCTTTTGTGACCTGGTGGTTATGTGAATGGCATTGATTTCGAAGATAGGGGTGAATGAGATAAAGGGGTCATGGTCTGCTGATGAGATGTTGATGGGTTTGAAGAGGTCAGAGGGTTATGAGAAGGAGTCAGGGGTCAGTTGAGAGTGTCCTCAAAGAGAAGAGTGTCTTTCTCTAGATAGTGATGAATGACGGTCTTGAGGGCACAACAAGTCTCGGTATCGTGTCCTGGCGTATGATGATATAAGCAAATCTTCGTGTCGTCAAACCAGGAGGGCTTAGACCTGAGAGGTTGGAAAGGCCTGATGGGTGGAAGGGTTATGATGGAAGTCTACAAAAGTCGATGCAAGATCAAAGAGTATGAGCCCACTAAAGGGTTTGTGCTCGTCGATGTGTGCGATACTGGTGACTTTTGCTTGGGCAGAGTCGGAGGAGGCTTTCGTACCACATTCTGGGTTGATGGTGCGGCAACAGAAGAAGATGGTACTTTATTCATGAGAGGTACCACCCTTTTGGGAGAGGATAGGCTAGAGGTAGGCAAAGGAAGCAAAGGAGACAACTAGTTTTGATTAAAGGTCAGAGTGGGAAGGACTCTGGTCAGGGTCAAAGGATGGGGGCCCAAAATGGAGGGCAATGGTGATGGAGGAGGAGGCATTCACCTCTGCGGTTTAGCAGTCTTCTGTGACTTGGGTTGAAGACTACTGTTGGTTGAGGTCTGGTCTAAGTCCACCTTCACTTGTGGATGAGTGAGGGTAGAGACAGGGCGAACGCCAAGTGACTTGATAGGTTTAGATGGGGTAGATGCGGGTTTCAGTCCTGATGGGGTCGGTTGAGGTTTAGAAATGGGAGTCTGGTTTTTGTTAAGGGTCTTGGGAGATTTTGCCATAGGAGGATTAGCTGCATGAGATGAGAGGGCATGGGCATGTTGAAGAGCTGTGAGATGCTCCCACAATCCCTGATGCTCCACTTTCCTTGAAGGGAGAAGTTTGAGTTTCTCCACTAATTGGGAAAATGGCTGAGAAGATGTGAGATGAGGTTTGGGTTCTTGAGAAGATGTGGATGGTTGTGGGGTTGAAGATGAGACTGGTGTAGCGGTTTCAGACCCAAGGCATGATGGAGTCGTGACAGGTTCATCTGTGGTTGGAGATGAAGGAGAGGCAAGTTCTTCCCTGGGTGGAGAAGAAACTGGAGAATGAGGCTCCTCAAGCAGGTAAAGGGCAGGGATGATTGTGCCCTCCACTTGCGGTCGAGGAGTAGGAAGGGTTGGGTCCTCCATGGGCAGCAAGAAGGAGGATGGTGAAATCGGCAGTGCTGGTAAGGTCGAGGCATCCTCCAAGATGAGAGAGGTTGACAGAGAACTAACCGGAGAAAGAGGTTCGTCCACATGTGATGGACTGATGGGTGGACTCACCTCTTGAGGTTGTGAAAGAGTCTAGTCGGGGATGAAGGGCGAGACTGTATTGACTGTTTGAATGTTGTGTTCGTGAATGTTGTCAGTCAAGGTCTGGACATTGTTTTGAGTTGGTGGATGATTGGGGAATGGTTGCTTGAAGATGTCGATGCCCTGATTAGGTGGCGCATTGGGATTGTCGAGGATGAGGTCACCCTTTTCCAGCATATCTTGGATGATGTTTTTAAGGGTCTTATAGTTGCCTATGTCATGTCCCTTAACACAGTGGTAGTTACAGAAGTCATTTTCCCTATACCACGCAGGGATGGCGCATGAGGGATCAAATTGTGGAGGTGGTCAGATCTAGGGGAGATTGAGGACCCCCTGTTTGATGAGTTTTTCCAGCACAAACGTGTATGATTCTCTGAGTGGAGTATACTATCACTGTATATATCTCTGCTAGAATTGGTGGGTGGCACTCTGAGACGTAGATGGCTCAGGTTGGTTAGTTGAAGGGGAAGAGGAGGAAGATCTAATGACCATAGCGTTTACTGAAGCTTTAGATTTAGGATTGGATGAGGAAGGCTTAGAATATGGGTCATTGGTCTTGGAGTTGGGATTCTTGCTCCACAACTTGACTTTATTCTCCTCGATGGCACGTAACTCAAGTTTACGGGCCATCGTTAAGGCTTCATCGAAGGTGCGGAAGGTCTAAACCCTCAAGGTGGAAGAAATATGTTTGGCGTAGGCTTGGGAGAAAAGTTTAATAAGTTCAGGCTGGGGTAAGGAAAATGAGAGCTAATTGATAAGGCCCCTCCATCGAGCAATGAAATTAGCAATGGATTCATCCCCAAATTGGCAGATAGAATAGAGGTCTGTGATTGAGACCCTCTTGGTGATGTTGATAGAGAAATGGTCAAGGAAGAGCTGGGCCAGCTGAGTGAACGTGAAGAGGGAATGGCTGGCAAGGGAGCTATACCAGTCAAGCGTAACACCTAAGAGAGACATAGGAAATGTGCATAAAAGCAATGCATCGTCATGGGCGATAAGGTAACAGGCATGTCTGAATGCCTGTAAGTGCTGTTGTAGGTCTTCCTTACTTTGAAAATGAGAAAACTTAGGAAGTTCCCACTGGCTGGGATATGGCCTAATCGAGATAGAAGGATGAATGGGCTCATTGCAAATTTGTTCATATGAGAGAGTATTGCATGAGCCAAAAATGGAGGTCTCTAGGCTAGACATCTTGTCCATCAGCATTTTGATGATATCTATTGACGGATTGGCAGGTGGAGCACCCCCTAGATTGTAAGGTGCTTGAAAGAGGCTAGAAGAGGCATACGACATAGTCAGTTGTACCAGTAAGGGTGCAACGTATGGATGACTAGTCGTAGGGATAGAAGAGGAGACTAAGGATGGTTGGGTAGAATGCATGGCTAGGCTTGATGTTTCCACGGGAGGTTGGTTAGTGGTAACATGGGCCAATGGATAGGTAGCCACCCTAGTATTGATAGGGGCCAGGGTAGGCGGAATAGAGACGACCAGATTCTGAAAGGGGGTAGAGAGTGGTTGAGTGGGTTGAGGTTGATAGGGGGCTGAAACCCTGATGGAAGTGGGCCCAAAGATAGAGGGAGAGGCCACACTTGGATGGTTAGTCAAAGGCTAGTCATTGGTCGAGGCAATAGCCTAGGTGTCTAAAGGTTGAACTACGGACGTTGTTGATATGGCCACAGTCTCGAGAAGAGAGGTCGGCATTTCATAAATTAGATTGCCCAAGGAGTCTCACGTTCGGCTATTCGCGAGATAGTGCTGCAAGGCTTTGACATTGAGGTCCAAGAATCATGCAAAATCTTGGTCCCCTTCTGGGACAATAGGAGTCTAGGTCAGGGATGGTCTAGTAGGAGTTGTTTCAGTCTCTGAGTGGAACTCCATTATAGGACTAGTTATGGACGGGGTAGACGGAAGCGGGTGATGCCTTGCGTGATCGACTAGAGCCTTGGCTTGACTATGAGTCAGAACCATTCAAGGCAAGAAAGAACGTCCTCACAAGCTCAAACAAGCAGATAAGAACTAAAAAGATGAAGAACACAAGCAGATCCTAAAACCCTAGGAGTAAATTATTAGGATTATAGTGGCTTATGCCTTAGAATGTGTGTAGAGGAAGATTGGCTTTTGAGTCAGGTCCTAGAAGAAGTAGTCTATGGATGGTTTCAGGTTTTGTTTAGGTGCTCAAGAAGTCTGAGTTAGGTTCCGTACATGGCCTGGTGCTAAGGAGCAAGCTCCCCTCACTTCACGAGTCCAGTGATAAGCTAGGCCCGCTTAGCCAAAATATACTTCCCCTAGAGATTAGACTCTACTAGAGAACAGAGTGGGCTTTCCCCTTAGTGATGAAATCCAAGTAAGATCACTGGGATGGGTAAGGTATCTGCCGGGGGATGAAATCCCAGTCGGGCCTTGTCTCAGGTAACTTAAGATGTTTGTTTTAGTGCAAGTGGTTTGGTCGTGTAACATCAAGTGGACTAGATTAATTCAATATGCGTTTTGTTAATTACTAAGTGTGGTCTAAGAAATGCAAACAAGCAGAAATTGAATGCAATGTGTTTTAAGCCCAAGTCAAAATGTTTTGTTCGTATGAAGACGAATGGAGAAAGGGTTGAAGAGTATGAGTTTTGGCTAGTCTAGAAATGCAAGAAAGAAAATAAAAGTTCTTTTTAGTCCTGCTGATGGTGTTGTTTAGAAGAGATGAAGGAGGTGAAAAGGAAGGAACCTAATGCACCCTATATGAACGAAAGAAAGAAAGAACCCAAGGAAGGCCCTAGGATCCCACTGGGTGTGCCAGAATGTTTTTACGCTAAATTTTGCTTTCACATTCAAAAGATAGAAATGAGAAACTAAGAGATGGTCTAGGGTTAAAAGATACCTGGATGTAGTCGTGCGCACTAAAATTAGACGTTGGAAGGTACCCCTCTTTGGCTGTGGAGGAATGACACCTGTGAAGAAAAAGAGACTAAAACACGAAAAATGTTAGATGAAGATATGGTGGGCTGTCAAGCAAATGCTTGATCCCTGAAGTACGAAGACTTCCTTAAGGGATATCAACCCACTAATAAAAAATAGAATATTTGACAAAAGTAGAAATAATGAAAGACAAAATGAAAGAAATAAAAGACAAAAAGCAAAATGCATACTTGATATAGAGCAAACTACTCTACACAGTCACCGGTGTTAGTCTCTATGCCAGCGTCGGTCAAGGAAGGGTGCCGACGTCAGTTAAAGTGTCAGTGTCGATAGGGGTAATGACCGGCGTCGATCGGGGAAATAACTTTTGGATGGGGTATGGTCGGGTCTGGACAGAGTTTTTGGATTGCAGAAGGGTCTAAAGTTTTTGTCTGAGGGTTAGGGAGCCGGTTTGGGAGTCAGAGGGATTGTTTGGGGGTTTGTGCAGGGATCTGGGCAGAGTTACAGACTGTATATTCTGGATAGGGTGGATAGAGGTGATATGGGAGGCAGTCAGGTCAGGTTTGTGGTCTAAATCTAGATCGGGGTTGTGATATTAAATAAAAAATAATAACTAGGGAGTAAAACAAAAACACAGAGCAAACACTTACCTGTTATACGTTGAAGATGGAATAGGAGACATGATTGATGTTGCTGATGTGTTGCAGAAGTTTGATGTAGCAGACCTCCAGCAAGATGACTGTAGTAGAATACCTATACCAGAGAGAGAGAATGCGAGAGATTGATTGCAGATTGGTTGGATGCAAAAGTTGGATGATCGTTCGAATGAAGAGGGTTGCTGATTGATTGAATGTTGAATGGTTTGCTGATTGATTCAAAGGAAGTTTTGATAATCGATCGAGAAATGAATTGGCAATCGAATGACAAATAACAGATAATGGATAACGGATCCTATGTTCAGGTCGAGAATGCAGTATTAAGGATAACTGATGCCAGCATGACTGCTGACATCGGTCGACTAGTGATCGATGTCGGTGATGTCAGTCGGGTAGTGACCGTCGTCGGCAGATGTAGAATGGGGACAGAGGCTAGCTTTAGCTTTTTGCTCATTTTTACATGCTGCCAGGGTCAAGGCTCATGGGAAAATGGTCGACAGGGGTTAAATAGGCGTGGGAGAATAAAATGGGGGTTAAGGGGAGGACGACAAGGGTTAGACACAATTTCGGTGTCTACAATAATCATTAAGGAATCTACCTCAGGTGTTTCTCCCTAAATAAAGCCAAGTAAATGATGGTAAGTTTCCATGAAAAACTAGGAGCCAATCACCCTACTAAAAACACCATGAAACACAAGGTCCTTTGAGTGGACTACTACTGGCCTACTTTTTTCAAATATATTCATGCTCATGTTCATGTTTGTCATCAATTCTAGACCTTTTCTAAGAGGGAGACCCACATGATAATGTAACTTTAGCATATGGTAGAGTCAAACTCATTTTCCCAATGGGGATTAGACTTAATTAGGGTCATCAACCCTAACTCATATAATGACCATAAGTTTTGTTCTCACATCCATAAATTATTACATAAAGTGGTCCAAGGTAGTTTCTACAAAAATAAGCACCGATATCGAGGTCATCAAATTCATGGAGAATGCTATAATCACCTAGTTTGGAGTCCTCTCTCTAGTCTATGATAATGGTTATAACTTTCAGTCCATCACAGAATGGGCTTATGATAATGGTATACATTATGGTTCTTATCCAATCATTATCCCCAAGGAAATAGATTGGAGAATCCACCAATAATAATCCAATATATGCCATCAATAAATATGTAGGGGAAAATCCATGGGAGGGACACTCTTTATTAAAGTTTACTCTATGGGCTAACCACACTAGGTATAAATAGGCCCTCAATAAATCTCCATTAATTTTAGTCTATGGATTGGATCCAATCATGCCAGTCACACTCAAACTATTTACTTATAGATTCATATAATAGTTCATGGAACTAGATGACAAATTGAGTTCCTAGCTCTTGGATATGATTTAGTTAGAGGAAGCCCAAGATGAAGCTTTGTTAACATTCAGTAAGCATCAGGTTACCATCAAATGATGGTTTGATAAGAGGGATAAAATCAAGGCTTTTAGGATCTCTGATATTGTATTGATGTTGGATAAATCTCACCAAAATAAAGGCCAACACTCAAAGTTTTATCCTATTTGGAGTAGCCCTTATCAAATAACATAAATACTTGGCCAAAACGCCTCTTGCCTTAAGGACCTAAAAGGCCACAACCTGCCTCTCACAGTAAATAAAAAGTTCCTAAAGAACTATTTCTTGATTATCCATTTGATGTAATTTTATAATAGTCTCAATGAGTGGTGGTAATGTATATAGTAGGTTAGTTTGCTTTAGCTGTGTGTTTACTTTGCTTATTATGTGTTTTATTTCATTATTCCTTTTTTGAATTTTTTTGGTTTTGTCCTTGTAGCATTTTCCTACCCTAAATCAGACCCTTGATTAAAAATAAGAAAATGAGGCCTCCATGGAAAAAGAGAAGTCTATAACTACTTTGAACGATGGCCAAAGCCTAGAAAGCATTGTCAAAGTATATAGAACCAAGGTTGAGTCTTCGATCCTGACCAACCATAGATGTGAGTGAGTCATTTACATTTCATATCTCAAGGACCAATTATTCTCACTAAATCAAGTGGATATCATAACAACTTGCACCTTGATGGAAGCCACCAAGCTACACTTAATATAACATCTTGAAAAAAATGGGACCATTCAAGCTAATCATAAGTTGACTATGTATATTCAAAGTTTCTTCTTTATCCCATCACCCATGGTTTGGTCCTCAACCCTCAATGGATAAATATTGATAAATTTATGTATAAATAACCTTGAAATAAGATTTACAAACCACGTAGAATCTAAATTCTGATTCTTCCTCAAAAGGGTTATTCGGGCAACCTCCATAGCAAAATTTATGGCTTAGCTGGTAATGAAGCAAGGCCTCAAGTGGGACCATAGGTATATCTATCAAATATATGAATTCCTAGTTGTAAATAAAGTAATAGCCATGCCATTCCCCTCCAAGCCATGAGATCATTATTTCCCTTGAATAAATTTGATGCCCAACTCAGCCTCAATTTCTTAAATGAAGTCTATAATTGGATAAATTAATTGAAAACCACTCCTTAGACATACTAGTGGTCTTCTATAGGGTAAAGTCTCAATATGTCACTTGTTATCAAATTACTTTAGCACCTTCTTTTATGATAACTCTAAGGATCTATTTTTCAATCTATGTGTTATATAGGCATAAAGGATTAACTTATTGGGTTTTAAGTGTCTATCACCACTTTCCCCACAAAATTTATCATTTGTTGTGGCCAACATGCCCTATTTTTGTAAAAAATAAGGGATCCATCTATTGAAAACTTGTAACTAGATCCCCAGACTTACTCTCATATTTTGTTTGACTTTGCCTACATCAAGTCTTTGAAATCCCAAGTTGCCTTATTTATTTATTTTCCTCCTTGAGCAAATAACATGGATAATGACCAATGGATCCAACTAGCATGACTCATTGGTTTATGAAAGATATTGAGGAACACCCCATCTATATTTCATGATTAGGATATGCACTCTTGCCTTAAATGTTTAACATTTTAATTTTATAGGCTTGTCCTTACTCAAATGTTCCTAGAGTCTCAATCTTATTCCTGGTGTATTTGACCCTGGAGTCGTAAGTGACCCTGTTGAGCCTAGATGACAACCATGTGAGCAGTTAATTGATAATTCATCCTTTCACTTTCACTTAGTCATTTTTTGGGCTTTCCATAGGGTCTTCCACATGTCAATATATTGACACTACATGGATTTAGTATATTTGGATGAGAGATAGTCATATGATTCATAATAAGAAAATGTCATGCACCCATTATCAAAAAATTTAATCTCCTAGTCTGACAAAGATGCTAGATCATAGGAGGGCTCAATCCAATTAGTGATCACCATGAATTTTATTATCATATGCATCAATCTCCAAAGCCTGATAGAGATGTTAAAACTTGGGAAAGACTGATGCAATCAACAAGTGACACATGGCCCTAGGTCAAACATTGTCAATGCTCCAAATAATCACCCCATTCTAACATCAAAATGGCTAATCTCCTAGCCTTGAAAGATATGTCAAATCCTAGGAAATCCTAATCTAACTAGTGGATGCCATATCAATCAGTGATAGTGGTCAATATCTCGATCCTAATAAAATTTACAAAACTTGGGAGAACCTAACCAAATCAAGAGACACTACTTTACCTAAAGGTTAGTAGTGCCCAAATTTCACCAATGAAGCTCTCTATATTGTCAAACTTTGTCAGTCTCTTTATCTTACAAACATGTCATAACCTGGGAGAGCTTAACATTGTGAGGGGGTGACATGTAACTTTAGTTTAGAAAATTTAATCTCTCGATATGACAAAGAGGTCTAAATCTAGGACATCTTAATGTATCATAGCATGAAACATGGCATAAAAGATTAATATAGAAATTGTTCCCCTTAAAGGCCCTAGGATGGATAGAATGAAGTATGGGTGGAACCATAGGGTCTAATCAGAGGATGCCTCATGTCACCAACTGATAACTCATCTCCCCCTTGAAGATATAGCAACAAAGTGTTAATCTAGGATTGGGTTTCGACTAGTAATTTTGAGAATACTAGTCAAGATGTGATAAATGGTAGTCTAAGAGCTCTTGTAAAACTTTATGGATGAGGTGGTTGTAGACACCTAAATTTGGCCACTAATAAGCTCCAATTAGGATTTTGGCCAATTTCCACCCACAATGCACAATTTGGCCTAAAAACACACTAAATGATGTGAAACTAACATATTAAAGTGTAGATTTTGGCTAAGGTATCCCTAAATGGGGCAATGCAATTTATGGGCCAACAAACTTTGATCAGATCATTTCAAGTCAAAATGCTAATTTTGCACCTAGGTGCTCTAGATTGCTCTTTTCTATCAAATCTCTTATACGATACATATGCCTTTGTTATTTTCTATTTGTAACATACTAAATGGGAATATGGTTCCAATGCATCTAACATCACCTTTTACTTCCAACCCAGTCAAATTTTGGACCAATAACAAGGCATTCTGATCAATTTGAGTGATTTATGCACAAAGTGCTTAAACATGCTTAAGAGATAATTAATCCAAATTAAGGCCTAATTAATAATTCCATGGAAACTTGTTGAATACTTGATTTTAGAAATGAATATTGAATATATTCATCATTAGGTGACCTTATTTCTTGGGAAGACATTCCTAGGCCATAAATGCCACAAATATCAAGATTCATGACTTCCATGCCTTATCAAAGCCCTCCATGCCTCTTAATTTCTCCTCTATCCTAAATATTGATGAGACTATTTATAAATTTTAATTGCATAATTGGATTAATCCTTAGCCACACATTTCAATCTTGAGATGGATGATTCAGGTTGATTCTAGACATTCTCAAAAATCTATAAATAAGATGCCTTATTACATCATATCTAAGCTATTTTGGTGCAAAGTTATTATACTCAAATATCTTCAATGACTTGATAATTCAAATTTATAATGTACAAATGATGTATAAAGCCATTATAATTAGTGTTACCATGCCAAATTGATTCTAAGCCAAGCCAATCCACAAGTCAAAGGTGCCAAGGAGAGATGGAGGTAGCCATGCTTCCATTGCCAAAGACTTCATGATCACAAGCCGAACAAGCCACTACAACAAGAATTTTGGAGCATCCAAGGAGGGTAAAAGAAGGTTTCTTTTCCATTTTACTTGTGTGTTTTATTCATGTTTGTTAACTAAGCTCTCCTTAGTGTCTAGGCCTAGAGATGTTATGCTAGATAGTGTGTTTCTTTCATTTTGTTTTCACTTTATAACTAACATGATACTAACCATCTTATCTTGAGTCAAATTATTATTTCACATAATGACATGCCCGATGGGATTAGATGCATCCCACACATAAAGAAGATCATTTTATAGCTTTAAAATCTTCATTTAGATCATTAAAACTCTTGTAAATTGATTTTGTAACTTTATTTTTCCATTTTTGTTTGCCACAGGTTTACACAGTAATCGACGTCAGTTAGTAAAACTGACATTAGTTGGATAGCTATCATTTGTCATTATTGGTATAACTAATGTTAGTTAGATAACCATCATCAGTTAGCTAGTGTAACCATCATTGGTTATAAAACTGACATTCGTCACTATGTTTTTCTTAAAACACAAACCTGAGGGCTCTTTTTTTAAAGTTCATTGTTTCAAACCTAAAAGAGCTTCAAGGCTAAAGGACATGCTAACATTTTTTTTGAAGATCAAGATTAACATTTGCTAAAAACATGTTTAGATCACCTTTTGCATGATTAAAATGAATTAGGAACATTATTTGGGGTGCTTAAATAATATTTAGGTGCTTAAGTGAGTTTTTAGTATTAATTTTCAAAGTTACAATTAAGACCAAGGGGTCAAATGAACTCACCTTTTCAAGATTTTTGTATTTACTTAGTTATTTAAATTAAATTTTTATTTGGCAAAAAGAAGGATGTTGCATGAATGCTCTTCCATTTGTCCCCTTTAGGGAACCATTAGAATCAAAAGTGCTATTCCTATTGCAAGTAACCTAGTCCAAGGCTTAGAAATAAAGTCATCAAAAGCACTCACCAAAAATTTGTCAAAGTTTGGGTGACCTTGAAAATGGCCCTAAAGTCTTTCTATTAGTCTTTCATTTTCATGCAAATTTAGCTTATGAGTGGGACATCATTACCTCCCATGAGTTCGTTAGGGAAGCTTTGACTTGAGGTTTCATCTCCCAGCATTGACTTCACTTACTCCTTTTGAGTTGCACATGGGATCTATCTGCATTTGGACATTGCACTACTCTAAGTGAATAATAGGATGTAGTGGTTGTAAAAAGGACTAGACCTTTTTATAATTAGCCAATGTCATGGTCACCTAATTTTAGTGCTTTTTTTTTGCATTATTTGACATGAAAGTCATTGTGCAATTGATTCTCTTAGAGACGTTCAAAACTTAATAGTTTAGTCAACCCTACATTGCCATACCCTTGTTAGGATTTGGATGATTATACTTAGTGTATTTTGGTCATTTATCTTATTTGGTGTTTTTGAGACTAAAACTTGTTTGTTTGTTTATAAGCCATGTCAAAACCAATTTGTCTATACATCACTCTTTTTTCTAAAGAGGCATTATGATGGCCATTTTAAATCTCACTTGTGCCTTGAATTTTTTTCTAAACTTGTTTGTGTGTGTGTCATTTGAGTTACAGAGGGTAGCATTATGTTGACCAAATCATGTCAAAATATTTTGAGCCTTTTTGAGTCTTTGAAACATAACATAGATCACATCATTCAAGTATGCTTATGATGTTGGGATACTCAGTTTGTTTCAAAACTAGTTTACCATTGTATCAAAAACCTTTTTTTTCAAACCATGTCATACATGCCATTTGGACCGTTGTCTTGTGCCATCATGATGTCCAATCTTATCTAATTTGTTTAGTCAAATCCTAGTTTTCAACATTGAGTTTTCAATTAGCCTTGTTAAGTTTGGATCTAAACATTGATTTATTTCTATTTAGGCCTCAATTCATGGAGCTGATACATAGATCTTTCTCTTTTGGGTTGCATAACTTTGATTAATCAATTACTCAAATTTGAAAGCTATTGATGATTTGTTTGTTTAAAGCTTATCCTCATCATTGTTTGTGCCTTTATTTGGGAGAACACAACTTTTTTCAAAGAGCGTTTTGTCTTATGACTTATGCCAATTAATCATGTTTATGTTTGATTCCATGTGCCGGGTCTATGTCAAAGTTGTTTCCAAACTTGTTAGATTAAATCAAATCACATTAGCCTTTGTTTCACGTCTAGATTTTGACACTGTTTGGCCAAAAGTCCTAGTGTATGCCTATTTGTGTGATCCTAATGTTTGGATGAAAGACATAGTAACTCAACATTTTCCTTTCCTAGTTTAGACCTTGTTTAGAACACTTTGACCCAGACCTTTGACATGCTAGTTTTTATTCAGCTGCTTGACCTTTTGTGTGTATGACATTTGATGTTAGACATTTGACATTAGGATATTTTATGACAAGTCTTATCACAAACCATTTTTGAGACACAACTCCACTTTCAAACCACATTGGAGATACAACTCCACCCCTTCAACCAAGTTAGACCAAGCTTGAACCATTTGCCCTTTGGACATAGTTTTTTAGAGCATGTAGAACTCTAAGCCTTTTTGTGTTTTAGAGATTTTGTCATTTATTCAAATATGTATAGCTACACTTATGGTGGATTCACATATAATCCAACTTATGATAGAATGGCTTCGCAAAATCCCACTAGGAACCCATATAGAGAAAGATTTTCTAAGGAGTTTTATTATTCTCCCTATAATAACCCATATGGGGAATGTAGTCAAAATCCACAAAATCCAAATCAAGACCTTGATTGTCATAAAGAGGCTTGTGAGGAATACTTTGAAGACCCAATTATAGATAATGTTATTTGGGATATGGATCCATACCCTCTTTACAATAATCAGTACGTGGAACATAGTCAAGAACTAACTTATGAGCCAACTCATGACTAGGATGATATGGTTTATGAGGAAGACTTGAATGCTTTGGCTTATGCAAGTAATCAAGATCCACTACATCATACCATTTCTATTCTAGGACCACAATGTCACATCATTCCCATACCAAGACCTCATCCTTTGGTTTGTGTGAGCAATCAAGCTTCACAATGCCCCTTTATCATTCCAGGACCTAGTCCTTTGGCTTGTGCAAGCAATCAAGCCCCATAATTCCCCATCTCAGGACTTTGTAATTTGGATCATGCAAGTAATCATGCTCCCCAAGGCCCTATCATTATCCAATATTAAGTGATTCCTCATCCAGTACCAATCCCATCCAAACTTTAACCCATCTAATCATTCAAAGACTAAGCGGTGTTTAAAACTAGTATTTTTTAACTTATTAAAAACTAAGGCCAAGAGAAACAACCAATCCAAGATGTTTTTGTTGAACTAACCAATTGTGATAAGTTATCTTGTGATGAATCACCTATTGATCCTTTATTAGTTGTTGAGGAGTCTCACTTTGATGAGCTAGTCTTTGTTGAGTCACTTCTTAATGATTATAACCACCTTTGGGCAAATCATTACCTCAACCATGTGCCTATTTTTCAAGAGCCTCATATTGAAAATCCAGTCTTTGAGGAGTTGTCTCTTGACATATTTCCCATCCTAAAGGAGTCTCACTTTGACAAACCAATTTTTGTGGAGCCCATTATGTCATCATAGGCCTTTACTTATCTAAAACCAAATATTCAACAAGACATCATTGTAAAAGAATACCCATCAAATGAAGAATCAGAGTTAGAGTCAAGTTTTACTCTTGGACTGACATCAAATTTAGCATTAGAATCAAAATATGAATCAACATTAGTCTCAACATCAAATTCAGAGTCCCTTGAGTTAGAATCAGATTCAGAAGAAGAATATGTTTGTGGCTATTACATCATTGGTTATGTATTCCTTATAGATCAATTTGAATACATTTATGATCCTTATATAGTGTTTGAAGATGAGTAATTCAAATTTAACACAAGTTATCCTAGTATATTATACAAGGATTATGCAGCCTCTCCCAATTCCATTACCATTCCATAGGCCATTACCATCAACCAAAATAGCCATATCATTGACATTCCATCTCCCACAAGTGTCGATTGGGATCGATAGAATAACACTTTGTTAAAATAAATCCATGGTGAAATAATAGTTAGAGAAGAGAAAGGAGGCCAATACCACATTCATATAGCAGAAGAACACTCTCCTAGTGAAACCTTTTCAGAGGTGTTAGGGGATAATCATAGTCACAACTCAACATCTTCTAGTGAAATTTTTTTGGAAGCACTAGAAGACAATCAAAGTCAAAATTCAACATTCCTTAGTGAAACCTTCTCAAAGGCACTACAAGATAATCAAGACAACTTCATTGGTGAAAACCTCTTTGAGGCACTAATAGCTGAGCACAAAAGTTCTTCACTATTTGATGAAGACAAAATCAAAATAACTTCCTGTCTATAGCCTAATCAGATGGTAGTTAATCTCAAGATCAAAAAATAGAAAAATCTAGTGGTCTTATCAAGAGAACAAGTATTTTACCACACCATAACCAAAATTATGTCAAATCTAGCATCAGTAACATTACGTGTGATTGAATGTCCTGATCTTCATTTGTTTCCCTACCATTCCACAATCCATTATCATTTGCCATTCCATTTCACAATCAAACCTACCATCTATTATTTGTCCTTACTTAC
This sequence comes from Torreya grandis, assembly GCA_037957365.1. NCBI lineage: Eukaryota > Viridiplantae > Streptophyta > Pinopsida > Cupressales > Taxaceae > Torreya > Torreya grandis. The sequence continues at coordinate 5,481,294 of JARHVA010000090.1, read as the reverse complement.
CATCCATAGACACTTTTCTTTATAGAGGCTATAAGGATACCTTATCTCGATGTTTGAAGTAATTAGAATCAACGACCAATGCAGATCACAAAAGCATTCTTAGCATCAAAATTTGCAAGCCATTTTTAATAGAGTAGCTATTTAGATGAGGTGTGGGATAGAAATTAACATGATAAATTATTTTATTTGTATCATTTGTTGGTTAATATGTGTATCTCCCCATCAACAAGAATAATAGAATAATTTACCACACCCAAGCCAACCACATGTACCATATCATTTCACATTGACATGTCATTGTCATTGTTACATATGCCTATTTTCCATTATCATAGATCCTACCATTTACCCCATCACTTGGGGATAACCCTATTACCATTTTATCCAATATATCTAGACCATCATTATCTATAGCAATACCATATCATCTTATCATTCCATTCCTATCTAGACCAAAGCCTATTTTCAGTCATCCTACCCAATCCTATTTTGATCTTGGTTACTTTAGTTCTTCCTACAATTTTTGTGAGAGAGTTTCCATTAGGTTTCAAATCTAATCCAATTTGTGTTTAAATGATAGTCTATGAAATTAGTGTGATATTTGATTTGGCAAGATATTCTTCATCCTATCAAGTTTGTTTATGTGAGCTTGATTATAAATGCCTATGGGCAAATCAATGTCTCACTAGTCTTGCTACTAATTATAACCACCTATAGGAAAATTAGTATCATTTACCTATGTTTTTGTAGCCTAGTTATAACTAATTATGGGAAAAATAGGGTTAACACTTGTTTATCATGCATTGCCACATCACCTTTCCATTACTGTTTTCATTTGACTAGCCATTTGTTGGATTTGAGAACTTGTTGGGACCTAGTAGGTTTTTATTTGCCTTTTGTGTAGATGGAATTACTATGACTTGAGATCATTTTAGGACTATGTGGGTCATGCTTAATTCATGTTGAGGTCATCTCAGTCCCCCTTTCTATACGCTCTCACTATTTTATGAGCAACCTAAGCCAAATGATCTCGCTATTTTGTGAGTAGGTATCTTGTCATTCTCTAACAAGTAAAGATACCTCAAAATTACAAAAACATTCATAACATTTCAAAAATATAAAAATATTTATTCTATCTAAGCCTAGTCAGTTATCCTCAATCTGCCTTATTGGGGAATTGTCATTGTTAAGATGCTTTTTTTTGCTTTCAGGCTTTCTATTTGTTTGTTTATTTCAGGTTATTTATTTGTTTGTTTTTTAATTTGTTTATTTGTTTATTCACTTGCCTGTTTGTTTGATTTCAACACTATCACTTTGACTCAGTCTATATGCATTTGCTGGGTGATTCCTTAAGCACATTATTCTTGAGTCTATCCATATTCATACATCAATATTATCATAATGGTTTTTTATCATTGGTGTATTATTTTTTAGTGTTTATTGGATATCAAGAGTTAGTCCTTATGCATATTTTGGTCAAGTATTCATGGTGTTCTATCATGAAGCCTACCATCACATGCTATAGTAAAAATTAGCTTCAAGAAGGTCTACAATCAATGGAGCCATATAAGTTTCTCCTTGGCACCTTGACAAATACTTGCATCCCACCCTTGATCAAATTAACCCAATGACCATTCTAGTTGTATCATTACTAGTCAATATGATCATCTCCTCATTGTTAGGTACAAATGAATCATTTCACACTGATCAATCTTATTCTTCTATTCATCTATTTCATCACTTTGCACCTACTCATCTTTAATCTATATTCCAGGTTATATCCTTGAGTTATGCTTGCTAATTATCCCTAATTGGGGCATCATCATCTTTATCCAATCTAGGTCCTCTTAATGATTATAACCTCCTATGGGTAAATCATTTTTTTGACTTTTAATCTTGATTATAACTGCCTTTAGGAAAATCAACATCTTTTTTACATCAATGCATGCAAGAATTTTTTTATTTGGATTAATCTCAACCACATGTTAATTCCACCTTTCTTCTTATTTATTTTTGAGGGACCATCCATCAACAAATGTGATGGGCAATCCCTCAAGGGGGCATCATCATAGGCTTCCCAAAACCATTTGGAGCTTTATTCTTCAACCATAATCTTCTTTTTGGTATACAATCCATCTCTCATTATTTGAGAAGACATTGATTTTCCTATGGTTTGCAAAATATTGCCAAATACTGACAAATTGTAGACACCTAAATTTGGCCACCAATAACCTCTACTTAGGCTTTTGACCAATTTCCACCCAAAATGCACAATTTGGCCTAAAAACATTAAAACATGCTAAATGATGTGAAACTGACATATTCAAGTGCTAAATTTGGCCAAGGTATCCCTAAATGGGGAAATTCAATTTATGGGCTATCTAACTTTGATCAAATCATTTCAAGTCAAAATGCCAATTTTGCACCTAGGTGCTCAAGATTACTCTTTGCTGTCAAATCTCTTACACAAGACATGTGCCTTTGTTATTTGATATTGGTAACATCATAAATGGGAATATAGTTCCAATGCATCTAACATCATCTTCCAATTCCAATCCAGTTGAATTTTGGACTAATAACAAGGCATTATGATCAATTTGAGTTATTTGTGCATAAAGTGCTTAAGCATGCATAAGAACTAATTAATCCAAATCAAGGCCTAATTAATAATTCCATGGAAACTTGTTGAATACTTGTTCTTAGAAATGAATATTAAATATATACATCATTAGGTGACTTCATTTCTTAGGAAGACATCCCTAGGCCATAAATGCCATAAATATTAGGATTCATGCCTCCCATGCCTCATAAAAGCCCTCCATGCCTCTTAATTGATCCTCTACCCCCAAATATTTATGAGATTATTTATCAATTTTAATTGCATAATTGGATTAATCCTTAGCCACACATCTCAATCTTGAGATGGATGGTTCAGGTTGATTCTAAAAATTCTCAAAAATCTATAAATAAGAGGCCTTACTACATCATTTCTAAGCTATTTTGGTGCAAGGTTATTATGCTCAAATATCTTCAAAGACTTGATAATTTAAAGTTATAATTCACAATTGATTACAAAATCCATTAAAATTAGTGTTACCATGCCAAATTGATTCCAAGCCAAGCCAAGCCACAAACCAAAGGTGCCAAGGAGAGATGGAGGTAGCCAAGCTTCCATTTCCAAGGACTTCATGAGCACAAGCTGAGTAAGCCACTACAAAAAGCATTTTGGAGCATCCAAGGAAGGTAAAAGAAGGTTTCTTTTACATTTTAGTTGTATGTTTTATTCATGTTTGTTAACTAAGCTCTCCCTAGTGTCTAGGCCTAGAGATTTATGCTAGCTAGTGTGTTTCTTTCATTTTGTTTTCATTTTGAAACTAACATGATACTAACCATCCTCTCTTAAGTCAAATTCCTAGTTCATAGTGGCTACACACCTACCCCACTTTGAACATTGATGAAGTGGGGAATTGGACCCCAATTAAACAAGTTAAAAATGTCACATCATCTTTACTAGATCTAAAAAGTGGTGTGTATTCATATATTCCAAATTTAACTATAGATTAGGAAATCAAGTCAATGATTGAGCTACCCACTCAAATTTGAATCCATGATGGATGATCTACCAAATTCCATTAATGTAGGGGGAATGAATCCAAATTTTTATAAGTGTCCCAAGTAAATATCATTAGCCATTATATCTCTAAACTACCAAATTTAGCCTCCTTGATTTCTACCCCCACCTATTATTTTCACTATTTTATCTTTCAATTTAGGATTTTCTCCATATGTTATCTCACATCAATGGCCAATTCATCTTCAAACCCCAAGGTTGAGCTTGTGTATAGGGATACTTTATTTTGAGATGGTTTGACTCAATTTAATCACTATAATGAATTATTAAAGTCCATTTCCATGGTGCCCAAAGAATCAATTATCAATGATGATGATAAATATGAGTTTGAAGATAACTTATGAGTGTACGAGAAGTGTGGCTTGCACTATACTATAACCAAGCCTAAAGTCCTCCCTTACATGGACTTATTTGGAAATATGCTACTCATTACTAGATGGGTGTAGGAGAACATTCATGATTGAATATATTCAACTAGCTCCCAATATAATATTTTCAATATATCAAGCACATCTTAAAAAGCTTACTACAATCTCCTAGACTCCACTTTTTCATGACTCAGCAATGGTGAAAACTTGGACTGAAACCAAGATCGATGACATCCTCCAAGACTGAGTGAAGAACCTAGAGACAAATGGGTTAATAAATAAGATTGAAATACCTACATAATTTATACCATCAAGGAGGGGGTTATGATTGGCATGATCCTACTAAAATGATTGTTTGGGGCCCCAAATTGCCTTCATGTCAATGAATAGTGGGTGTACCTAATTCATATGATCCTGAATGGATCACAAGTCCCTAACTTAGGAGGTGTGGTTAATTTTAGTGTTGTAAAATCCATAGCAGATGCATGGGTAGTAGGAAATTTTTATATAATGAGATATATAATAGATGTGGTATACAAAACACTCACTTTCAAACCCTCTACCTTTCCTACATGGTTTCCTATCAGCCTTGTGGTCCATGTCTTTATATAAATAATATGGCCACCAATACATAAATAACATCCAAGACATTTACAAATGCTTCTACCCAGTGGTATATAACATGATCAATGAGGCCCTTATGCCTTGTATATCACAATAAATCAAAGATTTACTAGATTCTGTTAAAGACTACTGGTAATTTTAAGAAGGCACAATCATTTGAGTTAAAAAATTTCTAACTTACCATATCACATCTTAGATCATCTTGTAGAGGTTGAAATCACTTATCAATTGATGTAAGGCATTTTAGACACTATATCAGTCAATATCAATAGTCTTTCCTACTTCTCCCAATCATCATTAGGCATCATTTATACCATGCTTCATTTCCCTTATAAAATATGGAAATAAGTAAGGACTCTTTGGTATTGGGTAGAGCTAAGCCATGGGACTAGGACCCAAAGAGCATGATCCAAGTCTATTTGGATAAGTACTCAGCTTACCTTAACCTCACTTATGTCCATAGATGGAAGATCATGATGAGTTATATATAAATGCCATGGATGACCAAGAGGTGCTCACGAGGATTGAATCCCATAGGAAGGAAGAGGGGAAAGAGGTCCAATTTTTGGGCCCTCTCAAACCCCATCTACATTTTCTCAATCTTCATGGGATGTCACTCTGATCCCCCATATAATTTATAAAATAATCCTCTAAGGGATCCTATCACCTTTTCCCCTATGACTAGTGGCTCCTTCCATATGGTTCTACCTCCTCCACCTCTAAAAGCTCAAGCAGCTCATACCTAGTAAAGTCAAACTTAGGTGGCTTGATGGAAATCATCACAATCATAAGTAGTGTCACAATAAGTGCCTCAACCCCAATCCACCTAAGATCTCAGGTTTGACATTATTAATAACTCATAAATGAGCTTAAGATGATATAAATAGTAGGGACTAGTATAAGTTCCTACCCTCACTCCCTCTTCTTTCCATTTTCCCTATGCAACACCACTCACTTTCCCTATAATTCCACCTCCTCCACTCTTCTCCCAAACATCCATAACTTCCACCATTTTCATATTCCTACCTTATTCATTCCCATCCACCCTTTCCATTCCCTAGCTTGGAAATTTTATGGTGCCCCTACTAGTCATATTTAAAATTCAAGTACCTATGAAGGCCCCATCTCCACCAACCACCTAAGATATTCTAGGAGTAAGTGCACCCTTATGCTTATGTCTAGTGACTAGTACCATCCATATAATCCATCTAATAATGCAAAAAATCTCATAGTCAACCCCTATAACCCTCACTACATTAACTCCAATAATAGTGTCTAGAGTTGACCTAGGTAAAAGGCTGAGGAAGAATTGAAAGGTAGTTCATGTTTGACCCATGGTGCATATTTTGGTAGCTCTAATTTCACTTGTTTTAGTTTCTTTTGCTCCTCTAACACTCACCCCATTGGATCCTCTCATAGCTCCCTAACCCCTTTTTTCATCACCTCAATTACTTAGGGATTCAACTTTAATAATCCAATATCATCCTTAATGATAAAAAACCCCTCCTATGGGTTATCTACCCTTAGGTGGGCACGACCCAGAGTCAGTAGTGGATGTAGATGTTTATGTGGGCATCACCTTTCATTTTCCCCCCTTATACTCCCATGCCTCCTCATCATCCATTTATTTCATCCTTCACTCCTTCCACTTCCTTTTTTCTACCTCCACCTCATCCTTTTCCAACCACTACCATCTCTTCCACTCCACCTACACCTCCCAAGACCTAAGGGATGGTCCTGATAATGTAGGTGCTAGAAATGATGATGTAGGTCACCCTAGAGGTGCAATGGGAAAAATTATGGTCTAGTAAGAAGCATGAAGAGGATCCTCACCTAGAAGTACATGCAAGTGGGAAAAATTATGGTCTAGTAAGTGTAAGACACCATAAGAAGCATGAAGAGGATCTTCACCTAGAAGTGCATACTAGTGGGAAAAATTATGGTCTACTAAACCCAACATGGCTTATTCTCACTCAAAAATGTGAGGAATCCTAAAGGAGAGGAAAAAATGGAATAATACCTACTCTCAATTCTCCAAGCAATGCATGATATGTTGGAGAAGCTTCTTAAGGACATGTAGAGCTAGGTTAAAACTCTCAAGGCATAGGTCAAGAGATTTTTTCCTCCTAAATTAATTGGGCACATAAAGGATACCCTCCTATAAATTTTATCCACTATGAGGAAAGTGGTAAGGAGTACAGAGGATACTTGAATACTAATATAACAAACCAAATACTATTTGGAGAAGGTCACTATAATTAATGAGAAGTGCCAGAAGTTGACTATGGTGCTTAATAAAGGCATGTTCTTGGAGCTCAAATTGATACCCATTTTGAATTTGGGCTTGTATTAGACCTACACCAGGAATATGAAGACTACAATGGAGGAGTGGCTAATCTTATTCCAAATAGTGATGAGACCCTTAGAAGATGGAAAAAAGAAGATATTGACCTATTTCAAAGAAGTCAATATTTTGGTGTTGTTTCATTTGGATGACACTCTAATGGATAGAGGTGAATTTAGGGTCCAATTGGGTCTCTTTGAATAAGTCATGAAGGAAAAGGTATCCAAGGTGAAAAATGAGGGAGCTCAAGTGGTTCTCTAGCTTTCAACACAATCCATAATTAGAATCAACTAGGTGTTAGAGGTACAAGTGTCAATGGAAGCTCCCCTCTGAGTGTACCAAAGACTAGCAATCTAGTTTGAGAAAATATTTAGAGAGCCCTTGAAGAACCTCACCAAGATGGATCAAGAGTTTGACATCATGGTATTCATGATAGAAGTTGAGGAGGTGAAGTTGAAGCATTTTAGAGCCAGATCTTCCAAGCCACTTCCAGATATCAGTTGAGTGGTTATCATGAATATTTTAGGGCAAGATTAAAGGAATTTCATCCTTTTTTTGAATTATATAGTTGTAACCACTAGGAGTGGCCATCATGAACTGAGATGGGAATCTCATGCTACTTGGAGGTGAATCCCATCATTATCTATAAAAATTTAGTCATATTTTAATTTAAAGGATGGCAATTTTTAGCTCAAAGGTGCTGTTAGAATCAAGCTAGGATTTCACTTATGATTTCCTTCATCCCCTTTGGATTTTAAAGAGTTGGCCAATATCAATATTTGTAATGTAATTGGTTATATTAATGGTTATTTCATCTCTTTGAAGTGATAAATGTTTTATTTACCAAAGCATCTTTCATTTTTGTTTAAGTGAAAATTAATTCCCAACTAATTGTTGTGAGACTTGGTTACTTTATGAATGCAATGTTTATGATGTGCCTACCTATCATAAACTTCTTGTGAATTCCTTTCATTTTCCTCAAAATAATTACAACTAGTCTGAAAAATTGCAAGTTATTGTGGAAGTTTATGTGTGATTTGTTGTAGACTTCTAGTATTGTTATTTAGTGAGGATTCACAAGTTAAGAGTTTTTTAAGCTTTTTCCCTAGACTCTTCCCACTGTGTGGCATCAAAATAAAAGCCTTTGGAGAGATTCAGTACATAGTTGTATAACTATGGAAAATTTGCTTATCTTAATTATTAAATCATTAATTTCACATGGATATGAAAGATTTAATTATTACCTTACCCTTTCCTCCTTTTGTGTTTGTTTTGGAAATTAAACTACCCTTTCCATTTTATTTAATAATGTTGGATAAAAGTACCTAAATACCAATAATAGATCCAAATTTTTCACTTATTTCATTCTAAGTTATCAATATTGAACCATTGGTGGTGACTGTTGCATCTCTTATAAGTTATTCCATGTAGGCTCTATTGTGAAGCCAAATATCCACAACTGTGCCCTATCATGATTTTAAATTAGTCCTAAAATAGAGGACAAAAGTCCATCAGTGTTCCCCAATATTATCTTTAAAAATAATCAATCTCATGAGAATTTTTGGATAAGGAAGTTAGACCGAACAATAATACTTAACATTTATTTTAGTAATCCACCCCTTCCCACCTTCTAATTCATCCCCCTCTTGCATTTTACCCCTTCATGACTTCACTAAAACATAACACGTATGTGTCCTTTCACATATTAATTATAATATGCCCTTGTTATAACACTTATTTGTTATAACATGTACATGATTTAGTTTTTTCATATTTCAAATGTGCACGAGGCAATAACATGTATGCATTATGGTTTGGTAATCACTGAGCCTCAATTCAAGTAATGCATATGCATTATGCTAAAATGTCCATGAAATTTTCCATCAAAATCTAAGCACTTACCCAAATAGATTGTTAAAATTTTCCTATGTATTATCATTATCATAAAAATTTATGAAATTAATGATATTAACAACCAAATGAATTGGTAAAAGATGTTGATTATGATCCAACCCACCTAGGTTCAAATCTTAAAAGGCATTTGATAGTTATATCATTTGAATTGTAGTTGGTTGTAGATGTTAGACTAACCAAGAAGGTTGATTACCTTTATTTGAGTAGTAGTGATTATAATTTTTTAAAAACTGGTTGTTGGTAGTTATGTTAGTTTGGTTATGGGGCCAATACAAATCTCCCACCTAATCCATAAAAAATCATGAAATCAGTTGTAACATACCTCAAAAGTAAAATATATTAATTTAGTTATATAATCTAATTTGTTTTTGGTAATCGAGGGTGTCCCATAACTTTTTTGCCACAACATTATCATCATGTTAGACCCAGTGACCCAACACACACTTAAGCATGCTATAGTAGGGTGAGTCCAATGAATTAATCCCTTGGGATTATTCTAGTGCCCCACTTAATGATCATAGTTCAATTAGGGCTTGAACCCGTGACTTAGTGGTCACCATTATAGCGGCTTACCATTGAGGTATAACCTTAGGGGCTAAATTTTAATCTACTTTTGAAGCTTAATGGGGGTAGCCTTGGGTCTATAATGTTTGTTAAATGATCCATAGGTAATTACCCCCCTATGATCCACGTGGAACACATGGATAATTTTGACCCCTACCTCAAGGTGTCCCCATGGCCACTTTAAAATGTAGGTTGTGTGCAAATGCCCCACTCCACACACCATATATAAATCAAGGATTGAAATTAAGACCTGGGTGACTTAAATCATTACTCCCATCCACTCAAGCTAACCTTTAGGGGCTAAAAAAAATTAATCTACATCTAAAGCTTAATGGGGGTAGGCTTGGGTCCATAATGTCTATCGAATGATCGACAACTGAATCATCCCACTTTGATCCACATGTAACACATGGAGAAGTTTGACCCCTACCTCAAGGTGTCCCCATGGACACTACAGAGTGTAGGTGATGTGCAAATGCCCCACTCCACACACTATGGGAAAATAAAGGATTGAACTTGAGACATGGGTGACCTAAGTCATTGCTCCCATCCACTCAAGCTAACCCTTGGTGGTAAAACAATAATGCCAAAGTTATATAATCTAATATTATATATGAAAAGTTTAAATATTAAAAAAAATCAAAATAAATATTTATATTCTTAATGAATTCAACATTGTAGGTTGTTAATACAAAAAGTGACATAGGATGGTCACATTTCTATAATAGAGACAACCATGACTTAATATATTTTGACACATCTAAGGAAATTTTGTTGATCATAAACACATGAATGCAACATGAATAATGTCAATTACCATAACATAATAAAAAATAATTATCAATTTTCCAAAATGTGTGATCTAAGTTTAGATGGGTGCTACTTGATTTTTTTGTGAAACAAAGTTTTGTAAAGAAAAAGAGTGTAAATCAACAAACCTCACTTGAAACCCATGACCATTGACACTGGTTCACCTTTTGTGAATTTAGTGTGAAGCAAAAATAATATTCTATTTATGAAGGAGGTGAAAATAGAAAATTAGGTGGTGTGTTACTTCATATGGAGTGGGAATGTGTTGTGCCACAAGGCTAAATTTTGTTTCATTGTGAGCTTGAGCAATGGTGAGGTGGTGGGGAAGGACAAATCCATGTAGAACATGAAAGTGGTGTAATATGTCAAGGTGATTTGGGTGGTGATAGTGATATAAAAATAAAAGGTATTTTAGGGGATGGAATTGATAGAATATGTCAAAAATATATGAACAAGTGGCTACCAGAGTTGGAAGCCGCACTCAGTCCTTTGAGGAACCATAAGAAGATTTTATTCAACATTGATGACCACATTGACTGATTTGTTAGTCTTGTGGTGGATGAGTTGAGGTTTTATATAATTTATGATCCATATAATTATTTTATGGTGGATACACAAGTATACATATGGGGTTACCTAAATGATATGAATCAACTTGAGGAAATGCTTAAGTTTTTGGTTGAGAAATGAAGCATTATGATGTAGTGACTAGAGGATGTTGTGAAGTATATGGAAAAGAATGGTGTAAGAGGGAGTAGTTATGAACCATAGATTCATATTAGATTATAATAAATGATGAAATCACCATTGATAATATTAGACCAAAAAACTCACTATCGATCATATTGGACAACAATATTAGTGACATAGATCATGGGTGATGAATAATGATTACAAATAATTTTTCATATTATAAATGGATTTCAATGTAATGAATAAATGAAACATAATTCCTTTCCCCAATACCATTCTTTGAGCTCATTTGATCACTTTGAAATATGGAAGGAGACCTATCTTTAACAATTTTATTAACCTCCTATCAATGAGATCATTGTGTCGTCAGGGATAATTACTAGAGTTACATCTATATATAATATTTTTATATAGTAATAATAAAGGGAATTTCCCTACCAAAAATGACAAAAGGGTTATGATAGGTCACTAACTCATCGATTCCACAAGTTAACATAAAATTAAATAATAATAAAATATTATAATGTAAATATATGTATTATAATTTATTAATTATATCTTATATATAATTATAGCATATAATAATGTAATATTTATATAAACATAAAATATATTAATATAATTATAATATTTTATATTATTATTATATTATATTACATATAATATATAATATTTTATACACACACAGATATATATATATATATATATATATATATATATATATAGAAGTGATTGATATAATAATATTATAATTATTATATATACTAGTATTATTAGACACTATAATATTATAATATATTAGGGTAAGTTTAGGGAGTTGATGGGCCAATTCATGGACATTTTCATGAATTAGCAATAAATATGTTTATATTGCTAGGCTTGGTAAATACCAAGCCTAACATACATACACATTTTTTAAAGCAATAATGCATATGTACTACTTAAAACATAATTAAAAACAAAACACACATTGATATTTTCTTCACATTTCCATTTCATTTTGCTCTATTCACATTGCACTCACATTCACTTGAGGAGACAAGACCACAAACATTGATCGCTTGAGTTTACCAATTAAGTTGATAAAATGTTAATGCCACATTAGAGGAGAGGTAAGTAAATTAAATTCCTACAAGTTACATAAAATTTAGTATTTTTTTGGATTTACATTGGGTTTTTGTTAAAACCATATATGTTTTAGTTCGTAAAACCCATTCAAGTGTAAGACAAAATGTGGGAATTGAGAAAGAATAAAATAATCCACAAAACCCTCATATCCCTCCTACAATTCCATACAACCCCTAGGTACTAAGGATGAGTTTGGCACATATATAGTAGAAAATAAAATATAGATTGAAGAGATAATCAAGAGAATAAGGTACCCTCATTCAACCAACACACACCATACTTCTTTGAAAAATACCATAGATTCATTACTAAGGAAATTTTACTAGATAATAGGTCAAATTGACAGATGGGCATCTTATAGATAGAGATCTAGGTATTTATATGCTAAAAAATTATTTGTAGCTCATGTGAGAGATTAAAAAATAACAAGAGGCAAAATTTGTGAATTATTCATTGATCTATTAACTGATTCATTGCATCAATTATCATGCAAATGGTTCCCAATCTACCGGTGCTAACATAATTTGATAAGAAACAATTTTTGGGACCAATGGTGGATGGAATTTGATTACCCTCCTTGTAACAACCATGAGTTTCCATTATATTTTTTGAGGAAATTCTATTACAAGTTTTTCTCAATTTAATTCTCAATAATTTTGATTACTCAAAGTTTTAGGGCTGAGGAAAAGGCTATGCATAGGATAGACTAGGTGTTCATCATGCATCTAATCAGCCAACAAGAGTCCATATCTACAGGCCACATTAACATGGGATAATCCCCTTCTTAATTAATAAGGTTATAGAGATTGAAACTTTGCATGTGTTTATTGACACCCTCATTGTACATACGATTAATTTTTCTGACATTGATGTTGGAGAGGGTGGACATGGGGATACTCCATCTAGTATTAATGTCCAACCACACCATCACATATCTTGTAGTTTTATATGCATTGAACCTTCACATGAGGATGGTGGTGCTTTTATGGGGATATATTCTATGATTATGACTAAAGTTTTTTTGGCACATATATTTGGTGTGGACACCTCAATTTCAATTATTTAGGTATCTTATAAATTTGACATGTTACAAAAACTAGAGTAAAAACTAATAATTTGGCATGTTATATTTAAGATATATTTGTATTTAAAATTTAATAATTAATTTACATAGAAAATTCAAGAATATATATGTAATTTTTTATGTTGTAAGGGGAGACGGTCCCATCATTTTCAAAACCATATTGTGGGCTATCTATTGATACATATATTACTTTTACTCAACCAATGCATACATATAAAAAGGTAACTTTTCATTAATATTATACTTCATGTACATTTATTTATTTATATAAATATGTTTAGCTAACAATCATATTTTTTAGTTTAGTTGATGACCACAATAATAAATCCTCCATCTATATAGGTATGATAACTTGTAATGGTAAATTGTAAATAAATAATTATATTAATAATTTTACTATGTACTTATGAAAATATATTAGAAGTGAATGTATTATCTATGTTGGATTATCTGATGACATTTGATAGTCCCATTGAGATGATTATCAGGGCACCAAATCATATTTTTTAATCCCTTTCACACTCTTATGCATGTGGCTCAGCTTGGTTCTGACCCTACTAAGCATCATAATCAATTTGAGCATGGCCACAAGATTATAGTAATTGCATGTTTAAATAGTTTTTGTGTCATTTTAAAATTAATTTATGAAATTAGTTACATGTCCAATATGTAAGGTTTATAGTAATATTTTTATATGAACAAGTTCATCTACAGGTGAGTTATGAGCGTAAAAGGACTCGTAGTTAGATCTTGAAGGAACCTGAGGCATTTGAGGGATATCCATCTACAAGTAAGGCATCTAAGGGAGATCCTTATATTAGTAAAGAAAAGAGAAGGAGGATTTTTTATGAGTAGGATATGTCTTACATGATGTACTTTGTTGTATGCATATATGTCAATGTACACCTTTTTAGCATTGTATGCTATATGAAATTGACCTGACATTCTTTTTGTTCACATTTTGTATGCCTTTACATCTTGTGTGTGTGTGTGTGTAAATTTCATAGTGATCATATTTATATGCAAAATTTGGCCCACATTATTATTGTAAAACTAAATTTTATGGTTGTATAGCCTTATTTAAATATAATTATCTTTAATATTTCCTTCTTGTACAATGTTAAATAAATCATTGTCCTCAAAAAATAATTCTATAAATTCAATGTACTCAATAAACTCCTAGATAAAAAGAAATCATGAAAAAATTGAATGAAATATAATTGAATACATTACCAAATAACAATGATATACAACTAAATTCAATTGCTTATCAATTAACAAATGAGTGAGTTACCTTTATAGGTACCAATTGTGATTGACAAAAAGACCAACCAACATGTACATGAGAAAGAATAAATAAAATATATTAAAGAACAAAAGTGAAGTCAAAGTATTCCATTAAGGTAGGTTTAATATGGGTGCCATTACAATAAGCACACCAACTTACTAGCATCATTGTACATCAACTAACATTTAAATTGGCGTGTTAAATGCTAATAGTCTTAACACCAGAATTACCTAAGGTTTCATGGTATTAACATTAATATTTAATAGTAAAATAATAAAAACATCACTTCAACCATGTATGGATTTTAAAATGACATGTGTTACCATTACTGTGACCTCCAAAAACACATTGATACACATTTTTATAGCAAATCTATAATGTGGAAACACTGACAAAAAATGTTGTCGAATTTCAAGGTGTAATTAGATATCTCCACCTTAGGTGCCTAATTATTGAAAAATTTAATTTACACCACTTTAGGTGTGATTAATAACATCTAGAATTTTTTTCTTGGCTTTTGACCATGTTTGGTTGGAAGATAGAGTACTTGTTTTGGCCTACAAAATGTCCTTCTCAATATGAGAAACTTATAGTTTTTAGGCACACTTGAGATGCACGTAAAATGGAAAATGTAATCCATTTATACAAAATAAAATAACCTTTGCATGCCTATAAAATCTCTCTATTTTTACTCCAGATAATGGAGATCAAACATAAGATACGTATTCATGGTAGATGGTATAGTGATTAATGCTAAAATGTAATTTTTATGCAGTCAAGAGACAAATTATTGTCATCCAATTGACATTTATGATTCTAGGACCTCTTATTGAAAATAAATCACTTAAAAAACATATATATTAAAATCACATTTTTCACACCACCACGACCTTCAAAGCCACATAGATAAATGTTTTTACAGTTGATCCAAAATGTCAAAAATCTAACAACAAATGTTGTCAAAGTTCAAGGAACAATTGGAGAGGTCCACCTCTGGTGATTCATGGATAAAAATTGAAATTGACACCATAAAAAGGGTGATGAATAAAATATAATACCAAGCACTTGGCCTCTGATCATGCCCAGTTAGGAGATATAGTACTCATTCTGGTCTTAAGAATGTCTTTCCCAATATCAAAAAATTGTAATTTTTAGGCCAAATTGAGATGCACATTTAAAAAATTGTAAGTCATTTTAATAAATTGAAATAGAATTCATGTGTGTATAAAATCCTTATTATTTATCCCATTATCATGAAGATCAAACATAAGATATGAATCTATTTCAAATGGCATATTGAGCAGTGTTGAAATGTTTATGTAGTCAAGAAATAAGTTCTTACCCTCCAACTAACATTTATTCTTTGACACCTCCCCTTAAAAATACATCACCTAAAACATGTTTGGATAGGAAAATCACATGTGTTCCTACCACCTCGACCTTTGAAGCCACACAAATACATATTTTTACAACTAATTCAGAATGTGGAAACACTAACAACAAATGTTGTCAAAATTCAAGGCATAGTTGTATATTTCCACCTATGTTGATTTATGGATGAAAAATAAAATTAACACCATGTCAAGGGTGGTGAATAAAATTTAAGACTAGGTTATTAACCTCTTATCAGTCTTGGTTAAGAGATAGAGTACCCATTCCAGACTCAAGAATGTCCTTCCAATATGATAAAATTATAGTTTTTAGGCCAACTTGAGATGTGCATAAACATAAAAAAAATAAGTCATTTATAATAACTAAAATAACCTTTACATACATAATAAAATCATCTATTTATACCTTAGATCATGCTGATCAAACATAAGACATGAATATGTGGTATATGGTATATAGTTTAATGTTAAAATGTAATTTTATGTAGTCAAGAGACAAGTTCTTGTACTCCAACTAACATGTAATCTTATAGGATCTCTTCTTTCAAATCCATTACTTCCAAAATATCTAGATAGGTAATCACATGTTCTCACTAACACAACGTCTGAATCCACATGGATACACATTTTAATAATTGATCTAAAATGCATAAATATTAAAACAAATTTTGTCAAAATTCAAGGCAATGTGATTTGTGGCTAAAAATTAGAATCATCACCATGTTAGGGGTGGAAAATAATGTCTATGGTAAAGTTCTTTGCCTTTGGTCATGCCTATCCAAGAGATGAAGTACCCATTCTGAACTCAAGAATGTCCTTCCCTATACAAGAAAATTATAATTTTATGGCCAACTTGATATGCACATAAAATGAAAACTATAATTAATTTTAATGAACCAAAAGGACCTTCACATGTGTATCAAATCCCTTTACTTTGACCTTTGAGCATGATGATTGAACATAAGAGACAATTTTGTGGCCGATGGTATATTGATCAATACTGAAATACAATTTTTATGTAGTCAAGAGATAAGTTATTGTCCTCTAAATGGTGTTTTCACTTTCAAAACCTCACCTTAAAAATACATCACTTAAAACACATTAGATTAGGAAAATCACATGTGTTCCCTCCACTATGACCTCCAAATCCACATGGATATGTGTTTTAATAGCTTATATGAAATATGAAAACATAGACAACAAATGTTATCAAAGCTCAATTGAAAATTGGTGATATCCACCTCTGGTGATTTGTGATTGAAACCTAGAATTGACACCATGTCGAGGGTGAAAAAAAACATCTAAGGCTAAGTTATTGGCCTTTGATCATGCCCGATCAGGAAATAGAGTACCAATTTTGACCTCAATAATGTCCTTCCTAATATGATAAAATTATAGTTTTTATGCCAACTTGAGACACGTAAATCCATCACACATGTTCCCACCACTATGACCTATAAATCCACATGGATGCATATTTGTACAGATTATCTAGAATATGAAAACACTAACAAAATATGTTTTCAAAGTTTAAGGCATAGTTGGAGATCTCCACCTCTAGTGCTTTGTAGCTAAAAACTAGTATCACCACCACATCAAGGGTAGAAAATAAAGAGTAAGACCACGTTATGATCCTATGATCATACCTAGTTAAGAGATGAAACACCCATTCCATCCTCAATAATTTCTTTCCCAATACAATAAAATTGCATATTTTTAGGGCAAATTGAGAAGCACAAATCCATCACTTCTAACACATTTATATAGGCAAATAACATGTGTTCCCACCACCACAACCTCTAAAACCACATTATTAGGAAATTAAGTACCAATTTTGGCCTCAAATTAATATGGAATTATGTAATATTAGTGCCAACCTTCTCTTTAATTTTTATTAAGCTTAGCTTAACTTCAATAATATGAAATTCTTTACTAACGGTGCCAACTACATGAATATTGAAGCTTACTTGACACCACTAACTTATAAAAAATATGTTAATAAATAAAAAATAATTTCTATATGTAACATATAAAAAATAAATTAATAAAATTAAATAAATTTACATTTGAAAACTCAACATACGTTAAGATTTCAATCCAACGAACCACTAGGATATGCTCTACTCTTGATAGTATCAACAATTGATTCATGGTCATACTATTATGATACACACTTATAATAATTGAAATATACATAATATAATGTATATCAACACTACACAATAGATATTCATGGGCCAAGATGCCTAAATATTTAATATATGTATAAATAGAATAATTGCCCTTAATTTAGGGCAACACTATTCAATACTCTTCTAGGAAGGACTAACTCCACAATGTCAATTCGATGGGACAACCTCTAATATCATTCTAACAATAGAATAATCAATATAAAATTGATTAATATTCTTTAAAATGATATTCATCTCTTTTATATAGAACTCTAGATAACTAAAAATGGATGGGTAACCTACTAATCCTAATGTAGGCCAACCATTACCCAATGTACTAACTCCACAAGCTACTTATTTATCCTTATCTATTGGACCCATATAAATAACTAATGTGCATGAGTGCCACATGTCAACATATCCATTAACTAATATACATTAATATATCATACCCATAGGTACATAGCATTCCTTCCCTCCTTGACATGTTCCATCTTTGAAACATAATAATAAACCAAATAATGAGTGTGCTTCAAATCATTGTACACTTTCTTCCATGCTCAATCATCTAACCACCCATATGTGATCTTTGTAGGTGATAGCCATTAAACCTTATTTCCAAATTCGATCATGCTATTTTGATTTTATTTTATGACCATAACTAAAGCTCTTTGGTGTCTATGCACAATGATTATTCCTTTGATTCCATCTTCCATATTTATTGCACTACTCTGATTCCATGCATGACCATAATAGTTATTCTTTGGCTTCTATGCATAGAAAAAGTTATTATTCCACTAATTCCTTGTGTATCCATAGTGATTGGTACTCTAATTTCTTATATATCCATAGTGAAATTTGATATGACATTCCCTAACATGGCTCCATGATTGTTTCCTTTTATGATGATGTGGGTATCTATATGCCTCAAACTTAGTATCATGCTTTGTTATTGTGACCTTATCAATATTTTGTTCTACATCTTACACCTTTTAATTTGGTTCCTTTGTCTCTTGAACATATGAAGTACTCTTCTCTAATTTTATTGTTTATTCATCTATGTATTCATTTGAATATTCTCCATGTTATTATTCACCTACTTCAATCACATCCTCATGCTCTACCTTAAATATTCTCCTTGCCTTTCTAACTATGATATCCTAAAAAGTAACCTTCCTTTTCTTGTATATAAACTTCATGAAATGCTTCTGCACATTAATATTTATTGTTACCAATGTATCTAACCAAGGATATCCAATAATCCTATCTACACCATTCATATCCAAAACATAAAAATCTGAATGCAAAGCATATTTGTTCATAGTGAGCTTAAAATATTCAAAAACTTGAATATTCTTACAATCTACTTGAGATTTATTGATATTATTTGCTTTAATGTGTAGATTTTTAGTAACATAAATATTGATGAATTTATAATTATTACTATGTTTTATGGACATAATGACCTTATTTCATTGAATACATCCAAGAAACTAAAAAATTAAATTTGATTTCTTTACAGTCAAACTATTTTAACCCTTATCATCCAATATTTCTTCTTCCTCTTTGATATCCTCCACCTCTCCTTCTGCACCATCTGTAGCCTCCTCATAATCAACATTATGATCTATTTATTATTCTTCATCATCATGTGTATGTTTTTCCTCATTACCATTATTTTCTCCCATTACTTTTTGCATACCTACTATCATATATCCATACTTACCCAATATATTTTATAATTATATCATAATATTTTGCATATCCACTATTAGTCTATAATCCCCTAGAATCTTCTTGTAACTCCATGATCCACTAAAAAAGTAGGGTAACTCATATGAAACTAATCATAATAATTTAAAATTTTGACTATAGCTTCCTTGTATGATAGTGCAACTTCAATTAAAATGTGGTGAAAAAATTCTAAAAAAATTGTCATGTAGAGTGAATCTTTTACAAATAATAAAATCACGGTAAATCACAAAACACTTGTCAAACAATTCTCAAGTTTTCACTAGATCTTTCGTATATGATGGTACTAAATCAATAAAAAATTCATATAAAAAATCTATATATTTCAACAGATATGACGAATTTGCTATAAAACTAAAATAACAATATCTCCCTAAAAAATAATCATCAAAACTCTATTTTTTTACTAAGAATTCATTGAAATATTATCCAACTCTAAAAAACCATTTGTATGAAAATTCATAACATATTGAAATATATAGGTGATTCTCAAAAATTAGGGTGTGGCCCATAATATTTATCCAAATTGTTGCTTTAATACCACTTGTTATGATCTACAATTATAATAATTGAAATATTCAAAATATAGTTTAGATCAATATAAAATAATATATATTGGTAGGCTAAAATGCCCAAAAAATCAATATATTAATAAATAGATTACCCTTAAGCTAGGACACCACCATTCAATACTCCTTTGAGAAGGAATAACTCCACAATGCCAATCAAAGGGGAAAACATCAAATATCCTTCTAATAATAGAAGACTCAAAACTTAATCGATTGATTGATATCCTTTACAATGATATTCATCTCCTTTATGTAGACCTCTATATAACTAACAACGAATGGGTAACCTCGTAATCCCATTGTAGACTGATCATTATCTAATACACTAATTACATAAGTTACTCATTTATCTTAATATATTAGACCAATATAACTAACTAAATGGGATGTGTTCCACATGTTGCATCTCCATCAACCCATATACATTAATATATTATATTGTTAGGTACATAGCATTATGATATGATCTACATTTATAATAATTGAAATATATAGATTATAAAGTAGATCAGTACAACACAATAGATATTGGTGGGCCAAGATGCCCAAATATTAAATATATGAATAAATAGAATAATTATCCTTAAGTTAGGGTGACACCATTCAACACTCCTTTAAGAAGGAATAACTCCACAATGCCACTTCAAGGAGAAAACTTGCAATATCCTTTTAATAATAGAAGACTCAACACTTACTTGATTAATTGATATCATTTACAATGATATTTATCTCCTTTATATAGACCTTTATATAACTAATAATGGATAGGTAACCTCTTAATCCCAATATAGGTAGACCATTACCAACTGTATTAATTCCACAAGTTACTCAATTATCCTAATATATTTGACCAATATAACTAGCTAGTGGGGAGGTGTGTCACATGTTAACATCTCCATCAACCCATATACATTAATATATCATATCCCTAGGTACATATCACAAACTTAAAAACTTTCTATAGATGATTATTTAATGGCATTCCTTGATATTTGAGCAATTGGACATTTTTTTCAAGAAACAAATTTTAATAGTGCAGTATCTTCCTATGTAATCATAGTCATTGAAAAACCATACATCTAAATTTTTGATAGGATATCATCAAAGCTAAGTTATAGTAGGGTAAGTGTAAGGAGTTGGGGGGCCAAAATGGGGTCTTAAGTGGACATTTTTTTTCTAAAAAATATGAAACCTTGACTTTTACTAATTATTTGAGATATCTACACTCACAATTTGAAGATGTCATAGGAAGATGAATTGTAGAATTTCGAGTCTAGTTTATAAATTACTAATGTTTTTTTGAAATGGTTCAGTATAATTAGGTAAAACATTATAAATTAAAATATGTGGTTCTATTTTTTTTTAAAACATACTATATAGCTATCTATGTACCCCACCATGCTTTGAGCATTATTTACTTTTTATTTAAACCCCTTGGTACAAAGATTGGTAAGATCATCTAGCTTGCAACCTATATTTTGTTAAAATTAATTAATGATTTTTTAATTAATTTCATACGTAAGTAGACCCTAAAATATGATAAAAATTTATAACCAACCGTGTGCCCCCCTAACTACCTCAAAAAAAATTGTAATTTAGTTTTTTTTTAATGTCTATAGAATTATGTCTAGTTTACAACCATATGTTTTTTTCCCAGTTTGAATCAATGAATCAAAAGATAAATAAACATATATGAACATAATAATAATTAAATATAGTGATACAAAATACATACTTAGTTAATAAATATAAATAACAACCTTAAAGAAAAAAAAAACAAAAAAAAAACATATAATTAGAAAGAGGGGACTTAGTTGATGTTGCAGTACTATTTTCAAGGAAAAATTATTTAAAATGGATAGTGTCTATCATGGGTGAAGTTGAATTTAATTATTACTAGTAGAAAACATGTACTTGGTTGTGATTTTTTTATTTCCATGCTTAAATCTTAGGAATAAAATCCATTCCCAAGCCTTAAGGCATGTGCTGAAATATCATGGTAAGTAACCATGTACGTAGAATTACCACATATGCAGAATTACTGTATACACAAAACTTATAACTTAGGGCTTAGGGTATATAGGGTATAAGGTCCAATAAAAAATTCAATATGGTATAAAATAAATGTTATTTTATTTGGGATAAAATTATTTGTTTAGATTTTTAAGAGTTTACAATTTATGGTTTAGGATTTTGGGCTTAGATTTTAGGGATTGGGGTATATGATTTATGTTTTAGGGTATATAAGGTGTAATCATAAAGTAAATTGGAACAAAATTTATCTATTTGAACTTATTTTTGACTACAAAATGTGATTTTAGGCTCAATTTTTCCCTACATCACCATAGATTGAGTGAATTACAGTTGGGGTAATGAGTGATGCAATTTGTGCTAAACTGAGCCCAGTGAAAATAATTGAACATTACTGTATAGGATTTTTATTGTGGCTAAATAATTTATTTTATGGTTTAAAATTTATGGATTAGGGTTTAGGGATTAAATTTTTAGATATATATGATATAGGGTTTAAGGTTTAGAGTCCAATTGTGAAGGCAGTTGAGGATAATTTGAGTTGATTAAACCTAGATTTGTGACCACAATGTGTTTTTAGGCATAGGGTTTATGTTTTAATATGAATTAGGTCTAATTTAAAATGTAATAAGGGCTAATTTGAGCCCCTTTAACTTATTTGTGACTAAAAAATGTGATTTTGGGCTCAATTAGCCCCTACATCACCTTAGATTGAGCAAATTAGTCAATTGGGGCAATGAGTGATGCGATTTGGGCCAAATTGAGCCCTGTGAACCTAATTTTTATTGTAAAGGATGTTAATTTCATGGGTAAATAATTTCATTTAGGGTTTAAAATTTAGGTTTTATGGTTTAGGTATTAGATTTTTTGGTATATGAGACATCTAGGGTTTATAATTTAGAATCCAATCACGAAGGTAATTGAGGACAAGTTATGTTAATTGAATGTATTTATGACCAAAATGTGTTTTTGGGCATATGGTTAATGTTTTAGGGTGAATAATGTCTAATATCAAAGGCAATTGAGGCCAATTTAATCTCTTTGAACATATTTGTGACTACAAAATGTGATTTTGGGC
Source organism: Torreya grandis (assembly GCA_037957365.1). Classification (NCBI taxonomy): domain Eukaryota; kingdom Viridiplantae; phylum Streptophyta; class Pinopsida; order Cupressales; family Taxaceae; genus Torreya; species Torreya grandis. The sequence goes on along the minus strand of JARHVA010000090.1, from coordinate 5,457,854 downwards.
TCAATTAGCCCCTAGGTCACTACATATTAAGTAAATTAGTCAATTGGGGCAATGAGTGATGCAATTTGGGCTAGTTTGAGCCTTGTGAACCTAATTATTACTATAAAGGATGTTAATTGCATGGATAAATAATTTGTTTTAGGGTTTATAATTTGGGGTTTAGGGATTAGAGTTTCAGGTATATGTAATATAGGGTTTAGGGTTTAGAGTCCAATTATGAAGGTGATTGAGGACAATTTGAGTTGATTGAACCTATTTGTGACCACAATGTGTTTTAGGCATATGGTTAATATTTAGGGTGAATAATGTCTAATCATAAAGGAAATTGAGACCAATTTAACCTCTTTAAACCTATTTATGACTTGAAAATGTGATTTTAGGCTCAATTGGCCCCTAGGTCACCATAAATTGAGTAAATTAGTCAATTGGGGCAATGGGTGATGAAAGTTGGGCCAAATTGAGCCTTGTGAACCTAATTTTTATTGTAAGAGATGTTAATTTCATGGTTAAATCATTTGGTTTAGGCTTTAGGTATTAGAGTTTTAAGTATATGCTAGATAGTGTTTAAGGTTTAGAGTCTAATCGTGAAGGCAATTGAGGACAATTTGAGTTGATTGAACCTATTTGTAACCATAATGTGTTTTTGGCATTGGGTTAATTTTTTAGGGTGAATCAGGTCTAATTATAAAGGCAATTGAGACCAATTTAATCTCTTTGAACCTATTTATGACTATATAATGTAATTTTGGGTTCAATTGGTCCCCAAGTCACCATAGATTGAGTAAATTAGTCAATTGGGGTAATGAGTGATTCAATTTGGGCCAAATTGAGCCTTGTGAACCTAATTTTTATTGTAAGAGATCTTAATTGCATGGTTAAATCATTTGGTTTAGGGTTTAGGTATTAGAGTTTCAAGTATATGCCATATAGTGTTTAAGGTTTAGAGTTTAATCGTGAAGGCAATTGAGGACAGTTTGAGTTGATTGAACCTATTTGTAACCATAATGTGTTTTTGGCATTGGGTTAATATTTTAGGGTGAATAAGGTCTAATTGTAAAGGTAATTGAGACCAATTTAAGCTCCTTCAACCTATTTATGATTATATAATGTGATTTTTGGGCTCAATTGGCCCCCAAACTACCATAGATTGAGTAAATTAGTCAATTAGGGTAATGAGTGATGCAATTTGGGCCAAATTGAGCACTGTGAACCTAATTATTACTTTAAAAGATGTTAGTCACATGAATAAATAATTTGGTTTAGGGTTTATAATTTAGGGTTTAGGTATTAGATTTTTAGGTTTATAAGAGATAAGGTTTAGGGTTTAGAGTCCAATCACAAAGGTAATTAAGGAAAATTGGAGTTGATTGAACCTATTTGTGACCACAATGTGTTTTTAGGCATAAGGTTAATGTTTTAGCATGAATAAAGTCTAATCACAATGGAAATTGAGACCAATTTAAGCTCTTTAAACCTATTTATGATTACAAAATGTAATTTTGTGCTCAATTAGCCCCCAAACACCAAAAATTAAATAAATTGGTCAATTGGGGCAATGAGAGATGCGATTTGGGCCAAATTGAGCCTTGTAATCCTAATTGTTACTGTGAAGGATGTTAATTACATGGTCAAATCATTTGGTTTATGATTTATAATTTAGGGTTTAGTGATTAGAGTTTCAAGTATATACAAGATAGGGTTTAGGATTTAGAGTCCAATTGTGAAGGTAATTAAGGAAAATTTGAGTTGATTGAAACTATTTTTGACCACAATGTGTTTTTGGGCATAGGGTTAATCTTTTAGGGTGAATAAGGTCTAATCACAAAGGTAACTAAGACTAATTAAAGCTCTTTAAACCTATTTATAACTATAAAATGTGATTTTGGGCTCAATTGGCCCCCAAGTCACCATAGATTGAGTAAATTAGTCAATTGGGGAAATTAGTGATGCAATTTAGGCCAAATTGATCCATGTGAACCTGATTATTATTGTAAAGGATGTTAATTGCATGGCTAAATCATTAAGGTTTAAGGTGTACATATGGGTACATAAGGTATAGAGTAAACTAAGGCTTAAGGTTTAAAGTGCTTAGAGTTTAAAGATTACAAATTATAATTTAGGGTATAGGGTCTAATCATGAAGGTAATTGAGGATAATTTGTGTTATTTGAACCTATTTATGAGCACCAAATGTTTTTTTGGGTTTGATTAGCCCCATGTCATCATATATTGAGCAAATTAGTCAACTAGGGTAATTAATTGTGTGATTTGGGAAAAAATGAGCCCTTTAAACCAAATTCATAGTCTAAATGATGTTAATTGGGGCTCAAATGATTAGTTTAGATCTTGAAGATTTTATCATTTATAGTTTAAGGTCTCTAGGGCTTAGGATTTAAGGTTATAGTTTAAGGTATATGGTTTATGTTATAGGGTATATAAAATTTAGGGATTAGAGTTTAAGCTTTAGGATATAAGCTATAGGGCTTAGGGTATAGGGTTTAGGGCTTAAGGTTTAGGGTATAAGGATTAAGACTTAGGGTATAGTGTTTAATGTTTAGGGATTAGGGCTTAGGGTATGTTGCATACACTAAATACCACATACGTGTTATTATCATGTATGCATTATTACTATGTACATGAAATTATTTTGTATGCATTATTACCATGTATGCAGTTTTAACATATATGTGTTATTACCATGTACATGATTATTTAATTAATAATAAAAAGAAAAAAACCAACAGTCACTTTTTTTACTTCGAGAGAACTTTCCTATGCTCTGTTGCATTTAGTACACTATAGGTCTACTTACAAATGATTAGAATGTTATCCACATCCTCAAAATCATAAATCATTATTTAATCACATGGTTGACTAAATAATACATAAGAATATTTTTAATTATTTTGTAATAATTGGATTGTTGTCCCCACTTGGTACTTCACATTGAAAATAGGTCTATTTTAGAATACTTAGATTGTTGTTCCCACCCTCAAAATTTGAAAACTATATGAAATCATGGGTGATGGATTTTGTATTATTAATAAGTGTTGGAGAGTTATTAGTGATGTAATAATGATGTCATGGAGGTGTCCAGGTGAGTGGATGAAGTGTCTTGATAGTCTATGTGTCAATGGCAAAGTGTGCAAAGTGCTTGTCCTAGTATGCTTGAAGGTGGATTGGTTGATCTTTAGTTTTGACATGATTAAATATGTTCAAGGATGAGTATGGTTATTTGAGGATGTGAAAAGGGTCTTATCAGAGGTCAAGGATGATTGGAGTGCTTGTGTGCATGAGTGTAATTCATCTGGTTCTTCATTATATTCATCTAGGCATAATTTGCTTGTGATAGATAAATCTGAGGAGGCATTTTAATGTCATTATATCTCACACATGTGAGGGTTCTAGGATAATATTGATTTATGTTTGGATTCTCTTATGTGAGGAGATCATATGGTCCAAATTTCATATCGTGCAATTTAGCACAGTAAAAGATATGTGGGTGAAAAGTTGGTCCCTCAGATAAAAGTGAACAAAGTTTCAACACAGCCAAATTTATAAATAAGATCTAATGGTCCATGTTTCATCACATAAAAGATCGATGAAACAAAATGAATCTATGATCAAATATGTTGTTTGTCTAAGTATAAGAAAGAGATGAGTAAGCAATGTTGTGATGGCATATCTCACATGTGTGGACATTTTAGGATGAAATGGTCATACGGGTTTGTTCATTATTTTTCCTATTTTCTATGGTTAAAATTTGAGAACATTCAAGTGAGTGAGGTAAAATATATAACTATGAAAATTTGGCCTTCCAAGCAGATTGGAATGGTCCCCATACTTAGTCATTTTTTCATGATGTTAAAGATTAAGACAAGATGGAGAAAAATGGTGAGTGGGTGTTCATACTAATCAAGATCAATGGTGCATATTTAAGTCAAGAGGTCAAAGTGATAGAGGTTTAAAAAGGTAAAGGTCAAGATCCTTACAATAATATTGGTAATGCATATGTGGTCAAGGTTGTAATATTGCATGAGATGAGGTCAACTATTCAAAGTTTAACATTTGGGTAGTGGTGAACTATGAGTTAAAGCTTGAAGAATATCTATAGTTCATATTTAATCTAAGATGCAATGGAATGAGATATGTTTTAAGTTACCAAAGTTTAACTATGATAGTTTGAATTCAAATATTTAAATTTAACAAAGGAAATACCAATGTCTAGTTTTTGGGCCATATCTTTTGATACAGGCAGAATTTACTCATTGTATAAAAAGAAAATCTAATATAGATTTGAATATCTAAAAATGTGTACAGTAAAATTTATGAAGGTTAAAAGTTGATTGTGTTTTTGTGTATGCTCTGCAAGTAACCCGAGAAGGGTAATTGAGTTGTGCTTATTGGTATATCAATGTTTAAAGGTGAGCTAGTTATTGGAGTATGTTTTAGACTCCATAAGTACCATCTATGTGAATTATAAAGGTTTTACCAATCATATGTATTATTAGTAAAGGGTTAGAAGTCAACTATGTTTTCGTTCTTGATGATTGTGTGTACATAAAGGTGTTTAAGATAAATGAATGTTAACAAAAGGGTGTTGTGATGGATATGGGAACTTGAGAAGGATATTTATACCATATGTCATGGGTCCATGAGTTGTAAAGTGCTCTTGTGTTCTTATTTTTCTTGGAGAAGTGTCAAATAGGTGAATGGGTCATCATAGGACCTAAAAGGTGACTTGGGCCTATTTGAAAGTCTGTTATACTTAAGTGTGACCCATGTTAGATGATTTACGGGTGAATGCATGTGTTGCAGCTGATAATAAATATTTTGATATTGATAATCATGATAGACTTATAAATGGTGACAAATGTTCTAGTTTTTAGAGATTTGAGAGAAGATATTTATGAGAGACTTGTGAGTAGGTGCTCAAAGTGGAGGCATGTATAGACTGGTGGAGTATGTGTTAAGAGTTTAATAGGTACTTATTGGAGTAGAGTGAGGAAGAGACATGTGTGAGTAGAGCATGTGTTGAAGAGTACAAAAGATAGAGGAAAGACATAGGTCAAAGTGAGCACTATGTGTATGACCATTTGGTCATGTTGCTAGTGTTTTGATAGAACTGTTGCAGGTTGATAAGCATGAGAAGTGTGGAGTGATACAAAAAGTGGTTTTTGGATGCATTGTGAGTGTGTGAAGAAGTGAAGGAGGCCCTATTACAAAATTTCCATCATCATGTGTTGAATAAACTAGTTAAAAGGTGGAGATGTTCATCTCTTAGGAGGTTAGAAGGACTTGATCTTTTTTAGGGGTAGGTGCTCCTTGTGAAATAGGTATTTCACTAAAGGCTTTAGATCAAAAGGACTTGAACAAGGTTATTGGTCAGAAGTACTTGACCAAAAGGTGGTCATAATGACTTGATCATCTTAGGGTAGATGCTACTTATGAAATTGATGTTTTACTAAATTTGGGTCAAAAAGGACTTAATCAGTCTCTAATTTGTAATCTCTTATAGGATAAGTAGTCCATGTGTTAGAGGTTTGAGAGTGGGTTTTATTCCCCATGAGGTTTTTCCATAGAAACTATGTGTTGTGTGTTTGATCTTATGTATGCATTGAATGAATGAGCTCTCTTGTTAATATTGCTTGATCAAGCTGATATATGTTGATTTTTTAATAGTTTGAAAGGATTGGAATTGAAATTGAAATATCTAGGCTCACTGATTTAACCCCCTAGTGACTGTACCTATAAAAATTGGTATCAAAGTAAGTACTTCTTGAAATTTTAACCACTTTAAGGTGATCAATGATATAATGGTTGACAAATAGGTTGTGGCTTATCTTCAAGATAAACTAGTATGTGCTTTATCAAACATAAATTCAAGCATGGATGATGTGAAGATGAAAGTGAAAGATATAGAAGTAACTATCAAGAATCTGCACATCACGATGGTTAAAAATCTCAAATAAAGGGAGGAATAATTAGAAAATAAAGTCATGACTTACTCATATATGCTCTTATCCAAGGACAAAAGGGATTTTAGCTCCATCAAAAGGGTCAAGAATGAAAATTCATGGATAATTAATGATCAAGAGAAAGTAAGTTTAAATCTAAATGATGTATTCAATGGGTATTGCTTCTCCTACAATCAATTTACTCATAGATATAGGGATTATGCTTTATCTACAGAGATCAAAAGGAATATTATATGCTACAATTGTAACCAATGAGGTCATATAGACAAAAACTACAAAAGATATTTTTGTAAAAAGGATATATAAGTTATTAATACCATCAAATGGTTCAAGAAGTCTAAGTCTAATATTGAAGAACAAAAGAAGTAGAATTCAAGCAGTCCACCAAAGGAAGAGTCAATATTTGTTCAATCATTTTTACATACTCAAGAAAATGGGAATAATATATGGTTTGTAGATAGTGGATGCTCAAATCATATGATAAGAGACAAGAGCAATTTTATCTCTCTCAGGAAGACCAACCCTAGTTTAGTGAGATTTGGTGACAACAAATCTACTAACATAGTTCATAAAGGTACTGTGAGTTTGGATAATGGTCATACTAGGACTGAGAATGTCTTATATATAGAAGGTTTGAAACATAATCTTGTAAGTGTGAGCCAAATGTGTAAGAAAGGAAATGTTGTAACTTTTCATTATGTATGTTGTGCAGACTAATTACCTAGTGAATACCAGATTCTTAAGTCTAATTAACATTAATTATCAACCCAAGGTACATACACTTTTCAAGGATGTAAGCACTATATATGCATTATTGATTCCCAAATCAACTTGTTTTACTAGTTGTAGTATAATGAACTTATATTGAATTCACTAGATAGTTATACTTTAAAAGCTTATGAAAATATAAATACAAAAATAATTCACATAGATGAATCACATATACATCATACTTACATAATAAAACTAATAATAAAATCAACTTACACAATACACTAAAGCTAAGGATGGTCATGATCTTCACTGTAACTCCTTTCGAGGGGGCCCTTCCTCATTCAAACTTGAGTTCCAATCCTTCTCTAAGAAAATTTATGAACTTAAAAAATTAACCTTCTCATTACTAAATTCTGTAGCAACTGAATATTTCTATAAGAAGTTACAATATTCAGAGTGCAATGCTGAAATTCTAATACTTCTTCTATTATCTATTCAAATTAACTAACTCCTAATCTGATCTAGGTTCTACCATTAAATATAGAAGGCATTTTATTAACTTTTAACCAAAGACACTAAACTAGGAAAAAATACAAATACTTAGAAACTACCCCAGTCAAACTTCAAATGGTTAGTAACTAAAGTTACTTGTTTTAGGCTTGACTAGGTCAAAGATAAGGCATACTATTTTTTTGTTTTATTTATTTTTTATCTCTTTCTCATTATCCTTGTCTTTCTAATCTTTGGTAGCACATTCAATATTTCCTTGCATGTAGGGAATCCGTACAATAACTATGATTCTTTCTAATCATCCATTCGATTCTCAAGATGGATGGATGTGTCTTTAAGATCTCCTCAACAATAGCTCTATTTTGTATAGTGGTTGTGGGAAACCTGTAGGTGAAGCCTATAGTTGCTACAGGCACTCTGTAGTGGCTACAAGCAACCTATAGTGAAGCTTACATTTGCTAAGGGCACTCTATAGTGGTTGAAAGAAACCTGTAGGTGAAGCCTATAATTGTTATGGTCACTCTACAATGGCTATAGGCAACCTATAGGTGAATCTTATAGTTACTACGGGCAATCTATAATGGTTGTGAGCAACCTATAGGTGAAGCCTACAGTTACTATGGGCACTTAGTAGTTTCTATATCCTAACAAGATTCTAAATCCTTACATGACCCTTTAAATTCTTATTAAATAAAGTCACACAAATATAATTCAATTAAGGAAAAATCATCAATAATTCATAACATATATGTGTGTGTGTGTGTGTGTGTGTGTGTGTGTTATGAATTATTGATGATTTTTCCTTAATTGAATTGTATTTGTGTGACTTTATTTAACAAGAATTTAAAGGGTCATGTAAAGATTTAGAATCTTGTTAATATATATGTTATGAATTATTGATGATTTTTCCTTAATTGAATTATATTTGTGTGACTTTATTTAACAAGAATTTAAAGGGTCATGTAAAGATCTAGAATCTTGTTAGGATATAGAAACTACTAAGTGCCCATAGTAACTGTAGGATATATATATATATATATATATACAAAATCATAACTTCATTCATTCATTTTCATAAGTCATAGATAGTTATGAGATTTACATGAAAAAAAGGCATATACTAAGTATGGATGAGATTATAAAATGAATCAATTGGTGGCCTCATCACACCCTCCTACTTAACCTCTTACTCAACCTCAAGCAAGCCTTGGTTGCATTCTAAAACCACAAATTTATTTAAAGTCTAGGGCCTCAGGGCAGCCTGAACCTTCAAAGATGTAGAAACCTTTAGCATTCTCAATGTCTCCCCATCTTTTCTTCTTTTTCTCTCTGTCAGTTGGAACATTTCCCTCCCAGTCAGGAATTAGGAACCAAAGTATAAGGGGTTAAAACATCAATCCCAACCATTATAATATCTACTTTATAACAAGTTTAATATACAATTATACTATGTGTATGGCCTTCCTAAGGTTTTTAAGGGAGTATAGTTCCTTTTTTTTCAAGGCATCTGAGAGTTCTACCCATCTGTGAGAGCAAGCAACAATTTTTTTTTTGCCTAAGACTTAAATAATGATTTTGAACTTCTACATGTTTTCTAATAACCCATTCCTATGGAGTGTTTATGTTCATGAAAGAGATCCATTCATCTATTATAGTATCTAAATTTCTTCATTCACTCTTGATCATTAGGGTAGCTTCCTTTTATTTTTCTTGATATTCTTCCATTTTTTTCCTTCTTCCTATTTCATTCAAAACATATGAAGAAAATGCATTTAGTAGGACATCTCCCAAGTAGATGTTTGGATTTCATTCTGTGTCACTGGGTACAACATATTGGTGGATGTAAGACTCACTTAGCTAAGCTTGGAGGTTAAGATCAACAAGTCTATATTATTTAAAGAAATATTTAGGGTCACAAACCATGTAATATTGATCATTATATATCCTAGCATACCTAAATTTAATCCATCTCTCTTCCAAGTACACAACACACCCCTTAGAAGGGGGTCTACACTCCAATATTTTAGTGGTTTCATGCATTTTATTAATCTTTTCCTTTAGATACTTGATCTTGGATTCAGCTACTTCCAATTTTTCTTCTAAGTCCACTTATTTTTCTCTAGTTTCAATATATACTTTAAATCTTTAGACTAACTCCTTGTAGTGAGTTTCATCATCACCAAATTATTCCTTAAGAAAATGTAAGAGGTCATTAGTTTCTTAGGTGTGGTGGTTGAAAATCCACATCAATAACTTATTCTATTGTAAGTGTTTTTGTAATGGGAAATAGAGGAGGAAATATATGGTATAAGGGTACCAAATCTAGAGCATAATCTACTATAAGTGTTTCTATAACCAAGGTAGATGAAGTTGCTACAAGTTCCTCCAATACTTTTTCACTATCCATAGAAGGTTCTACAAACTTTGTTGCCCCTAAAAGTGTTTCAATGCCTCTTTTTCCTTTCAATTCTATTCTCTCATTCCTTAGTTTGTATATTTCCTACAAATCTTGTTCCAATGTTTGGAACTCCTAGGTATGAGGAAGTATTTCTTGTTTTGCTTCTTTTTCTATAGTCTCTTCTTCAACCAATTCTTCTTCTACTGCATGATGATCTACCATTCTCAATTTCTCTTATATATACCCAATGTCTCTAAGGAGATCAATATCTTCCTTAGTGAATCTAGATGGCTGAGGTGACTATTCTTCTTCTGCCTTGGTAGATTCCTCATTAGTAGACCACACTTCAATTTCAAACCCATCAGGGGTCTTCTGAACCCTAGGCTCTTTCTTTGGTTTTTTATAATCATTGATAGCTATGGTTAAAGAAGCTTTAGTGGTCTTTTGTTTCTTAATTCTTTAAGATCTCCTAGGAGGAGGTCTCCTTATTTTTGATACCATGGGTTTATTCCCTTTGGTTTTCATTTTATTTTCAAGAGGGGTGACTAATGGAATTTATTTTTATTTTGCAACAGTTGATAGGATAACTTATTCTTATCTAGAAGGAAACAATGTGGAGGAATCAATCTATGGTGAGGAAAAAGTGGGAGAAGGAATATGTTGTTATGGGATTTCTTCCATGTCAGAAGGAGGTAAGACCAATTTTATTCTCTTTTTCTTTCCCGTAGTAGACTTAGATGGACCCTTAGTAGCTATGAGCTAGCCACTAGCACTAGTTCCCACAACATCTTCTTATACAACTTGTTGGGCCTACTCCTTAGGTGGTTCTTTCTCATTAATTCCCTCTTCTTATTGAGGTTAATTATTTTCTAGGGCTAAAAATTGTTCCCAACTTAGATCAGGTCTGGTAGAGTTTACTCTTTGTTTAGGTATTATCCATATTAGGAAGTGATGGGATAAGGTTGTTTCAATACCTTTTTGGTACTCTTTGGAAATCCTTTTTAAAATATTTCATAAGAAATTTGGAACATTAATGGATTTATCATGCCTTAACTGATTTATAAACTTAAATTTAAGAGTGTAAATTAAGGAATACCTTCCTTCATAGGTCATGTACTTGATAATATATGATGTTATGTCCCTACATGTTATAGGTAACCTAAGTCTCTCCACACCTCTTTTATTTAATACTAGTATTTCATTTTCTTGGCAAAACTACTATCTAGCTTCTTGGCCATTAGGTTTATCTTACCAATTTTCTCCATACTTGGCAGCCTAGTTGCTTGGCTCACCAAGTCTTTAATGACTAGAAATGTGATGCCATGTACAGTGGCTTGGTTTCCATCAAAGGAACCTACAAATTCTCTAGAAAGAGGCTCTGAAAAATGTTTCAACTTCTCAAAATAAATGGTCTAACCATCTCTATTGAAGAAATCCCAACTGGCTTGGTCTCCTTGAAGTTACCTATGATCCATGGGTTCTCTCCTCACAACTAACACTCCCATCTTGCTAAGTTTAACTTATTTTTCAATCCTTTCAACTAATAAATGGAAACACATTATTTTGGCCTATGGAAATTTGCCTATAGCAAATCAAGGGTTTTGTTTTAAAATGGTGGATGTGAGGTTGTGAGTTGTAGGGTTATAAGTTATGAAATGTTGTAGTTTTGCATAAATGGTTATACTTGCAAGGAGAAAGAAATGAAATGATTTATTTCCCTATAGGATATTATGCATCCATATGTCATTTAATCCTACACACATAGAGTTCTTGTAGTGCATGGGATTCTAACCTACAACATCCTCCCTCCACTTGAGTTATCACATGTCCTTAGGTGATGTGGAGTGAATATGAAGGGATAGAATGGGGTGATAATTAGGAGTGTAAGTGTGTGTTGGGATAGCACCAGGTGGGTTTATAGGTGATGTGATGGATATTAAATGAATGACATAATTCATGATTTGATGTGCTTATTAATATCGTACATGATATATTAAAATAATGAATACTTTTCAATGGTTAAAATATATGGCATACCTTTTTATTAATGGTGTACCAAGGTTGACACCAAGGACTCGCATGTGTGTTGGCATACAAGTGTTTCCATGTAAATGATTTATGGGATACAATGATTGGGATGGTAGTTTTAATTGGACTAAATTAGGCCCCTAGTGGATTGATTAGGAGATCACCAGTGGTTAGGCTTTGATGGTGCCTACAATGCATGTGCATGTGATGCATGATAGCCTACATGCATAGGGGTTTAAAACTAGGATGAGAGATGATTGTTTACCCACCACCAAGTGATTATTTAAGATCCAGGTGATCTAAGTGATGAGTTGGATGAATCTAAAAGTAGGTGGTTAAGGTGTTAATACTTTGTGACCTTCCTCTGCATGAACCGATTGATAATTGTCTTTGTGTTATCTTATTCTCTATAAGTTCTATGCCTAGTGGACTTGAATTTAGTAATCAGTAGGGTCTTTAAACATGGGACCTATGTACCAAATAAATTTTAGATCTCACTATTTATCATAGTGAAATTAGCTCCATGAAATAACCAAACATTGAAAATGAATCATGGGTGTCCTGATAGGCATAAATTTTGGTCTGCAACACTTCTAAATGGAGAGGGAAAGTCTATGATTTATTATGGATCTATAGATTGGTATTCAAGGGTATTTATAAGAAATAGATTTGATACTTTTTCTCATCAATTCTCTTTTATTATTTCACAAGGTTATGTGATGACTTTCATGTAGTTCCCAAAAGCCAATAGCCAAGCCATATGTGAGAGTTATAGGAGGATCTAACCTACATGCACTTTAGAAAGGTGAGAATGACATGAGGATGTACCTATAATAACTAAAAGTGAAGCCCATAACAATCTACAAAGTGATGCCCAATTTTGTATAAGGTGCTTGTAGTATCTACAAAATTTCCCATATCAACTAGAGTGAAAGTTTCAATGGCAAAGGTTCTTGTAGCAACTGTAGAATACCCTTGGTAACTTGAACAATTATGATCTAGATGATTACCATTTCTCTCTTTTATCTCTCTCTCTTTTTTTTACCCCTAAATATCTAGTAAGTTGGTTTTTTATTTAAGTCCATTTTGAAGTTTTAGGTAGCCAACAGGCTAGTTTTATACCCAAAAGCTACCAACAATGCCCAAAAATGGGTTTTCATCATTGGGTTTTTTTTACTCTAGCTACTATTTATAGTAGAATGTTTATTTAGGGTCCTTTCCAAGTCACTTAGAAGGGTAACTAGTCAAGAACTAGGTAAAATTCTCATTCATCATACCAAAGGAGGGTTAGGATGTCCTCCTCTCCTTATTCATATAAGTTTGGACTAGTGTTCCCTTTGTATAGTGAGGTATCATGCCTATCCAGTACATCATTATATCCATCTTATAATTGCTTGTGTATGTGTCTAGTAAACTCCTCTAGAGTGAGTGGATTTTTGCACAACTTTAGTCTGTGGCCATTGGCCAATAGATGAAATCTTACTAGATTAATGGTTTAGATTTACACTACTCTATTATCATAAACATGCTCAGTCTCAAAAGGACCAAGACATCTGTTCTCGAGTTTTCCATTGTGATCCTTGTATTTTGAGTCAAAAAGAAGGGCTCAATATCCTATATAGAACTACTTGGTCTTAATGTACATGTCATACCATCCAATCTATCATTGTTGTATAAGTTCTATCCTATATAATGCTTGTTGTCTATATTCATCTAAGGCATTCAACTGTAGGAGCCTTTCCTTCTGTGCTTTAGATATATCCATCCTAAATTCTAGTGATGTCCATAAGGTCTTGTACTCAAATTCAATTAGAAAGATAGGTTTATTTTGATAGACAAAATCATATGGAGTGAAGCCTGTAGTGGTCTTCCATATGATTTTGTAAGCCCACATAGCTTGAAGAAGCCTAACCTCCCAATCCTTATGAGACATACTAACAATCTTTGTCAAAATATTTTTTAACTCCTTGTTGGTGATTTCTACCTACCCATTAGACTATGGATGATATGGAGTTGATTTCTTATGCCTAATCTTATATTATTAGACTAAGGCAATAATTAAGTTAGTAGTGAACTGGGGTCCTTGATCAGTTACTATTTCTCATGGCACACCATATCTTGTGAATATTTCTTCATAAAGGAAAGTTGCTACCTTCTCATCATTGACATGTGTAAGAGCCTTTACTTCCACTCATTTAGTGACATAATTAGTACATACAAGGATGTACTCTTTATTGTTTGATTTTGAATCAAAAGGTCCTAAAAATTCTAGGCCCCATTGTTTAAATGGTTTAAGTACCATTTGAGGCTACAAAGGCATTTCATCTAAATGTGTGGGTCTCCCCATATGTTGATATATATCACAATGAGTTGTATACCTTATTTTGTCTTTATGGAGTGAGATCCAATAGTATCATGTATTCAAAATTTTGACTATTCTATGCTTGGTTACAAAGTGTCCTCTACAGGGTTCATCATGGCAGGCTTTGAGGATATATAAAACTTCATCTTCTTTAAGACATCTTCTGATGATGGAGTCAGACCCAGTATATAAAATAAATCTAGATAGCTATGAATATCTAGCACGTTTTTTAATCAAATCACTCTTTTGTTTAGAGAGGAGGTGTTGTGGAAGTATCCCTATTATAAGGTAGTTAGCAATATCAGCATACCAAGGTGTGGTAAGGGTGAGAGAGAATAAGTGCTCATCTAAAAATGAGTCATCCATTATGGTATCTTCTTCAGGGGATTTTAGGCATGATAAGAAGTTATCCAACACATTGTCCCTACCATACTTATCTAAAATAGTGATATCAAATTCTTGTAATAAGACCAACCATCTTATCACTCTTGCTAGAACAATAGGTTTGTTCATAAGGTATCGAATGGCTGCATGGTCTATATGAACAAAGACTTGATAACCTATGATGTAGTGATGGAACTTGTTGATAGCATAGACTACTACCAAGAACTCTTTTTCAGTAACTATGTAATTTAATTCTACTACCTATAAGTTTTTGCTTATAAAATATATGGCTTAATTGAGTTCTTCCTATTTTTGGCCAAGCATAACTCCTAAGGTATTATTTGAAGCATCTATGTGAATATGGAAGGGAAGATTCTAATTAGGACCATTTAGAAAAGGGGTAGTGGTCAATAATTCCTCTAATTATTTGAAGGTTGTATCATAGGTAGGAGTCTAGAGAAATTTAGCATCTTTAGTTAGAAGGGTGAATAATGGTGCTGCTACTTTGCTAAAATTGTTGATGAATCTCTTATAGTAACCAACATGTCCTAAAAAACTCCTAACATCTTTCTAGTTTTGAAAAATAGGTAGGTTTTTGATGATGCTAATTTTAGTAGGGTCAAAATTAATTCCTTTAATAGATACATGGTGGCCTAAGACAATACCTTCTATCATAAGCATGTAGAATTCATTATGACTAAGAGACATATGGTGATCTTGATAGCATTGTAACACTTGTTCCAAGTTTTTGAGGCGCTCATCAAATGTTTCTCCATAGATAGTGAAGTCATCCATATAGATTTCTACACATTCATTGGCCATATTTTCAAATATACTCAGGGCATCCCTCTAGAATGTTGCAGGATTGTTATACAGCCCAAAGGGTAATACAACATAAGCATAAGTACCTTAAGGAAAAGTAAAGGTGCTATTTTTTTGATCCTAAGAAGTAATTCTAATCGAGTTGTAACCACTAAATCCATCCAGAAAGGCAAAATATTTCTTCCCTACTAGTGTGTCTAACACTTGATCAATAAAGGGTAGAGGAAAGTGATCTTTCCTATATTTTGTGTTGAGTTTCATATAATCTATGCATACATGTGAGTCTCTATTTTTTGGGTACAATTACTAATGGTGAAACCCATTCACTATCTGAGATGGGATATATAAATCTAGTAGTCAGGAGTTTTTGTAATTCCACTTTGACCATTTTTCAAAGAGTTGGATTCATCCTAAGTTATGGTTTCCTAATTGGTTGGCACTCTTCTTTGATGTAGATATGATGTGTGCATGTTTCTGGGCTGATTCCTTGCATATCCTCATAATCTCATACAAAAGCACATTGGTTTGTATGTAACATGATAACTAGGCATTTTTCCTCATTTAACTCCAACTTGTTATTAATAAGCAATGTTTTTCTTGGAGAGATTTTAATTTGTTGTGAGAGTGCTTTCATCATATCTATATTGCTAATGGATATAGTTTGGTTGAAGTTATGAGGTAGCAGCTAGTGGAATATTTCTTGTACAAATACATTAGAATCATCTGATTCCCAGAGGTTGGAAAATGGGAACTCAACACATTATAAGTGGTTGAGATCTGTAAAAAGATTTTGATAAATATGTTGAAGAACATTAGAGAGAATTGTATCTTCCTCCTAATCAGCCAATGTGTATGCATGCTCTATGGTAAATAAAAGAATCAAGGGAGGCTTATCTACATCATCTTCTTCATCCCATAATATATGCTCTGATGTAAAAATTGATTGTGTTAGGGGATAAAGAACCAACTTCTTAATGTGGTTGCCATTGGATATCATCATGTTACCTGATTTATAGTTGATGAAGGCATCAGTTGTGGTGATTCAAGGTCATCCTAAGATAAGAGGGTATCCACCCAAATTATACTTAGGTTGTAGCACAATGAAATCTATAGGGTCTTCTAAGAATCTACAGTAATGACAAGGTCTTTAATGATTCCTTTTGGTCTAAATGTAGACTTGTCAGCCATTTACATCATTATAGATGTGGAATGAATATTATTCAGCTGTAGTTTGTGCATGGTTTCAATTGTCATTACATTTATTGCAACACCTAAGTCTATCAATGTATTAGATAACTATTAGTCATGGATATGGACTGTGACTACTGGGCATCTTGAATCTAAATATTTATTTGGTAGGGTGTGCCCTAGCATGATTTCTTTTTTCTTCCTTCTAGGTTTTCATAGACAAAGGTCTCTAAAAACTTTAGAATATATGGGTACATCCTTGATGGCCTAGAATAGAGGAATTTTGACACAAAAATTCTTGAGTTGTCCCATGAAATTAAATTTAGGTTCAAATATATGATGTTGAAGGTTGAAACATTCTAGAAATGGTGGGGTTGTTTCATCCACAACTTTATTTGCAAGTTCAAAGAGTTCTTATGGTGATGGAGGTGGGTTAGCATGATCTTCTAGGGTTTCATGATCTGACTCCATTATTATGGATAGTGTTGGGGGTGGTATAACTTTCCCTAAATGAAGGTGAACTTTATTGATGTTCATCATGTATGTCAGGTATTGAACAGGTTCAATACTGAATGTGGGTTACACTGACTTATTTATAGGATTTTGTATGGGTTGGGTAGGTAACAGGTTAGGATTGGGTTGAGATTGTGTATTAGGCATAATAGTAGGAGGTTGTTATTTTTTATGGATGGAATCCACTTGGAGAGTTTCCCCATCGCTGATTAGGTCTCTAGGGTTGTTGCCACTAGTGTGTGAAGGGTGGGCCTTGGGGTGGTTGGAAAGCTTGTATCCAAGGTGGGGATAATTTTTTTGGAGGATTCTAAGAGTTTTTGGGATATCTTACTTGAGGTGGATACCAAATATAATTATGATGTGAAACATTCATCCAAGGACTAGTCCAATTAGGACTACTATTTATAAATTATGAATTAAACGGGTAGAATTTACAAAAGGTGGATTTTGTCCCATACCTTGATAAGATGGTCATTAAATCCATGGCCTTATTTGTGTAACATATAAAACCTAGTCATCGTCTCCTCCTCAATGTGTAGCTCTATTATTTTTTGTTCTTCAACTGTGATGTGAGCTAATTTAGCCCAAACTTTGTGACATCTACAATCTGCCTTTTTCTTCTTATAGTCTAGCTAGTAATGGTCAAGGCTTGATCCAAAGCTACTTGATTTTATCTTGAGTGTAGGCTACCTAGTTGGGTGGCCAAATGACTAGTTATGTCTTATTTCATGTCTTGTAATAAGTTAGTAACTTTAATTTTTTACAGGCCATTTACAATACCAATGGGAGCTTATTGCCCCTGACTTTATTTATGGCATATCTAGAATAATTTTTACTTAGCTCTTCAATATCTGGAAATGGTAGGTGGAAAATATCCCCTCCACTCATTAGGTTGAGGGATTCTAGATAATCTTTTCTAAATTTGTTTAGGAAGATGATTTTTAAAAGTTCTCCTAAGTGCACTTTGCTTGAATTTTTATACATTGAACATGAACCATTCAACATAGTCTTCCAAGGATTCATCCCCTTTTTGAGTCATCCTAAAGATGGAATTTCTTCTATAACTTATCCTTCTTCTATATTCTTGATACTTGGCCAAAAAATTATTTTTCATGTCCTTCCAAGTGTGGACCAAATTACTACCCAGTCCCATGAACCAACAAAGTGCTGAGTCTTTGAGAGTAGCTAAAAAAAGTTTTAATTTATATGCATCTTGCCTATAGTCATAGCTTCTATAGAGGATATAAAATTAAAACAAGAATGTGTCTAGGTCTTCTGATAATGTACCTCTAAAATTGGGCAAGGCTAAGGGTGGAATGTTTTTCATTTGTGTTATGCCTGTTACATTTGGAGTAGGAAATTCAAAAGAAACTATGTTTGGCGTTCCATTGTCATCCATAAAGTCTCATTCTCTACTCATTATGGATTTTATTATGATATGGATACCAAAGGTATTTTGGATCTCATCCTCAAATTCTATATCAATCCCTTGGTCGGCATGATAGTAAACATTTATTTGCTGATCCTTAGTTTTTTTACTAGATGAAGGGTCTAAAGATTTTCCTGAGCTTCCCTTGATTTGATCAAGAAAGCCTTGATGAAATGTTGTAAATATGTTACTCTCTGGAGTGTCAGGTTCATGTAGTTCCTCTTCTTTATTTCTTCTTACTAGCTTAGCTAATGTTTTCTCTACATTTGTTTCCTTTCTCAAAGCCAATAATGCTTTTTTTGCAAGCTACCTCCTTTAGTTTTTAGTGTTCTCTTCTTCAAAAGCCTTCCAACTTATGGTATATTCTTCAATAGGATTCTTAGTTGTTGCAGGTATTTGTGGTTATTTCTCAGTAGAAATTGGTGGCTTGTTTGGTATGAATCTCCCTAGAGAATCTCTTTTTCTTTGCATAAATTTTATACCACTCTAGCTATTCTATCCCTTCCTACACAGGGTTAGTTTTTTAATATTTTGTGTGTTCCAAGGGGTTGTTTTATACTAATTAAAAATAATATGGAAATAAAGGAGTGCAAAAATCAAATTAATAGGAATTAAAATTCTACTTCTAGAAAGCAATAAAAATTATCTACTGAAAGTAGAAAAATTATCACTGAAAGCAGGAAATGAAAGCAGGAAAATTATCCTAAAAAGTAAGAAAATTAAAATCACACTTTGCAAAAAATAAATCACTTTGCAAGAAATAAATTCTAAAAACATGAACTAAGTAACTTATGCACCGTTTACTTCTAGAAAATTAGACATCTGGCATAAGACATCGTAGTGTCCTCACTCAACTTACCCAGCTAGAACTATATGTCTAGGGACTTTTACATCTGGTATAAAACACCATAGTATCCTCACTTGACTTATCTAGTTGGGTAAAATAGTGCATTAACCAATTTTTTTTTTTTTTAATAATGATTGATTTTAGAAACAATAATTGACACCCTCCCTGACAATAGTGCCAAAATGTTGTGTAGACTAATTACCCAATGAATACTATATTTTAAATTTTGATTAACATTAATTATCAACATAGGGTGCATACAATTTTCAAGGATGTTAGCACTATATATGCATTATTGATTCCCATATCAACTTATTTTACTAGTTACAGTACACTGAACTTATATTGAATTCACCTGATAGTTATACTTTAAAATCTTATGAAAATAGAAATACATAAATAATTCACATGGATGAATCATATATACATCATACTTATATAATCAAACTAATAATAAAATCAACTTACATAATACACTAAAGCTAGGGAGGGCCAGGATCTTCACTGCAACTCCTTCAAAGGAGGCCCTTCCTCATTCAAACTTGAGTTCCAATCCTTCTGTGAAAGAATTCACAAACTTCTTACAAAATCAACCTTCTCATTACTTGATTATGTATCAACTAAAGATTTCTATAGGAAGTTACAATATTTAGAGTGCAATGCTAAAATTATAATACTTATACTATTATCTATTCAAATTAACTAACTGCTAATTTGATCTAGGTTCTGCCATTAAATACAGAAGGTAGTTTATTAACTTTTACCAAAGACACCAAACTAGGAAAAAATAAAAATACTTAGAAACTACCCCAGTCAACCTTCAAGTGGTTAGTAACTAAAGTTACTTGTTTTAGGATTGACTAGGTTAAAGACAAGGCATACTATTTTGTTGTTTTATTTATTTTTGTCTCTTTGTCATTGTCCTTGTCTTTCTCATCTTTGGCAACACATTCAATATTTATTTGCATGTAGGAAATCTATACAATAACTATGATTCTTTCCAATCATCCATTTGGTTCCCAAAATAGTTAGATGTGTCTTTAAGATCTCCTCAACAATAGCTCTATTTTACATAGTGGCTATGGGAAACCTATAGGTTAAGCCTACTGTTGCTATGGGCACTCTCCAGTGGATGTGGGTAACTTGTAGGTGAAGCTTATAGTTATTATGGGCACTCTATAGTGGCTGTAGGCAACCTATAAGTGAAGCTTATAGTTGATATGGGCAGTTTACAATGGTTGTGGGAAACGTATAGGTGAAGCCTATAGTTGTAGGCACTCTGTAATGGCTATATCCTAACAAAATTATGTATCCTTACATGACCCTTCAAATTCTTGTTAAATAAAATCACACAAATATAATTCAATCAAGGAAAAAGTATCAATAATTCATAACATAACATATATATCAATGCACATACAAAATCATAACTTCATTCATTCATTTGCATATGTTACAAATAGTTATGAGATTTACATGAAAAAAAGACATATACCAAGTATGGATGAGGCTATAAAATGAAGCAATTAGTGGCCTCATAAATGTATTTATGTGAAGTAATAAAGGCTGGCAGATTAGTTGAAAATGTTTATAAAATAGATAACATGTATTTATTCCATGAATCCAAGAAAGAAGAGTGCTTCATGAGTAAATTAGAATAAATCTAGCTTTATCATAAAAGGCTTGGACATATAAATTTTGATAACATGGTAAAGATTAGTTCAAAGGTGTTAGTAAAGCATATGACTAAGATTTCTAAGATTCCTCATTATATTTTCAAGGCATGTCTTCATGGGAAGCAAACCAAAAGAAGATACAAATCCAAGGAGTTCTCCACTAAAAATCCATTAGAGTTGATCCACACTGATCTATGTGGACCAATGAGAACCCAAAGTATTCAATGTAATAGCTACTCCATGCTTCTCATTGATGATTTTACTAGGATGACTTGGATATTTTTTATTAAAGAAAAATCATAAGCTTTTATAAAATTTATGACATTCAAAGTACTTGTAGAAAATGATAAAGGGTCAAAGATCAAGTGTGTAAGATCAGACAGAGGAGATGAATTTTGGTCTCATTAATTTGATGTTTTTATGAAAAATAAGAGATAATGCTATAATAATATATTGATAGAAAACCACAATAGAATGGTGTTGTTGAAAGGAAGAATACGACTATTCAAGAGATGAGTAGAACCATGCTTCAAGATTCGACACTATCAAATGGTTATTGGGAAGAGGCAGCCAAACTTTAATTTACATCCTAAACATGTGTCAAATTAGATTAAATTGGGATAAGACTCCTTATGAGTTATGGAAGAATAGATCAGCTACTGTTAAACATTTTAGAGTGTTTGGGAGTAGGTACTTCATTAAAAGAGATGAAGAAAATCATGGAAATTTTGATTCAAGATCTGATGAGGGCATTTTCTTAGGATACTCTTCTATCAGTACTACCTATAGGTGATTCAACAAGAGCCTTCAAAATATTGTTAAAAGTTCAAATATAAGGGTAGATGAGACAAATAGGGTCAATAAGTCAAAATTATAGGTAAGTGACTTAATTCAAAATTCTACTACAAACAATGATGAGTTATTTGTTTAAACAAATGATGAAGATGAAGAGGAGGAAGAAATAAGAATCTAAAGCTCCATCTAAAAGAATTTAGAAAGATCATCCAATCTCTCAAGTTATTGGAAATGTTAGTGCAGGTTTGCAGACTAGAAGGAAAATGTTGATCAATCAAAATCAATAAGAATCAGCTCTATTGTCCATGATTGAACCCAAAACATTCATGGAAGCTAACAAAGATGAAATTTAGATTGATGTAATAGATGAATAACTTGATAAAAATGTAAAAAATGAAACATGGGATTTAGTTCCTAGGATAAAAGATAAAAATGTGATAGGTACCAAGTGGGTTTTCAAAAACAAGATGAATGAGAAAGGAGATATCACAAGGAACAAATCTAGATTGGTGTGTAAAGGATATGCTCAAGTTGAAGGAATATATTTTGATGAGACTTTTGCTCCTGTGGAAAGAATGGAAGTAATTAGAATATTCTTGGCATATGCATGTTTTAAATGGTTTAAGGTATACCAAATGTATGTGAAATCTACATTCTTGAATGAAAATTTAGAAGTCTACATTGAGTTACCTGAAGGATATTTCATATCCAATAATAAAGATTTTATATGTAAAGTAAAGAAGGATCTTTATGATATTAAATAAGCTCTTAGATCTTGGTATGATAGGTTAGATAAGTATATTTTGAGTCAAGGTTTTAAAAATGGGGTAACTAATAGTAATTTATAGATTAAGATAGAAGGAAATCATTAATTGATAATGGTTGTATATGTTGATGACATAGTTTTTGGATCTAACAATGATAATATGAGTAGAGAGTCTGTAGATACTATGAGGACTGAGTTTGAAATGTCAATGTTGGAAAAACTTTATTTATTTTTAGGATTGTAGATTAATCAACTTGATGCAAGGATATTCATTTCACAAGCTAACTACATCAAGGATATGCCAAGTAAGTTTGACAGGATGGATTGTAAACCAATGGGTACTCTAATGATCACAATACGTAAGTTAAGTAAATTAGATGACTCACCAAAAGTTGATCAAAATTTTTATATATCCATGATTGGAAGTCTTTTGTACTCTAATACTTCTAGGCCTGATATCATGCAAGCAATTGGTCTTGTAAGAAGGTTTCAAGCTAATCCAATATAATCTCACTTGAAAGTATTCAAAAATATATTGAGGTATCTCAAAGGCACCATACAATATGGTTTATGGTATCCTAGGAGTAAAGAATTCACTTTGAAATCATATATTGATGTAGATTGGGTAGGATGTGTGGATGATAGGAGGAGTACCAATGGTGGGGTCTTATTCATGGGGGAATGCTTGGTGTCTTGGCTAAGAAAGAAGTAAGCCTCAATGTCTTTATCAACTCTAGAAGTTGAGTATATAGTAGCTACCTCTTATTTCATGAAAGTCATGTGGATGAAACAAACCTTGAATGATTATAAAGTAAGACAAAATGGACCTTGTCCTATCTATTGTGATAATACAATCATGTTATGCACTCAAAAACTAAGTACATTGCTATTAGATATCATTTTTTGAGAGAACAAGTGAGTAATCAAATTATTAATTTGGAGTATGTGCCTATAAAAGAGTAATTTGAAGATATTATGACCAAACCATTATCAAAAGATACATTTGAGTATCTAAGACAAATTTTGGGTGTCATTTCTTTCTATATGATATAATAGAAGGTCTTTTGTTTAAGGGGGACAAACAAGTTCATGAGCATTGATATAGAGGTGGCTTGAGAGAGAAGTCTAGTAAGTATATGTCATGGTTCTTCATGGTGTATGGAGATCTAAAGATGCTCAAAAGGTGAAATGGATAAAATATCTTAGGGGTAGTCCCTCTTAGATATTTCTTGATATGTTTCATCAAATTTTAGTACTTTTGTATATTCTTTCTTCATTGGTTGTAGTGATTGGTTGAAAAGAGCATTGGCATGTGTCAAGAAGAAGTTGACAAGGCAAAAAAAAAGGTAGGCTCAAGGTAAGGGTGAGTTTATATCATCTTTATAAGGTGGTCCTCTCTTATTGATGGTCTTTTCAGGTCCTCAGGATTAGTTGGTGCTCACTTTATCATTGTGTCAAAGGAGGATAAGATCTATACTGTGAGAGTGATTAAAGAGAGAGAAGGAAGGTGAGTTATATATTGTTTCATGATGGGCATTGACATAAATGACAAAGGGGGAGATTGTTGGAGAGTTGTCAATGATGTCATGGAGGTGTCCAGGTGAGTGGATGAAGTGTCTTGATAGTATATGTGTCAATGACAAATTGTGAAAAGTGTTTGTCCTATTATGATTAAAGGTGGCTTGGTTGATATTAAGTTTTAGGATTGTTATAGATGTTTAGGGATGAGTATGGTGATTTGAGGATGTGTAATGGGTCCTATCAGAGGTCAAAGATGATTAGAGTGCTTGTGTGCATGAGTGGAATTCATCTGATTCTTCATTATTTTTATCTAGGCATAATTGGCACTATGATAGATAAATTTGAGGAGGTAGTTTAATATTTTTATATCTTACATGTGATGTTTCTAGGATAATATTGATATATGGTTGAATTCTCCTATGTGAAGAGATCATATGGTCGAAATTTTAGATCATGTAATTTTGTGCAACAAAAGATATGTGGGTGTAAATTTGGTACCTCAAATATAAGTGAATTAAGTTTCAACAATTATAAAAATTTATAATGAAGATATCATGGTCCATGTTTCATCACGTTGAATATTGATGGTGCAAAATGAATCTGAGCTCAAATACGTTATTTATCTAAGTACAAGAAAGAGCTGAGTAAGCAGTTTAGTGATGGCATATCTCCCACATGTTTATGTTTCAAGAGGAAATGGTCATATGGTTTTGTTCAATATTTTTCCTAGTTTATATGGTTAAAATTTGAGAAAATGTGAGAGAGGTAAACTATATAACTGTGCAAAGTTAGCCTTCTAGGTAGATTGCAGTGGTCCCCATAGTCATTTTTGCATGATGTTAAAGATCAAGACCAAATGGAGATCAATGATGAGTAGGTGTTCATCCTAATCAAGATAAATGGTGAATATTTAAGTCAAGAGGTCAAAGTGACACAGGTTTAACAAGGTAAAGGTTAAGCTCCTTACAATAAGATCAATAGTGTGCATGTGGTCAAGATTGCAAGATTACGTGAGATGAGGTCAACTATTCAAAGTTTAACATTTGGGTAGTGGTACACTATGAGTTAAAGTTCAAACAATATTTATGGTTCATATTTAATTTAAGATATGAGGGAATGCAATGCATTTTAAGTGATTGAAGTTTAATTATGACTGTTTGAATTAAAATATTTGAATTTAACAAAGGAAAAACTAGTGTCTAGTTTTTGGGCCATATCTTTTGATACATGCATAATTTGCTCATGATATCAAAAGAGAATTTGTAGAGAACTACAAGGTTCATATTTTAATATATATTTAAAGATATGAAATATTGTATAGTCAAAGATATGAAGGTTCATAGTTGGTTGTGTTTTCATGTATGATCTGCAAGTAACCCAAGAAGGGTAATTGAGTTGTGCTTGTTAGTATCTTGATGTTTAAAGGTAAGATAGATATTGGAGTATGTTTTAAACCCCATGAGGACCATATATGTGAATTATGAACAAAGTCGTAGAATTTTATTGTGTTTTTGTTCTTGATGACTATGTATATAGAAAGGTGTTTTAGCTAATTAAGCATTAACAAAAGGGTGTTGTGATGGATATGGTCACTTGATAAGGATATTTAGATCATATGTCATGGTTCCATGAGTTTAAAAGTGTTATTGTGTCCTTAGTTTGCTTGAAGAAGTGTTAAAGAGGTGGATGGGTCATCATAGGACCTAAAAGGTGACTTAAGCCTATTTGAAAGTGTGTTGTGATTAAGTGTGACCCATGTATATGCCTTAAGTGTGAAGGCATGTGTTGTGTCCAATATAAAATATTTTGATCTTGATAATCATGATAGATCTATAAATAGTGAAACTAAATGTGTTGGTTTCTCGATATTTGAGAGAAGACATTTATGAGATACTTGTGAGTAGGTGCTCAAAGTGAAGGATTATGTAGACTAGTGGAGTATGTGTTAAGAGTGTAATAGAGACCTGTTGGATCAAAGTGAAGAAGAGACATGTGTGAGTAGAGCATGTGTTGAAGAGTTTAGAAGATATATTAAAGACACAGGTCAGAATGAGGATGATGTGTATGACCATTTGGTCATGTTGCTAGTGTTATGATAGAAGTATTGTAGGTTGATAAGCATGAGAAGTGTGAAGTGATCTAGAAGGTGGTTTTGGGATGAATTATGAGTGTGTGAACTAGTGAATGAGGTTGTGTTATCAAAGGTTCATCATTAGGTATTGAAGACATCAGTTTAAAGGTGGAGGTGCTCATCTCATAGGAGGTCAGAAGGACTTGATATTCCTTAGGGGTAGGTGATCCTTGTGAAATAGGTATTTCACTAAAGGCCTTAGGTCAGAAGGAATTGACCAAGGTTGTTGGTCAGAAGGAGGTAATCATCTTAGGGGTAGATTTTCTTTATAAAATTGATGTTTTACTAAATCTTGGTCAAAAGGACTTGATCAGTCTCTTATTTGTAATATCTTATAGTACAAGTAGTCCATGTGTTATAGGCTTTAGAGTGGGTTTTATTCCCCATGAGGGTTTCCCGCATGAACTATGTGTTGTGTGTTTGATCTTTTGTATGCATTGAATAAATAAGCTTGCTTGTTAATGTTGCTTGATCAAGTTGATATATGTTTATTGTTTAATAGATTAAAAGGATTGGAATTGAAATTAAAATATCTAGGCTCATTGATTCACCCTTCCCCCTCTTAGTGATTTTACCTCTAATAGGAAGAAGAATTCAAATTGCAAAATGCCAAATGAATTAGAAGTGGTAAGATAAAAACAAAGGCAACAACTGAAAAAAGTTCCTACAAGTATACTATCCCTAATGAATTTATTTTCATAAATAATGATGAAATGAACAATGATAATATACCAAATTATTAAATTCCAATTGTTAATTGTGATAGTATACCAAAGTATAATGAAAGTGTACATTCAAATTTTACTATTTTTAATTTTGATGATGATGATAGTATGCATGATGATGTGAATTGCATGGAAACACACATTGGATAAACTACTAATGATGAAACTAATATGGAAACACCTAATGGAGAAAGTAAGAACATCTAATATTGATGGTGTAAATAAGGCAATTGTTGAAAATTTTCATAATACATATCATCAAGTAGGTATGAAGATATGTACCAAAGATGGTAATGCTACCCAAAATGTTATTAGACCTTATTTGCTATGTAGTAAAACAAATATTGATTAGAAAAAAAAGTTGAGCTTTGCTCATAAATAGAAAAACACTAATGAAAGCAATTGGGAGACATACAAGACTTGATGTTGATGGTAACAATTACTTGTGGGCATTCTCTGGTAGAATCCTATTAAAAAAACAAGGATATATATGATGCCCTAAAATATTTCATTATATAATTTTGGAAAGATAACACGAGTGTATCACCTAATATTAGAGATGTAGTGAAAAGATGAGTTGGTTTTTGTAACCATGAACCACATCCTAAACATTTTTTGGATATGACTCAAACATAATATTACTCTAAATATGTTGAGAAATATAGACATATTTCTATTAGTCATAGGTATTTTAAAATTTACAAATCCTTCTATGTGAAAATCAATCACACACACACACTACTTTTTGTAGGAAACATGTTGAATTTTCTATGCATTATGATATTTTTCATCATGTTAATTTTACTTTAAATATTAACAAAATTTTTTAGGAGTGTGGAGTGGAAGCCCTACCAAAATCAGCAAGATAATTCATTTCAATAGTTTTTTGAAAGACCAAATGGTCAATTATTTTATAAAAGTGCATGTTTTGATGGAAGTTACAACATTTGTATTGGATTGCCAAAATTGAAACCCTGTATCCATGAGGAGAGTACACATAGAATTGGACAAGAATTGGTTGGTTATAGTAAATATAAATCTATGGTATATCAAATGAAATATGGAAAGGAATATAAAAGGTATGAGATTGTTACATAAAAAATACCTATTTTCAAATTTATGGACAAATTCAGTGATGAAATTGTGTATGAGTATGCAAGGCACACACACAAAGCTTGATGGCTAGAATAAAAATTCAAGTTAAGTAAGGACACATTCATCGATGATTATAAAATATTAATGGAGTACCACTTTTATGTCAGTGATGATCAGACACATTATTCAAAGTATGTTCAAGGTTGTTTTCAATTGTTTTATGAAAAGTTGAGTGAAATGAACATTAATTTCAATCAAAATTATATATAGTCAAATAACTAAACATCACAATTCAAGAATGCATAGATGTTATACTGGCTGAGCATGATGCATGTGAGCCCTAGTGTATAACATATTTGGATTTCAATAAAGTAGGCCATGGAAAAGGGAAACATGATAGTGTAGGAGCATGTGTCAAAAGAGTGCTTGCAAAAGAGGAGTTGAATTTTGAAGAAGTTACTGATTTATTAGATGAAAAGAGCATATTTTTATGGTGTAATGAATCTATGGGCCATGATGCCTTAAAAAATTCCACTATTCATAGATATTTTTGGCTCATGAATGATGAACAATTAGCAAGCTATCAATATTGTATAGTAGTAACATGATCGAGCGAGTTACACTCATTTAGTAGCTCAAATGCATGTTCTTGGATGGTTAATATAAGGCACATGGTGTGATTTTTTTATACATACATTCGCTTTGTTTGGAATGAGTATGATTCACAAGAATGGGTCTAATCTAGTGAAACTAGGTACCATATTATATTTGACATGTGCTTCATGTACTAAATTTGGTAAATATATTAGAAGGTCATGTTATTGAATCATGTTTTATTTTAAAATATAAGGAATTTTTATGTAGTTATTGTAGATGAGGATAATGACAAGGGGACAAACTAATACTTGTGTCGATGTGTACAGGAAAAATAGCAATTGACTTCTGTAGTCACAGATGGGGAAAACATTCACTATCCCATTGGGTCTATTATAGTTATTGGAACTTGTCTTCGATGCTATCCTATTAAAAATTATAATTTATGGTTGTTTAAATATTTTGAAGTACATAGGAAGATTCTCCACTATTTAAATTTGGTTCTTATAACAAATGTTTAGTTACACAAATATTGAGGTAAGCCATTGAAAAATACTATATAGAAGGTTTGTGAATATGACCATGAATTAATTCTTGATACTTTAAATAATAGATATGATACTTGTGGTTCCTTAGATTGAACCCCTAAGGTATGTTGAATTATCAAATGAAAATGTATTTACTTTTATCAAATTTTATTTATTTCTTAGGTTTTACATATAAATTTCAATTTAACTAAATACTAACATATTTTTTGTAGAACTTAGTGGTGCCAAATTATCTTCCACCTTCACATGTTTGGCACTGTTAGTAGATAATTCCATATCAAATCTAAGAGAATCTTTTGGTTCTTGTAGGTATGATTGTTAGTTGACAATATTTATTGTCAATGTTGTTTGATGATGCCATGGGTCCCTCTATCCCTTTCAATATTGAAAAATAAATGATTTATGTCATATCAGATCCATTTCACATGTGACCAAGCTATCATTATACTCATATCAAGATAATGTAACCTTTTGACAACATTTTGAAAAGAAATGGAATCATTATACTCATATAATTACCTTTATTAACCTTCTAGGCCTTGTAGCCCTTCAAACACTAACTTTTGAGGATAAATTTCATATAAGACACCATATAAATAAAATTACATAATTCCATATACCCATTTGGCTACATATATTGTTTATGAAGACTCCCAGGGGTATTTATTTCAAAAACATGTCCAATTTACTATAAACCTAGGTAGGGTTTTGGCATTGGTAATAAGTGAAAAAAATAATAACTTGAGTTTTAGGTCACTTAAAAAGCCCATTATTTTTATTACTGTCTAATTTGACCTCCTCTTCACTTCTTTAATTGACAATAACTTCCCAAAATGCATGGATATCAAGTAAATGGCAATTTAACAATATGTTATATATGAGAAACACAGACTTGTTTGATTTTATGAACATATGTTGAGAAATTTTGCTCTTCAAAGTCTAAAATCAAATCCTATATCTCTATATGGATGCTTTGTAACTTTCTAATTGGAGGATCATGAAGTGATTGTGCCTAGATATTTTCCAACTATAAGCTTTATATTGTAAACTATGCTCAGAGCTCTGTTTTAGGACAAGACTTGATTGAATCTTTCAAACTATCATGCAAATCATTGAAAAAAATACAAAATTAATAATAATGATTAAATGCATCAAACTATTATTCATACATAGGTGGATCTTATAAAAATATGTTTCTTCACTTCATTATTGAGTCAAACTATGCTTGAATTCTCATTCTTGAGTCAAATTATGTTGTAAAATTATGTATCCACATAGATTCCAAGGTTCTGGTAGTGGAAACACATGTAATTTTAACATCCCAAGGTTTTGGAATTGACATATTCATAATCTAAGGTCCAAGAAGTGAAAATCTCTATTGGAGGCAAATAACCTATCTCTTAACTACATAAAAGTTACATTATAGGACTAACCATAGAATCTTCTACCATGAATTCATCGATTCTTTTTTATTCATTGGATTTGGGTTTCATATGAAATAATTATACATGCATAGGATGGTTTTTTTAGTTTGTGGATATGACTTACAGTTTCCATTGTATGCCTATCCAAAGTTTACCTAAAAATAATAATTTTGCCTTATAGGGAAATGTCATCTTGAGGCCAGAATGGGTGATTTATCTCCTAAAAAAGAGTGATAAAAGGAAAAAAATGTGGTATTATATGTTAATCACCACCCCTAATGTGTTGGTGATTCTAGTTTTTATCCACAAGGCCTTGGAGATATAGATATCCAACTTGGCTTACATGTTGACAACATTTGTTGTCAATGTTGTTTGAGGCTAGAATGGGTGCTTCATCTCATAAATTTGAGTGTTAGGAGGCTGATAATGTAGTTTTATACATTAATATCCACCCTCAATGTTTTTTAACTGTTAGTTTTTAATCATTATGCCCCGAAGGTAGAGATCTCCAACTTGGATCGCATGTTGACAACATTGTTATCAATGTTGCTTGAGTTTATAATGGGTGATCCATCTCTTAACTGGGAGTGATACAATGCCAATGATGTGTTATTATACATTAATCACCACCCCTAATGTGTTGGTGTTTCTATTTTTTAGCCACAAGGCCTTAAAGGTAGAGATCTTTAACTTGGCTCACATGTTGACAACATTTATTGTCAATATTACTTGAGGATGGAATGGGTGATCCATCTCCCAACTGAGAGTGATCAAAGGATAATAATGTGTTCCTACATGTTAATCTCCACCCATGATATGTTGGTGATTTTATTTTTTATCCATGAGGCCCCAGAGGTTGAGATCTCCAACATGGCTTGCATGTTGACTACATTTGTTGTCAATATTAATTTAGGCTAAAATTATTGAAAAATTATGTATCCACATGGATTCCAAGGTTTTGGTGGTGGGAACACATGTAATTTTCACATCCCATGTTATTTTATGTGATGGGTTCATAATTGGAGGTCCAAGAAGTGGAAATATCTATTGGAGACAAATAACCTGTCTCTTAACTACATAAAAATTATATTATAGGACTGATTACAAAATATTTTGCCATAAATTTTTCAATTATTTTTTATTCATGGTATTTTAGGCATACATATATTAATTATATGTGAACAAGATTGTTCTTTATTTTTGTGGATACAACTTATGATTTCTATTTTATGGCTATCCAAAGTTTGCCTTAAAAAATCAATTTTGCTTTATAGGGAAATGTCATCTTAAAGCCAAAATAGGTGATCTGTCTCCTAAATGTGAGTGATAAAAGTATAATAATTTAGTTTTATATGTTAATCACCACCCATTATGTTTTAATGATGTTATTTTTCAGCCATGAGGCCCTAGATGTAGAGATGTCTAACTTGGCTTGCAAGTTGACAACATTTGTTGTCAATGTTACTTGAGGTCAGAATGGGTGCTCTATCTCCTAACAGAGAGTGAATAATGTAATAATAGAAATTAATAGACATTACCAATGTGTTTTTTATTCCATTTTTCATCCATGAGGCCCTGGAGGTAGAGATATCCAACTTAGCTCACATGTTGACAACATTTGTTGTCAATGTTGTTTGAGGCAGGAATGGGTGCTCCATCTCCTAATTAGGAGTGATCAAATGCCAATAATACAATAATATAAATTAATAAAAACACCCAAAATGTTTAAAATTATATTTTTTAACCATGAGGCCCCATAGGTAGATATCTCCAACTTGGCTCACATGTTGACAACATTTATTATCAATGTTGCTTGAGGTCAGATTGGGTGCTCTGTATCCCAACTAGAAGTGATTGAAGGCCAAGAATATGGTCATAAATTTTAATAATCACCCCTAACATGTTGTATATTATATTTTTAAGCCACAATTCCTTGAATTTATATATATCCTACTTGGCTCGCATATTGACAACATTTGTTATCAATATTGCTTAAGGTTAGTATGGGTGCTCCATCTCCTAATTGGGCGTGCTTAGAGGCAAAAAATGTGGTCATATAATAAAATATCATATTTTTTATACTTTAATAAATAATAATCCACCTTATAAAGATACAAAATGATCCAAGTCACTTCAAAACACCTCTGTATCCCCTATAGGGCAGTAAATAGGCAGTTTAGAAAGAATTTTTGCTTGGGAGTTTTATGAAAAATCTATGAGTTTTTATAATTCCCATAGTTATAACCCATTAAAACCTATAAAATTAGTCCAATAAGGGATATAGGTTATCCTTAAAACTCATTTTTGACCCCCTAATCCAATTCATGGCTTCTTGAGGCCTAAAAAGACCAAACTAGGTATTTTTGGAGTTTCAAGTGGAGTAGAGGGGAAAAAATTGCATGGAGATCCATGAAAACATTAAAATGATGTTCTAATACTCATTAGGCCTCTTCTCTACTCAAATAATTATGAATTCACCAAGTTATAGGTTTTCACTTTGCATTTGGTAAGCTTCACAAAATGATAAAGTGAGCATATGAGATATCATACATGTTGCATCAATTTAAGGAGATTCACATCATCTCATGAGGTGTCAAGAAGATATAGTAATGTGTTGGACATAGTTATACAAGTGTGTAACCCCTCAACCAAGGAGGTTCGATCAATTTCAAATGAAAAATGATAATTCCTATGCTAACTCTCTAGAAGGTCATCATAATACCAAGTTAACACATGTTAAGAGGGATTATAAAATTATTTATTGCCTCCTTTAAACATTGTAACTAACTTCATGAGTAAGATAATGCCATCATCCCTCTTGGTTAGTGTCTTGTTTCACCAAAACGGCCATAACTTATGTTTGGTCTATATAAAGGGAAGGCTTATGAGAGGAGATATGGTCAAAATGCACTCCTAAATAAGCCTAAAACCCTAGTGGGATAGGTATATAATAGAGTGTAGTTGTTAGGCCTAGTCCTTAAAGCCAACAAGGGGTAGAAATTGGATAAGGTGGAAGAGTAGAGGTCTAATCTTGTGAGAATAATTTTTTGAGATTGAAATAAGTATTATAAGCATGAGAGTGGGGTTAGGAGTGAGTAAGAAGGTCTCATGGGAAATAAGGATCTTTGACATACTTTCACAATAGGAATCCTGGGTAGGCTGGAAATAGAATGTAACACTAGTCTTACCATGTTGAACCCATTTCCAAACAAATTTTTGAAGCAAATAAGGGATATGAGTAAAGTATTTTTACCTTCCTTCAATATATATATTGATTTTACTTAATGAAAATAGCTTGTTTATTTTACTTGTGACACCATTCCATATCCTCCTAGAACACACTTATATATTGTTTAATATTTTATTACTTATAATCCTCCTTGTAACAAGGAGTCTATTAGATTCATACCTAATATTAATTTTCACCTAATTTAATAAATGTGATATTTTAAATTATGAAAAGGAGGGGGTTGTTGGTGGAGTTAGACCTATAATCAAGTTTTCATGCCCTTAATCAGCCAAATTAGGTCAAGGAGTTGAAAGTTGGATCAATTATGCCAATCCACCCAACTTGTGCCCACAAACCCTCTTTACACATAACAAATAAATTTAACATAATGCAATGATAATTATGAAAGATTCCCTAATTCAAGTGTCTATGTTGGTTTATAGGTTTGGATAGGTCTATGAGAGGATATACAGCCAAAACTTAGTCCCAAAGAAGCCTAAAACCCTAGTGGGATATTTCTATAATAGAGTGTAGCTATTAATCCTATTCCTTGAAGCCAACAAGGGGTAGTCAGTAGATAAGGTGGAAGAGTGGAGGTCTAATATTATGAGAACACTTGTTTGAGACTGAAATAAGTATGAGAGTGGGGTCAAGATTGCACAATAGAGTCTAAGAGGAAAGAATAATGTTTAATAACATGAATTAGGTCTATTAGGCCTTGCAGCCCTACTTGGGCAAAAGTGGAAGATAGGTACAAGGAAGAGTTTAGAACTTCAAGGAAGGTTGGTTAGCATGTTTAAGGATAGGGTAGGAGGTTTGAATCTATTTGAGTTGACTCTGAGTACATATAGATAAGGTAAATGAAAATAGGCTTAGACAAGCCTAGAAGGTGCTTTGAGAGAGTGAAACAAGATTGATTGCAAAAAGAGAGTGGAGATTATAGAGTGAGTTTAACCTTGAGAGGTGATTAAGGTGAATATCAGAACCCTAAGGAAGCATAAAAGAGTGAATTGTTGGAAAGAAGATATTCTAGTGAGGAAGTCCATGAACCTAGTGTAAAAGAGAAAGGATAAAACATTGAGCCATGTGAGTTTGGGATCAACATTGCAATCATAGCTATCAGAGGAAAATGTTTTTTAGAGGTTTTTAGATGATCATATTTTACTTACATAAGAACCTATTGGTCGTATATTACCATACAAGATAATATAGTATGAAATATTGTAAATAAAGGTTTGTGAAATAGTATGAAAGATATTCAAAATCAGAACAAATTATTAAACAATATATTAACATAATTATATGTAAATTTTGCATGCATTAACAATATTCAACATATTTTAATGTTTAAAAAGTGAGATGTTTAAAAATATATGTATATATATTGTATCCATAAAATCCATAAATGTGTACAAAATGTGAACATAATAAAATATCTGAGGTCAATGCCATATAGGAATATATAACATGCCATACAACTATACATCAAGCCATATAGGCATACAACAAAATGTCATAAGACATGATCTCCTAATCATCAAAATGCATTAATATCTTTGACTTGCTTGTTGAAGCATCTCCCCTAGATGCCTTGCTTAAGACTGAAGGTCTTTGAGTGGATTAACTATGAGTCCTCTTTGATTCCAAACTTGCCTATAGCTTCAAATGTTCATATAAAAATATTATTATAAATTTCACATGATGTAACAAGATTATTAAAAAATTAATATGATAAATTTTTCGAATCATACAAAAATTATTCATAGGTGCACTTAACATAAGCTAGTAATCACGGTCAATTTGATACTGGCACTCAACAGGGTCAATGATAGGTTCACATTGGCAAATAGGAGTGTGAAATGGATCACTACTATGAGTCGGTGACCTGATCCTGATGATGGAAGGCATAGGTTCCTACAAACTAATATATACATAAAAAATAAAAATTCTAAATTTGCTCATAAACTAAATCATTAATATAGAATATGATAAATTATAAATTAAATTGTCTAATTGTACCATGTCACCACTGCTAATAATTTTGATAGGACCATAAGACATCACTAGAGGAGTCTACGTAGACAATTATTTTGTGCATCATATATTTTCACAAGTATATAGGATAATTACAAAACACACATCCATATTTAAAATTTAACATTATGTAATAAATAACTAGATCTTGTACCTCAAAGAGTTGTTGTCCAGATGAAATTGTAGCATCAACACCTACATTTGTTCCCTTCCTAATAGATGATGGAGTGTATTTTATGGTCATCAATTGAACGTAAAAAAATATCATTATCAATCACTTCAAAATGAGCACACACACACATATACAACATATATGTATAATGGATGATAACATTAATTAATTGTTGTAAATTACCTTAGTATATGTATAAACTATAGGCACACTCTAATCAACACATGTGCTCATCTAGACTCCACAAACCTGTAGTAACATAAAAATAGTTCATACACATCAAATTACCTTTTAAATTATACAAATATTTTAAATTTAACAAGTCTATTTTTTTTATAATAAGTAAAATATTAAACATACATGGGAAGTGTTAGCAAAGGTGACTAGATGAAATGTATATGGCTCAAACATAGAAATATTGATATCATCTGGGCCCATGGAAAAACCATTGTGTGTGGACTGCATGAAATCCTCCTTGTCCTCATAAAATTTAGTGCATTTAATGCCACATGATTTTTGTAAGTGATCTCGTTATGTAGTAGTTCTAAACAAAGCCTCACCACATCTACCCTCCCTAGGAGGAGTATGAGAAACTTGGGTCATATGTTGGATGAGGGTGTCAATAAGTTCCTTAAGCACATGTAAGGTTTATTATCTATAGTCTCCTTGACTATAGAGGGTAGTGTCTCAAGAGGATGGGATTTTTCAACTCTAACTAGTTTATTAGGTGTATGTTGTGCCCCTGGCCTATCATGTGTTGAGCCCTTTCTCCTACCTTAGAACTCTAAGAAATCAAAATAGTTTAGGATTTCATTCAACACATAATATATTTTTCTTAGAAAATAGAGCAGGACCTCATTATTTTTACAAGGTGGGTGATCAAAGACCATCCACCATCAGTCCCAAAATTTTTGTTTGAGAAAATCATGAGTGCACTAATGGATTGGAATCCATTTGGTTGTCACATTAAGTGTCGTACTAGTCTTCCCATCAATGAATAGGGCATAAATTTGGGCTTTGATTATGTGTTTATCTTTCATAGTGACTACCAATAGTTTTTTATAATAGTATGTCCTACATCTATTTCTATAGTAATCCCACTTATCAATTTGACCTGTTAAGACTCAACTTGATCTAATAATATTTGTAGTGTGTTTTCCATGGAAATTCAATGGGGGTTGTTTAAATGTAGATCCATTAATGACCTAATTATATTCTCAAGTTTGAGATTATTTTATACTACATGGCTTGTTAAATCCTCTTGACTACCTTGGGGGGCTTGAGGAACTATAGGAGGGTTATGAGGGTTTTTCATGGGAGGAAAGTTATGAGGGTTTTTCATGTGAGGAGGAATTTTAGGGTTAAGAAGGATAAGAGGTTTTTTGGTTTAGGTGTTGGCACATTAGCCACTATAGATGAATATGTATGCATTGGCAAACATAAAAATAAAAATATTTTCAAGAAAAATATAATAAAATTGAAAAAACTAGGGTCTAATTGCATAAAAACATATTGGTTTACCTCTACTTCTATGTGGCATTATCAAATCAAAGGGAGGATGGCTCCAAAATGTGAATTTTTTCTTGCTCAAGCTTTCTACTCCAAAATATGGGTTTGGTCTTCCTTCTTTTGCTCCTAGTTTTTATTGTGTGAAATGCTAAATGATTTGCCTTTCACATTTTTTTGTTTTATTGTATAAAAACCATGTACATTTTTAATCCTTGATAACCACTGAGGTTAAGTTCAATAACCATGTACATGATTCTAATAAATGCATATGAAGAAAAATTACTGGGGGGAGTAGAATTTTGTCCACTTTTTGGCCCACCAACTTCATGCATAGACCCAGTAACTGTGAGAAAAGTAGTGGGATAGTTAATGTTTTCCCAATCTATGACTAAATAATTCAATTTATTTTTTCCTATACACATTAACATAAGTAGTAATATGTTCTCTCTTCATTGTCATAATCTGTAATAACTATAAAAACATGCCTTGCATCAAAAAATAATTTTTTTTTTAATAATGACATTGATAGATAATAAGAATTGAGTACATAATGATTACTCTTGTACTTTTCATCTCCAAATCTTGTACTCTAGAAGATTTTTTTCAAGTCTTTTCAAGATTTGGCCAACATGAGAATACTTCCAGGTGTGTGGGGCACCTATAGTGGAAGTAAACCTCTAAATTTTAAGGGCTAGCTCCCTAGATATGACTTGATGTGCTTATGCTACTAAAACTACCTATTATGGGTGAAAAGGGAGATAAAGATACATAAATCAGACCTAAATTAAGAGGTTATACACCAAGATTTTTTTCTATTCATACACTTTAAATTTTCATAATGAACTAAGACAACCAAACTAGCCTCAACACCATTAATGGAGCTCCCTAGCATTAATGTTTCTCTTAAGGCAAATAACAACTCAAAAAATGAAGGCAAGTGAAGGGAAAGTCAGATATGACACTACCAAACTCATACACTTCAAGAGTCTATTTCAGTAGTATACACTTCATGAAACCTGTTAGGAGAGAAGTCATTTTTAGTAATACATTCAAGGATTGCATGAAAACAAGATGAACTCAATCTATACTTGATATTCAAGATGGATCACTTCAACACATAGTGAAAATTAACTTAGAGTATAACCAAATTTATTCTCATTATCTTAATTACAAATCAAGGTACAATTTTGGTAGGGCTTCTCTATTCCAAGAGTTGGAATCCCCTTGCAAAGCCAAAATGGCTTGCATTTATAGAATGTGAGAAAAGAGAAGGCCAAAGAGCAAAAGGACAAGTTTAAAATTTCTCCCATCAGTTGAAAATCATAATAATGAGGTGTAATATAGGTCAAGAAATTGATGTGGACATGTGTCCATCTCAAATCAAGCAACTCCCTCACATGTGGCATATGAATTCTTCCACTTTCCCTTGAAAACTACCTTCATCATTGGTCCCTCTTGAGCACTCCAAGGAATATTAGGGACAAGTGTAACATGTGAAATAATAAGAGGGGGTTATAATCAGGTATTCACATGAATTTTAAGTTTTGTATCATTTATATTCTCTCACACAATCACAATCATTATCTATTTCCATGATCACCCTCCATTAGGCTTGTTTTAACAATTGACACTAGAAATCTTTTCATCTTTCACAATTGATCCATAGAAAATGTGTTATGACACATGTATAGGCACCTCATATTCTTATATCAATCCAAAACACCTTAAAATACCTTTAAATTTGAGTTGCCACTATTTCCACTATGTGATGACTCTTCTCATTCTAGACTAGCCAAAATGAGAAGCCTAATAGAGACACTTAGGACAATTTTTGAGTTTTGGAAATGACTTGAGGAGTTGATTCAGGTCTAAATATTTATATATAAGTGATTTTAATCACTTAAGTCCTTCAATAACCTATAGGAAACACCAATTATGTGCTAAAAACTACCTATGTACCCTATTTGTACAAAATCCATACAATCAAAGCACATTGTCAGAGACCTGAGAATGTTTTCTATAACTTTCATTTTATACTCCTGGACTCATTCTTTCATATTGGTGCCTTACCAGCTCAATTTCTCGAAATAGGTCCTAAAACATGGTTTATACTGATGGAGTCTATATTTTTGTTGTAGGAGTTTGTAGCTAGACTGATGGAGTTTGTAGTTTTGTTGTAGGCTTCAACATCTCTATGTAACCCTTCTTGGTTAGAACATCATGTTTTATTCAAATCCTTATAGAAATTTTTTTTAGGTCTCTATGGATGTGTTACAACTTATCCATCCTTCATTTTTTCTTACCCTACCTTCTGGATATCAATTTCACCATTTTTCCCAAAACAACCATCTCTATGTAAGGTAAAACTACCCCTACTATGAGATAAAATAGAGAGGGTTTTTAATATTTACCTTGGGAAATAAATGATTGGATCATCCTCCTTAACCATAATTTTACTTTATACCAAAAATCAACCCTCAACTCCAAGATTTAGAACTCCATCTAACACCATTTCCAAGGTAGACTTTCCTTAAGCAAGCTATGTAGGGTAGGCAGGGTATAACTTGTTATTTGCCTTTGAGAAGGTTCTATTTTTCCTTTATCTCCTTATGATGTTTCTAAGATCCTTATATGGATAGATATATCATCCAAGCCTTCCTTTAGGGCTCCAAAACCTTCAACCAATCCTATAGTTGATTATGTTCTTATGACTATGTTTCTTGAACTCTAGGCTTATTGTAGACATACTTCCCATGAAGTATAGCATTAAACTAGTGTTGGAGGATTCCATATAAGTTAAAATTTCCATTTTTACTCTATTTATATTCATATAACACCCTAGACCATTTACAACCTTCTCATGCCTTAATGAGCACTTTCTTGTTTTAATTTGATAAGACTATGAACCAGCTGTAGGTGCTCATTAGACTGTGTACGGATAGGGGTTAAGTATGGGATGGTCTAAAAACATCTATTTTATATAGATGAATTTGGTTCTAACTTGAATTTTCATTCCTAACTTTTTTATTTTAGACTTGGATCTTCATTCAATATATCAAAAGAAGGTCATTCCTCTCTTTTTGCGGGAAGATATCACTGTAACCTTTTAGTGTGTTTGTAATCACCTTCAGGCATCCAAATGACTACTTCTCTTGATTTTTATATCTCTAATATTTTCACATTAATTATCCTATGATAGGACTAAAATATCAAACTATAACCATGCTTCCTAGACTCCTGTACCTCCACCATGAAAACCCAACAAAATCTTGAGAAGCAATGTTTTGGCCAATTTGAAAACACAACCCCAATTTTCTCAAATTTGCAAATGAGTCTTCTTGATTCTTCCAATGACTCCAAAAAACTTAAACATGATTATAATTGAAAATGAAACTTTTTCAAATCATGAAAGCAGCTTGAAATGCTGAAAAAACACACTTTTCCATGACCCTAAGAAGCATAGGCCGTACAAGTGTTGTAAGTGGTGTTTTTGTGAAATTTGGTGCTCTATTACTTGGATGAGAGTTGTATAATTTATTTGAGGATGAAAACATGTATATTTATCTTTGAACACACTAGATAATGCTCAATAAATCCATAAACCACTTCCTCTACTCCTATAGCCTACAAATTGATTTTCAATTAAGAAACTAGTTTTCTTGTGATATGACAATATGAATATGCCATGACTAATTATTCCACCATGTATAGGGCCTAATATAATCTACAAACCACATTCCAAAACCACATATATCTATCCATTTTTGAGTTCAAGCAATTTGGACAAATCTGGACCCTACTTAGTTGCATAGGCAGCTTTGAGGACTGAACCTTCTTAATGATGGTTCATAAAGGAGGAGGCATCAATATAAAAAAATCATTAAATGGAAGATAACTAAATATAATATCATTCCCCAGATCCATTTCTCCCAACTCAAATTGTACGGCCTGTGGTGAATGAAAGTCTTTGACTAGTTTTGACCCTTCTAAGGAGCAATGGTGAAGAAAAGGTGAAATTTGTAGTTTCTAAAAATACCAAAACAATCTGATCATGGAAGTGAGTATGGGAAGATAAAGATACATCCATGAAGTTCCTTCACCTACAAAAATTTGTACAAGTCCATACAAGTGGCTAAAAATTCCCTTTTTCAAGTGTTTTCTTGATTTTAACTTGCACCTGTAAACTTGGTTAGTTAAAAATAGTTATTTAAGACCCCTTAGGACACATGTAACATAAAATAACCCTTTAATACTTTCAAAATTCACAAAAAACCCATACAAATCATTAAATGCCCATTTTCAACCTTTGAAAAGACCCAAAGTGATATGGAACACAAATGCAAAGAGTGACCAAGGCTAATATAAAATTTATTGACATTAAATGGCCTATTAAAAACTTCATGATAAATTTTTTACCTATGGGGTTGACTCATTTTTTATCAGGGGTAAAAATAGTCAACATTCTTAGCAATTCATAGGGGTGGCATGCTTGCTATGCCTAAGACCAGTTGCCTTACACCTCTATTGGGCATGGAGTCATGTATATGGACACTAAAATTGACTTGAAAAAAAATTTACTCAAGGAAAACAAGTTGTTTGACCCACACACATAGAAGCAAAGACACACACATAACAAGAAAGCAAACAAACAACTTGTGCTTCAAGAGCACTTAGGGAACACAACAGCAAACCAAACTAAACACACACTATCTTGAAAGAATCTCCCCTCCTGGATCAATGGAAAAGTATGAAACTCTTCTTGCCTCATATAATGAAGGGATACATGCGACATGTTACCATTTGAAAATTGGCATGGAAGCCTTCATCTTTCTCATTGTGTTAGCCAATCTTCTTGTCATGGATTTCAATGTAATTGAGACAACTTCAAACATATCACCTATAAAGATAAATTCTTCTTGCACTTCAACTACCTCAGCTTCTTCGTAAGACTCCTTAGTTGCTACATGATCCAATGATGCCTTACCAAAGCATGTTTCTTAGATTCCCATGATGTCTTGAGAACGGATAAGTGATTTGTCAGTTGTAAGTCCTTCAAGCTCATCAAGGAACTTAGTGTAATCTTCCCAATCTTGATTTGTCTCTCATGGAGACTCCTTGCTCTATCTTCTCATATACTTTACCTTCAACCTTGAAAAGTTCTTCAAGATCTTATTGAAACTCAATCTGTTCCAACCATTCCTCTTTATCATATCTCACATCAAGGATCACCTCTTCCTCATGAACTTCTTCTTCAAAAACCTCATCTTGATCCTTGGTCATATGGTCCAATCCAAGTCTATTTCCATCCTTCTTATG
The DNA here is from genome assembly GCA_037957365.1 of Torreya grandis. Lineage (NCBI taxonomy): Eukaryota > Viridiplantae > Streptophyta > Pinopsida > Cupressales > Taxaceae > Torreya > Torreya grandis. Next base: position 5,415,147 of record JARHVA010000090.1, on the reverse strand, counting down.
ATCAGCTATAACTTCATTTGAGTCTTCTTTATCTTGTTTTAATAAGGGTGAGTTATGCTTGATAGCCCAAGTGGAGTTCCAATGATAAATTCTTCTTCATCATTACTTGTGTCATCCTCTTGCTCTACTGCAAATTGAATTTGTTCCTCCTTTGATGTTTCACTTAAAAGAGTTCTTTCTTCAAGAAGAGAAATGGTGGAAGAGAGATATATAGGTTTATGGGTTGGGGATGGAGTGTGATGTTCATGGATGGGCATGGAGATGGGTGAAACTTCTTGAATGGGCTCTTGAGAGAGAGTTAACATAGGATGATCTATAGGAATGAGATATTCTTCATACAATATTTCATCCTCCTCCTCATTTTATTGAGACTCTTTATAGATTTTTGGAAATTATTTTTTAGCTTCGACTTTTTCCATAGCTTCTTGATTTTCCCATCTCTGTAACCTATCAATCCACCATTGAAAAGCCTCTCTTTCCATGGACAATCCTTCACTAATGACATATTGGTTCTCTTCCTCAACATACCCAAATAATCCAACTAAAAACCTTAACCAATCCACAAGACCACCAAGAGTTTCATCATAAGACTTATATAGCACACTCATATGCTTTTCCAATTCTAGAAACTTTGGCATAACTTCCCACACATTTTGAGAATGAGAGGTGTAGTAAGCTTAGACAAAGTGATTGGGATATTTAATTTCTTCAATCAATGTTTTTAAAGCTTCATATTTTGCCTCCCAACTAATGGTGTTGCTTGACTCCTCATGACAAGGCTGAGGTGAATATGGGTCATATGGCTGGTCAACAATAACATACTCATTAGGAAAGGGACTAAGTTGACCATAGGATTGCCATGACTTATTTGAAGGATAGTATTCTTGATAGGACTATTGAGAAGGATAGAAAGGGTCATAAAAAGGTTTATAGGGAAGTGTATGGTAATGATTCTCCTCATAGCCATCCATATCAACTTCATAAGTCACATGAAAATACAAGAATTGATCAAAATATTTAGTAATAGATACCTGGGCTGCTTACAACTAGAAATTCATTTGAAGTCACCATTATCCAAAAAGAGAGAGAAAAGATAAGTTTAAAAAACACAAGGACAAGTGTCAAAGTTATCCCATAAGTTACAAAGCATGAGAATGAGGTGTAAAAGAGGTCAATAAAATGATGTGGACATGTGTCCATCTCAAACCAAGCAACTCCCTCATATGTGGTGTAGGAATTCTTCCACTTTCCCTTAAAAACTTCCTTCATCATTGGCCCCTCTTGAGCACTCCAAGGAATATTAGGGACAAGTGCAACATGTGCACTGAGAAGAGGGGGTTATAAGTAAGCCTTCACATGCATTAAAAGTTTCTTTGATCATTTATGTTCTCTCGCACAAGCACAATCATTATATGTTGCCATGATCACCCTCCATTAGGCTTATTTTGACAATTGACACTAGAAATATTTTCATATTTCTCAACTAATCCATAAAAGAGGTGTTATGACACCTGTATAGGATCCTCATATGCTAATATCCATACAAAACACCTTAAAAGACCTTCAAATTTGAGTTGTTACTCTTTCCACTATGTGATCACTCTTCTCATTCTGGACTAGTTGAAATGAGAAGCCTAATAGAGACACTTAGGACAATTATTGAGTTTTGAAAATGACTTGAGGAGTTGATTCAGGTCTCAATATTTCTATCAAAGTTATTTTACACTTAACTCCTTTAATAACCTATAGGAAACACCAATTATGTTCTAAAAACTACCTTTGTACCCTATTTATATAGAATCCATGTAATCAAAGCACATTATCAAAAACTTGAGAATTTCATCTACAACTTTCCTTTTATACTCTTATCCTCATTCTTTCATCTTGGTGCCTTATCAGCTCAATTTATCCAAATAGGTCCTAAAACAAGGTTTATAATAATGGAGTCCGTAATTTTGATGTAGGAGTCTGTACGTACACTGATGGAGTATGTAGTTTTTTTGTAGGCTTCAACATCTCTATGTAACCCTTATTGGTTAGAGCATCCTATTTTATTCCAATAATTTTATAAAGGTTTTTTAGGTCTCTATGGATGTGCTACAGCTTATCCATCCTTCATTTGGTCTTTCCCTACCTTCTAGACATCAATTTCACCATTTTTCCCAAAACTACCATCTCTATCCAAGGTAAAATTACCCCTACTCTGAGACAAAATAGAGAGGGTTTGTACTATTGACCTTGTAAAATTTATGATTGGATCATCCTCCTTAACCCACAATAGTACTCTATACCAAAAATCAACCCTTAACTCCAAGATTTAGAACTCCATCTAACACCATTTCCAAGGAAGAATTTCCTTAAGCAAGCTATGTAGGGTAGGCAGGGTATAACTTGTTCTTTGCCTTTGTTAAGGTTATTTTTTACTTTTGTATCCTTATTATGTTTTTAATATCCTTATATGGATATCTCTATCATCCAAGCCTTCCTTTAGGGCTCTAAGACCTTCAACTAGTCCTATAGTTGAATGTGTTCTTATGACTATGTTTCTTGAACTCTAGGCCTGTTGTAGACATATTTCCCATGAAGTATAGCATTTAAATTGGTTTTAAAGTATTCCATTGAAATTAAAGATGCCATTTTTACTCTATTCATATTAATACAACATCTTAAACCATTTACAACCTTCTCATGCCTTAATGAGCACTTTTGTGTTTCAACTTGATAAGACTGTGAAGCAATTATAGGTGCTCATTGGAATCTATGCAGTCAAGGGTTAAGTATGGGATGGTCTAAAAAAATCCATTTTTTTAGATGAATTTGGTTCTAACTTGCCTTTTCATTATTTACTTTCCATTTCATGCTTGGAGCTTCATTCAATATATCAAAAGGTCATTCCTCTCTTTGTGCTTGAAGATATCACTGCAACCTTTTAGTGTGTTTGGAAGCACCTTCAAGCATCCAAATGATTACCTTATATTATTTTTTATATCTATAATATTTTCACATTCATTGTCATGATATAACTACAATATCAAACTATATCCATGCTTCCTAGACTTCTGTACCTCTACCATGAAAACCCAAAAAAATCTTGAGGAGCACTATTTTGACCAATTTGAAAACATAACCCCAATTTGCTCAACTTTGTAAATAAGTATTATTGATGCTTCCAATGACTCCAAAACACTTAAAAATCATTATAACTGAAAATGAAACATGTTTAAATCATGAAAATCGCTTGAAACACTAAAAAAACACATTTTTCCATGACCCCAAGAAGTGCAGGTCGTACAAGTGTTGTAAGTGGTGTTTTGGTGCAATTTGGTGCTCTCTTACTTGGATGAGAGTTGAAAATTTTATTTAAGGATTAAAACATGTATATTTATATTTTAAAACACTAGAAAATTCTCAGGAAATCCAAAAACCACTTCCTCTACTCCTACAGTCTGTAAATTGGTTTTCAAGCAAGAAACTAGATTTCTTTTGATATGAAAATTTGAAGATGATATGACTGATTATTCCACCATGGAGAGGGCCTAATTTGAGATAAAAACCACATACCAAAACCACACCACACCATCCATTTCCGAGTTCAATCAATTTGGACAAATCTAGACCCTACTTGGTTACATAGGTAGTTTTGAGGATTGAACCTTCTTAACAAAGATTCATAAAGGAGGATGAATAAATATATAAAACAAATTCACTAAATGGAAGATAACTCAATATACTATCATTCCCCAGAGACATTTCTCCCAATTCAGCTTGTACAACGTATGGTGAGTGAAAGTCTTTGACTAGTTTTGACCCTTTTGAGGAGTAATGGGGAAGAAAAGGTGAAATTTTCAGTTTATGAAGCTACCAATAATATTATCATGGAATTTATTATGGGAAGATAAATATAAATCCCTAAAGTGCCTTCACATACAAAAATCCATACAAGTCCGTACAAGTGGCTAAAAACTCCCCTTTTCAAGTTTTTTCTTGATTTTAACCTGCACCTATAGACTTGGTCAGTTACAAATAGCTATTTAAGACCCCTTAGGACACATGTAACATGACATCACCATTTTATATTTTTAAAATTCCCAAAAAACCCATACAAATCATTCAATGCCCATTTTTTACCTTTAAAAAGACCCAAAGTGACATGGAACACTAATGCAAAAAGTGACCAAGGCTAATATAACATTTATTGGAATTAAATGGCCTATGAAATACTTCATGACAAAGTTTTTACCTATGGGGTTGACTCATTTTTGACCAGGGGGTAAAAATGGTCAGTAGTAACTAGATGCACTAGATCATAGACATGGTAAAACTAATTTGATGATATCATATATGTAAGTTGTAATTTTGATGGAACTTGATATGTGTTGATTAGACTTAGAGGTCTAAAATTCAATTCATACACCCACTCTTGTGACTCACACTCATTCCAAACAAATTTCATGGATGAAAAAAAACATGCTATTTGTCTCATAAGAACCATGCAAGAGCTAACATTTGAGATATAGAAAGAGTGGAGCTCACTTGATTGTGTTACAGTCACACAATCCTCAAACCTTGCCATTTATTCTTCCTCCATCAACCAAAAATATATACAAACACTAGAGTTTTCTTGAGCACCATTCACCATTTTCTCATCACACCATTCAATAATGGTTTTTACATCATTCAAATCATTACCATCTTTGAACTTCAATTCCTCTCTTGCAAGGTATTTTTTTACACATGCTCTAGCACCATAATGCTCCCCTTATAATGTAAAACCTTATTGAAACTCCAAATATGTTCTACACCATTGCTAACATGAATCCTACTCAAACAATAAAAGATCCATGCATTCTAAGATTATGATGTGCAATTGTCTGACTGAATATAATGTTGATTGAAAGTAATGCTCTTTTCGATCAACTTTCCATAAAACATATCAAAACAAAATTTAACATACTCTGTATAACATGATTGATCATCATTTACATATAAATGATACTCTCTTCATATATTTTTATCTTGTTTTGTAATATCATGTGCATGCATGAATGTTATATGCATGAAAATGGCAACATGTACTAAGTTATAATATTGTGATTGAACCTCCATTTATGGTTGGAATGTGTAATTATCAACAAATTAAATTATTGAAACAATACAAACAAGTGGGAAGGTGTCCTTGATTAACTTGAATTATTCATCCAACTATCTAGCTCTATGTGTGTGCCTTGTATATACATAAATAATTTCCTTCTTGAATTTGACCATAAATTTTGTAACAAGTATTTGTTAAATGTAACAAGATCACACCTTTTAGATTCCTTATGATATTTTAATTGATATGTCACATATTTTTATTTGATAAAATCAACTAATTCTTGTCCAATTTCACTTGTACTCTCCTCATGGATACAATTTTTCAATTTTGGTAACCCATAATTGTTGCAAGTTTCATCTGAACATGTTTTTAATTTTTTTTCTATCTAGTCTGTAAAAAAATAATTGGAATAAATTCCCTTGTTGATTTTGGTGGAAATTCCATGCCAAACTCCTAAAAAATGTTATCAATAGTAAATTAAAATGTACATAACAAAAAACATCATAATACATTTAAAATTTAACATGTTACATACAACAAGTGGTGTGTGTGTGTGATTTATTTTGACATATAAGGGTTTGACCATCTACAAATATATTTTAATAATATAAATTTGTGGATATTTCTATAAAAATATATAGTATATTTATATTTTTGTTATATCCAAGAAGTGTTATAGATGTAGTTCATGGTATGAGAACCAACTCTTATTTTCATTACATCTCTTGTATTGGGTGAAACCCTTGTGTTGTCTTTCTAAAATTGTCCAATTAAATATTTGAGAGAATCAGCTATAACCTTGTATTTTGTGGAAGTCTACCAAAGAATGCCCAAAACTCATTGTCATTGGTATCATCAATTTTTTTAAATATCCCAATCACTTTCATATTGTTTTTCTATCTATGTTCAATACTTTGCTTGTTTTTATAATCAAGTGTTTTCTCCCTATTTTTACACTTACTATACAAGTTTTAATTATACTTTAGGTAGTGTTATTATCTTTGGTACATCTTTTCAAACCTATGATATAATATGCATCATTTAAATTTTCAATAATTTCCTTATTTTTACCATCAATATTAGACATTCTTAGTCCAAGGACGTATATTGTAGGTCTCATCTTAACCAATTTCATCAATGAAATAAACAATTGACATATTTAACTATCATTTAATTTTTCAAAGTATTTATCCCAATTATTTCATATTTTCTTCTTGAATGGTACATTTTCTTAGGCATTGATTTCAATTTTTTTCAACTTCAATTAAGTACATGGGTTTTCTATGGAAAATATTATGAGGTGTTACTAATGGCATAGTTTGTTGATTTGGTGTATTCATATTATTATCTTCACTAATAGTTTCTTCAATTACTTCATTCTTGGATTTACTATTAAGTGCTTCCATGTAATTTCGTTCATTCTTACTTTCACCATTCTATGTTTCAATGTAAGTTTATTCATTTTTAGGGGGTAAATCACCATGCATATTATCATTATCAATAAAATTAAAAACTTCATAATTTGAATATGCACTTGTAACATATATTGGAATTTTAGGTAAACATACATCATCATTATTCATTTCATCATTACATGGATCATTTGGTTTATTGGTGATAGTATATTTACCTCGTCTTGAATGAAATGTTTGAATTTGTGCCCTTTCTTCCTCTAAACACTTGTAATTACTCTAGTGTTTTATGTTTTAATTTTTTCCTCACTTTAGAAAAAAATTCATCATTGATTATTAGATAATTTTTATAGATTTTGGTAGTGGGGATAAAAAAACAACTTGATAACTTTTATCTTCCATTGTGTAAGGCCCAAAATGATGTATAGAATAAGAGTGGGGATAGAAATATCACAATATCTAGAATATTAATGTTGGAAAAAGTGTTATATAGGTAATGCAAGGAATGTGCATGCTCTATAATGCATACACATTTTTATATACATGTTTATACCTTTTATTCAAGGGTTATTTATACATTTTGTTCAAGGTATTTTTTATACTTTTTCTTTCTTCATAATTGCTTCAATTTTTGATAAAATTAGGGTTGATTAACCATAAATTACATCTGACATAGTTGATTTGGTCTCAATTTGGTCCAAATCATATCACTGATTGTACCAATTGACTAATTGACTCAATCTATGATAAAATTAGGGATAATTGAGCCCTCAATTAAATCTTATAATCACAGTTAGGTTTAAGGGACTCAAATTGACCCCAATTGCCTTTGTGATTGAGGTAGTTGACTATTTGGTTCATTACATGATGTAATTGGGGTTGAATAAAGCCCAAATCACATTCTATATAGTTGTAGCACTCATTTTAGCTCAAATCACATCTTATAGTTGTAGTTAGGTTTAAGGGGCTTAGATTGGCCCCAATTACCTTCATGATTAAATTTGTGATAAAAAAATAGGGTTGATTAATCCTATATAATTAATTGAGCCATAAACTAGGTTCACATGGCTCACTTTCACCCAAATCACATCTCTAACTATACCAATTGAATAATTGGATCAATTCATGATGGAATCTAAGCTAATTTAGGCCAAAATCACTTATTACTCTTACATTTAAGTTCAAGGGAGCTCAAATTGGCACCAATTTCATTTGTGACTGAACCAATTGATTATTTGGTTCATGCATAAATAAAATCAGCATCGATTGAGCCCCATATCACATCCTTTGGTTATAAAGTTATGTGACTTAGTCTTGCGAGGTTATGAATTCCATGAAAATTATTATGTGTGCATATGTTATTGGTTATGTATTATGGGGAAAGAGTTGTTGTAAGTCCTAAATGTTCACATTTATTTCTTTGAATTATGTAATAACTTTTATGGATTAATTTAATTTGAATTTGTGATTTTGGTACACATGTAGGTCAAGGTCCTAATTAATTATGATAATTTCATCTACGATGCTTAGTTTGTGCAAACCCATTCATTTATTAGAACCAAAATCAAAAAATAGATGCAAAACTCAACACACAAATATGTTCTTTTTATTCATAATAATTCAAAATTTCAATATCAAGTCTTGAATATAAATTTTGGAAACCTAATGCTTCACCAATTTCAAGAGGAATAATCCCAAAAAAGTGTCATTTTATGATTTAAGATGGGAATGGTCTGATCCAAGAGCTCCCCCAATGTTACATAGTGTTTAAGCATCTTACATGGATTAAAATAGCCAAAGAGAAGTCCAAAAGTAAAAAAATGATGATGTAATCAGAACTTTATGGACATGCAATCTCATATTAGAATACACTTTTTGAAATGTAGACCTAAGTGAGATTTTGAAGGATTTTAAATATTTTTTAAAAATTCCTAATGCCAAATCAGCCTTCCCACTTCAAATAACACTATGATTTTTCAATTAAAACTTTCTCAGCCTAGACGGGTTCATTACTCTACCTACAATAATGACATTTTTGTAGGGATCCATATTATTATGTTCAATATTTGAGTCACACTTAAAAATACTCACAATATTTTAAACATCTATAGACCCTATCAGAACTAAAACTCTACATACAATTGTATTAAAACATAAATGTTTGAATAGACCTAGATAGGAGAATAATCATACATAGCATAGTGTCTATAGTTCACCAAACATCATGACATAATCGAGTATTAAGTCCTGATTAGCACTGAGATAATTTTTTGAGCATGACATAGAATAGAGATGGACTTTGTTTTGATTACAACTAACATCCAACACCAAGGGTCTTGAAGACCCAATCAAGTTTATAAGCTTGATTAACACTAAGTAACATAAAGAAATTTTGCCAAGTTCTAATTCATCAATGAAATCTAATTAACAAAGATATGTCCAACCATGCCTTGCTAAAGACCAAATTGGTAGTCATAACCCTAATTACCATTACATGTTTTACTCAAAATAAAATAAGATCTAATTAGACTTAGAATTTTGATTGCAACTACCACACTTCAATTGAATACGTCAAGACCTAATTGATCCATGGAATGTCAGTTAGCACTAATAATAAAGAGATAATTTACCATAGACCAAATTGGAAATTGAAGTATGAATAACATTAATAACTCACACTAAGATTCACTAAGACCTAATTAGACTAGATAATCTCGATTACAAGTGCAAGTATCATGTAACTTCATTGAAGACCAAATCAGGAGTGAGAAGCCCAATTAAAATTGTAATCTTAGAATGAAACTTTCCAAGGATTGGACCAAATATGAGTTTGGTATAACTTGATTTTGAATCAACCAAAAAAATGCACCAAATTTAAAACAACCCAAAATGAGAATCCAAATACACCAGAATAAACAACAAAGAAAAATAACAAAAAATAACCAACACTCTATTTTTTTTATGCATGATATCCTATCCACCATGGATGTCTTGAATCATAAGTTCTTCATTTTGATTCCTTATGTTTTGATGTGTTAAGGTGCATTGAAATTATAATAAACATTTAATGTTTGTGGTGTCTAATGATGTGTTTAAAATATTTAATGATGTTGGTTGTTTAGAATTATTGAAAGTAGGTGGGTCTTGTGCCTATATAAACATGCCTTTATGCCTAAGCTATCTATTTATGGAGCATAGGGATAGATCATAATAATTACTCTAATAAATTTTTAAACTTGTAAACATAGATAATTAACAAATAAATATACGAAGATATGGTGTAATCCATCTCATTGGAGATTATTGTGTTATTTTATTGTGTGTGCAAGTTGTATTTTCTAGTCATTGAAATCTAATAAATAAATAAGTTTATTTATTGTTTATTTATTTCATTTTTTTGTTATGTAATTATATGAAGGTTGTGTGGTCTAAGGTATCTCTTTATTGAGAACCTTAACCACAACTACACCATTTTCAGGCAATGAGTTGTGAAGATGAAAATCATGAATAAACTACATATGTAAATGGTGTCAATAAAAATGATGACAATGATGAATATGATCATGATCACATTATTGATGAGTAAAATTGTATCATTACTAGTTTATTGGATTTTTACTATATCAATGCTTTCATGAAAAAAACTATGCAAACCCCATAAACATTATTAATGGTGACAATGATTATATTAAATTTTGATTTGAATAATACATTTCATAATTACCATTATTTTATAATAGTTAAAATTTTAAATATTTTAATAGTTAGTTGTTAGTTATTCAAACAATAATCATTGGCATCATAACCATATAAATTTAAAATACAAAAATTTACAACTAACATAATATAGATAATCAATATTATTCTATAATATGATTTTTAAAAAAATATAAATATTTAATCATCATAAAATTGAAATTTATTAAATTTTAATTTTGATGTGGAAATTTGAAATTCACAACTTAAATGTAAAAATATACATATTGTTGGAATTCTTGATCTAAAAACATTGACATAATTTGTGATACAAGCATAGTAGATCCAAATTATTGCCCCAAATCAAAACAATATTATTTCAAAAAATGTAATATATATTGATTATACTTATGACCCAACTTTAGTTGACGTAAAATTGTCTCACCTAGAATTTTTGCCAAATTTACCAGTAAATAATTTATTTTGATAACATCATTTTGGGAAAGGGCCCAAACCTGTTTACATAAAAAAGATGGGGCTAACTATAAATCCAAAACTTCTTTGATAAAAAGATATAAAAATATAGAAGGTCCTATCACCCAAAAGGCCAAAAAACCAAAAGATAAGCAACCAAGCCACCTCTAACCAAGATAACTAGACATATGGAAATTATAAAAAACAAGTTTAATGGCACAACACAAGAGAGCAAATAAAAAATAAAACATGTAAAAATTGTGAAAATGATGTCAACACAATTGACTAAAAACCATATCCTTCATCAAAATTAAAAACCACTACATCCCTTACCAAGTAATTTTCCAATGGGACAAAAATATCAAGCACTTTTAACACAATATTTATTTTCTTTGAGACTATCATCTCAACCAATAAGCACTTTAAATCATCTTTTTTTAGATTTAATTGTCTAGATTTAACTAATTATATTAATGGCACCCACTTGAACATGGGGTGCTAAATATTATTTATTTATTTTTATTTTTATTTTTTGATACATAGGGGAATTGATAACATTTATTAAATTTTTACTACTGGTCAAGGGTTCAAATCTATGAAGCTACCACTATAATCCTTTACTTTCCTTGATAAACATGACTCAGAGTGAGGGAGACCCCTAGTGGATTAGTTTAGAACTGTCATCATCAAGCTGGATCACACTCAATGGAGTTGGGTCAGTTTACTCCTATTACCCCATTATGACCTGACTCCAAGGTTTGAACCTAAGTATCCTCTTGGTAAGTGCCAAGAACTTACCAATCCATATAGCCCTTAGGACTAATATTTGATGCAGTTTCACTATAATAGGATGGTACATATCTTCTAAGAATTTAAGAAAAACATCATAAATCTCATTTAAGCTTAAGAACATGATTATCTAATTTATACATTACAATTAAAATAACTATTAGGTTCCACAAGACCTCATCCATCGATCTAAGTGACTAGGAATCGGTAATGGTTTTCCAATGATAATTTGTCCTAGTATGGCTACCTCCAAATTAAGGAATTTTTCTTCAAGATAACCCAATTTAATAGAAAGTGATATTACCAAACCTAATAGTTCATTCCTCAGTGTGTTTTTTCACTTTTTTATATATTTATATTAACAAAGTCTTTCATGACCACATCCTAAACATGTTCATCCAAATTTAATTACACATTTGAAGCAACTCCTTCTCTATCCAACTCCCTTTGTCTACCTACATTATTTCACTCCCTTGAAGAGATAAGCTCCAATGTAATCTTCAAAGAAGGATCAATTATAAAATAAACATTTCCATATAAAACAAATATCACCATATAAAAGGGTTATAATATTCCTTTCTCTCCTCCTCAGATGAAGACACCATTAGCCACACACAAATTTTAAGAAAATAGAGTCAAATAACCAACAAAGCCCACATTACCAAGCCACCAATATTCTTTTTTCCACCTTTATAATGTTAATGATTTAAAGCTGTAAATGAGACACATGACAAAATTATAGCTTTTTCTGTCATTACTGCAACTAATCTCCTCACATGAGCTAAAGGGCTCGAGTGATGAATAATTAATTCCTAAAATAATTATATAAACCAATAATCCCATCAAACCACTATTAAATAATATTTTAATTGATATAATTACTTATATAATCATCTTTGATTAAATAATTACTAACAATGTAAATGTACAACAATTAATTTAGACAAAATAAAATAAAAATAAAAAAGCCAAGATAATAGGGAAAGAAGAAAAGACTTAGTCAGCTCTTCGAATCCTTTTGCCTCTAAACTAGTCCATCTCAAATTATTATTTTAGAAAACCCAATTACCATTTTGGAGAATTGTAGCACCAATTTTAGTAAGGAAGTTCATCGGACCATTGATATTTTTGTAGATATGAACAAAATTAATGCTCTAAAAGTCCCTAGCCAAAACTAATGCTTCATCTAAATTTACCACTAAATAGTTGATGTAGTAAAACATGTTAATTTTTGTCAAAAATTAACATGAAAACCACATGATTAAAATATTTGTGTTGAGGAAGAAAAAAAAATAGTTAAAAAAACACTCCAATATTTATGCAAATAGTGACATGAAAACCAAAAGATTTTATATTGATTCAAAGTATTGTTGGCTCCCTCTATTTGAAGTTGATTGCTATCAATTAGATTTTTTATCTTATGTTTCAAGATAATGTAAATGTTTGAAGAGTTTCCTATAATTCTATGATAATTTCATAATGCATTTTTTATCATAATACTTAGGCAATGTCCTTAAAGTATCCAATCTCTAGTGGGAGGCAATGTAACCATATTATATTCAATCAATATTTTTAATACATTTTATGGACTTTCACTTAATATTTTAAATCTATAACTCTTTATTTGTTGAGATAATACTAGTGTGTTAGATGGTTTATCTACATTGACCATATTTTTAAACTCAAAAGTAGGTTGAAAGGCATTCTCATTAGCTTTTGCCTTAAAATTTATCTTTAAAATTTAGCACCCATATAAGTTGGGGCAGAAGATCTATACTTAAGCATATTTATCTATAAAAGGTTTATTTAAAATTATCTAATTGCATGGAAAATCTCATCAAAATATGAGTAAGTGTTGAAAATAACTTTGTCCTTAATGGGTGAAATAAATATTTTAGCAAAAATACTTTTAAGTTCATTATCAATTACTTGATGAGTCATATTTATAACCATAATCTTGAACCTAAGCATACACTCACTAATATTATTATTTTATCCTTGTCTAATTTGAGCTCTATTTGTGCAAAAGTGACTTTCATGTAAATTTTGATTTAAAAAATGAGTTAAAAAAGTTATCAACTAATGTTTTAAAAACATGCATGGATTCACATGGCAAGACATTAAACAAATAAAAATCATAGTCCTTCAAAATCATTGGAAATAACTTAGTTAATAGTTTACTATTGTAATAAATGTCTAAGTTACAAGAGGCATGAAATATCTCATATGATGAGATGTGTCTCTTTTCTTATTGAATAGTTCAAACTTTGGAGCCATAAATCCTATGGGCAATAGGTATGAAAACACTTCATAAACCAAAGGGTTAAATAAGATATCATCAAAAGTGGCCCTATTATATGAATTTTGAGACCCTTGGGATAAATTTTTAATTTTAATATTATAATTTATGAAATTTATGCATTGTATGGTCACTTTAGGATTCTGAAGAAAAGTGGTGATAAAATAAGTTAAAATAAAACCATTTTTCAATTAACCAAGCTGAGAAGTTTTGTAAGAAATAGATTGTTAGAAAAGAGTAATTTGGGAAGCATGTTGATAATTCTTAATAAATTGAGAAATAATTTGAGTATTTTAAGGAATTTCAAAAAATAAATTATTTTGAGAAGATAAGCATTAACAATAGTATCAAAAAACAAGCATGAGGAGTAATGATTTCCAAATAAATTTAGAAAATGACCATATTATTATGCATAGAAGGTGATCCTTGACATTAGCAAGTGTTGGATCCAAAATATCAACATTAAAATATCCATTTTTCATCTTATATGGTACCTATTTCATGTTATCCCCATCTTAAGCTTCTTGATAGAGCCTCAGTTAGGCTTTGAACATATTTCAATATATACATCAATTTACCTATCTCATGTGGGTGAGCCGTAACGTGTTTCCTTAATTGAGAAACATTTTATAATATTTTACTTCATAAAAGGTGTTATTATCATAGCATTATCACTTTAAAACCCTTTTATACCATTATCATTCAAAGACATTTCAACATTACCCATAACATAAAATACAATAGTGGGGGGAAAATAATTTTCATTTCCAGAGTCCATTTTCTTTTTCAAACAAGGTCTAGGATTTACAAAAGGAATTTTTAAAAAGTTAATAGGGTTAAAATTTATCCTAACACTCTCTATGTGACCCTCGCGGTCTTTAGATATAATCTATTTGGATAACATAAGAGGATAACATACACAACATCCAAATTCCCTAGTTTTTGAATAATATGTAATAAAAATTAACCTAAGGTTTTCAATGTAACATACCAAATCTAGAGATAATATATTTAAAAGAATGAAATTGACCCTATAAAAATATCATAGCTATCACCAATGAAATAAGATCTAATCCTAAAAGGCTACAAAACATGCAACACAATACAAGTTGACCACAATGTAATATGAATAAATGGATATAAGTCTAATTTGCACCAAATCTACTCATACACATTAAAATTAAATTTAACCATATCTAATACAATAAAATTAGACATATTATTATTCTAACACTGGTGTAATTATTGACAAGAGAGGCATTTATAATAATATTTAATTTTCTCTCAAATATATAAACAAACATCATAAGATGAAAATGTAAAATAGATCTAAACCATGCAAGACAATGAGGGTTCACCAAAATATAATATGAATAAATGAATATAAATAAAATTTAAATCACATACACCCATAAACATTGTAATTAAATATAATCAAATATACAACAATAAAATCATATGTATTTTCTACTCTAATTCTAGCATAATAATTCACAAGAGATGGATTTATAGGAAATTTTTATTTTCATACAAATCCAAGAAAAATTTTCATGGGATGTGTTGGGTGAATATTTTGTCAGCCAGCTAACTGGTGAGCAAAATAATTCCTATCACCATAACATAGGGAGATTGGTCATCCAATGTTGCAGGTTTACCACATCCAAAGGGGACAAATCTCTCCTCTCATCAAGGGGAGGTTCCCTATTAAATATGTGGAGGCTCTATAATATAAATATAAGAAGAAAGTAAGACACAGGGGTGGGATAAACCATCCATCTCTCCTTTTTCAGAGATGATGCTAAAAAATAGAGGAAAAATCCTGGGTGATTGGTGAAGGTACTTCTCTTCTTTTAGAAGTAACATTCAGCCAAGAGCCAGATCCCATCCTAGATAGTAGAAATCTTGGTGAAGCGACAGAAGGCACTTCTCTTCTTTCAGAAGTGCTTGTTCTTGCAAACAATAAGAATCTTTCTAGTAAGATAAGTAACAAGGTGCCAAGGGCATAGTAACCAACACTCTAAGGTGAAGCACAAAGTCTCCACCTTGACTGCCCAAGAGTGAGGTATGAAGAACAATGGGGGCACAAAGTCATCCCAAGGTCCTTTACACAGAAATAAGAAATAAACACACACTAAAGACAACTATGACAACACAAAGTCTAAAAGTAGTTGGCTTCAGGACACCTTGTTACTTTCACTAATTTTGCTTGCCAAATTAAATAAACAAGAACACATTCAGAAGACAGACATATGAATAATCTTCTAAAATGATACAAGCCAAAATAGCACAAAGTCTGCAAACAACTTGCTTTCTCATTCAGATAAAATGAAATAAAATACAATCTAAGCTCAAAGTCTCAGTATTCGCCTTTCAATTGGGTAGAGTTTCACTTCTGGTAAGGGGAAGATCTTTTTTGCATCAAATGGGAAATTATAATATATAGAGGCAAAGAGAGGCTTGGCACTTTGTCCCATGGAGTGACCCATGCTACACAATCAATGTCTGGGATGCATTCTTGGTTCTATCAGGAAGTGCCATACTGGAGCAAGGTGGCTACCTTAACTGTGGTGTGTTGATTCATCTCTAGTGCCTCCTCTTGAGTTTGAATCACTCATTCCATCACCTGCTAGCCACATAACTATCTACTCTGCCTTTATCTCAAAGGGGACAAACAAGCAACACTTTTAATGTTTGCAGGCCCCAAATATCTACCCAACAAACTACTTCACCTACTGGAATTAACTCCTGTTGAGTTTCCCTATTTGTCTCTTCTCATTTCTCTCTAGCTTTTAGGTTTTTGAATGCATTCGGGTCCATGCTTTAAGTTTGAAAAAATCAACAGACACTTCATTGTGACAAATTTGACATTTACAGGCCCGTCATTCTTCTTAATAACTCTTAATAACTCTCTCGTGTCTTTCTCACTTATTATGGCCACTTTCCACTATGATGTAGGCAAGGACACATGGAAACATTTTTAGCTTTTAAATAGGCTTATCTAAATAAGCTTTGAAACTTTTTAGAGACCATAGGCGCGAATGTAGACACGTGGTAGCTTCCACTACACTGGGACAGGACACATGGTGAGTTATACACTTTGAAGCTTCATTTGAATCTATGTCTTGACATGTGACACTTGGCAGCTTCCACTACACTTTGATGTTTGACCCTTTTCTAAAGGGAATGTGCTCTTTGGGGTCTTAAATATGGTGCATTTCTGAGTGTTGAGTGTCCCCCTACAAGGGTACCTACCCTTCGAGATCCTCTGAGTGGCCTTCAGGCTTTAGTTTCTTCAGGGGACTATTGTCCTTTTATTTCCTTTAGATAAAATGTCCAAAAAAATTCCTTTAGACAAATTATCTGAAGGAAATCTTTCCTTGGTTTTATTTGTGCCTCTACATTGAGAGTGCCCCATTTTTGACACGTGACACCTTCCACTGCTTCATACTAAAACCTTCTGCCATTGACACTTGGTGCTTTCTACTCTCGGGCTTTTGCAACACCATAAAAATGTTTGGGGCTTAGTTAGGCTCTCATGGATGATGACACTTGTCACCTCTACCAATCTCTATAAGGGACACGTGGCACGGTTTTTTGCTCTTAAAAACAACTCAAAGCCTTTTACGGTTGCCACTTGTTACCCTTCACAGAATTTTGGAAGAAGCTTTATCGAAAGGAACCCTTGTGGCTCGTAAGAAACTTGAGAAATGATCGTTGATACTTGTCATGTTCCACTGGGTCACAATGGGACATGTGGTATGGTTTGCATACTTTTAGCAATCACGTGGATGCAGACACGTGGCAGCTTCAGCTTCAATTTAGTCATTTGCTCAGGGCCCACCATAGTCTTTACTCAATGTAGTGAAATGGAAGGAAGGAACCATGGGCATTGACATGTGGCAGCTTCTGATGAGCTTCATTAGGGACACGAGGTGACTTCTGAGGCTTTTTAGAAATAAGGCATAATGTGTCTCGATAGGTGACACTTGGCAGTATCTGCCTGACTTTTTAAGAGAATTGAATTTGACATCTATGGGGATATCACTAGTTACTTGGCATTTCCTTTCTACTAAGTTTGTAGGAACATATCTGCAAGGTCCCTTAGCTAAAAAAGCCTTAAATAATGAAGAATTTGAAAGCCCCAAAAAATTTTGAGAAGGGAAGAGATAATTTTGGCCTTGCAGGACCAAAAATAACTCATATGTTGTTCCAAAAATGAGTGACATTTTTGGGGAACAACAGCTGGCTCCAGTTGGGGAACTTCCTTCAGATGAAAACTTGGAACAACTAAGGGGAGTAGAAACTAGAGTCTCTGGTGCCTTGAAGTGTGCCATTGGGCTATGGAGTCATGCTACCCAAAAGTAAAGGCTCCAAAAAATGAAAATGAACAACACACAATAGAAACAAAAACTATACAAATATACATATGTATAGGGGAAGTCATCTAATTCTTCAAGAGTTGAAGTGCTTTAGATGTTTCCCATTGTGAGGTAGAGAAAAGGAGATGCCATCCTGATAAACCAGCAAAAAACCATTTTGTCCCCAAAAATGGTGACGGGTGAATGGAACTCTCCACCAAGAAACTAATTTTTTGCATCTTCCTCTTGGCTCTTTCTTCTTCTTGCCCCATGACAGGACATGGTCTTCAAATTGAAAACCAAAACTCCTTGCTCTCTTGGTGAAGAGTTCCTTTTGCTGACTTTGGAGTACAATAGTATGGTCCACCACCATAGCTTGTTATTTTGCTGGTCCAGTCCAGCACATATTTTGATTGTCAGTATCAAAATTCTAACAAACCATTAGCTCATCTCCTTTGGTGTGAAGGAGTTTGATCTCTTCATATTGAGCAGTCTTCAATCCGAGTAATAAAGATCCACATCTAGCTATGTTGTTGGTGTTGCTAAACTACAACTTGGATGAAGGAAGAATATCTCCTTGAGGAGATATCAACACAATTCTGGCTCCAGCATTAGTGGAAGATTTTTTGCCATCAAATTCTAGGATCCAAGCATCATCAGAAGCTGATCTTCTATAAGATTTCTCTTCATTGGAGATGGAAGCTCCTTCATTTATACTGTGCCCTACCAATTCTTTTGATGTCTTATTTGGATCAAATTATGGATTGCCAGCTATGGGACTTTCATCAGCTAAGACATGAGCATCCTCTATGGTCAAGAAGTAATTACCCCTACCTAAAGGCTCAAATAGAATTTGAGCTGTAGGGGCTGTCATTTGGGTGACCACAATTTTTGCCTCATACAGGTCCACACTTAGTTCTTCACCAATGTTTAATTGCTCAGGATTGGCTTGCAGGAATCCAAATTCAGTCATTTGAATTTTGGATTTCTTGACATGATGGACTATGTCAAATGACTGAAATAGACTAGGAAGAGAGGATGGGAGTTCATCCTTTTGGTTTTTGGGAGGGGGAGGACTGGTCTACAAATTTGAAGTAGAAGGTACAAAAATGTTTGATGTACTTACTTTTTTGGCAATCATCGGGTCCTTTGACTAGAAAGGAAGAGGGGTTCTCTACTTAGCAATTGAAATTACTGGTTGGGGTCACTCTTCTATCTTTTCTTTGTCAACCTACTGGGCTAACTAATTTTCAGATCAGGTGAATACTATGTATGATCCTTTGACTACTTCACCTTCACTTCTGGGTTCATCTTGGTAATTCAGGAAACTAATGTGGGAGTCACCAGTTGATTCTTCTTGATCCTCCCTGAAGAGATCATTACCATTTTCTTGCTTGAACTTAGGTTGGAAAGAGAAAGCATGTTCTGTTTCTAGATATCCAATTGTTGAGTTGGTTGGAGGTGCTTCAAGGGAAAGGTTCTTCTGTGGGGGAGGAAGACGATTGGTTTGCACTTGGTTCCTGGTAGTATGGCCTTGGTAGGACTGATTAGGGAACGTCCTCCTTGGTACATCTCTGTATGCAAGAGCAAATGACATCCCTTATGCCACTTGTTTTTTGAGGGCCAGCAATTTGTTTGCTAGCTTATGCACCATAGGATCAGTGGTGGTTGAAGGGGAGTATTCAAAGGAAGAAGAAGATTTACCTTTGTTTGGATCTCTCCTTATCTTTCCTACCAAGATAAGGTCATCTTCAACTTTGGTAGCCAAATCTTGAGCAGCCTTGAGGTCTATGTGACTAGCTCTTCTTAGCATAAAACTCACTTCAGGCAGTTATGAGTTGATGAAGAAGCATTTGAGGTTTTCAAGGGTCGGCTGAGCAATAGCAAGAATTCAGTTCCTTAGCTTATCAAAATTTGCTATGAAATCCCTCATAGGCTCATGGGGCTCCTTCTTCATTTGTGTGAGCTGGGCCAACAAGGCATGTGCATCTTCTGTAGGCTTGAATCTAGCCTCAAATTTGGCTTTGAGTGTGTCCCAATCAGTTACTGATCTATCTTGCAGGTGGTAGAACCAGTCTGCAGTAGCACCTTGCAGTGTTTCCATGAAAAGCCTAACTACCACATCCTCAAATTCCACACCTATCATGCCACAGCCTATGCTGAAGGCTGCAACATGTTCATTAGGATGAACTTTTCCATCCTGAAAGATTTTATGGAAATTATTTCTTGAGCTCCGTGGAAGTTCATGCAGGGGTGGAGTCAAATTAAGTGGGCCAAAAGAGTTACCCCAAGGGCCTCAAACTGCCATGATGGGATTATTGAAAGCAGGTATAAAAAATCTGGGTGGAATTTGGATAGGCAAGGCTCTACTAATAGTAGGAAAAGTAGCTCTGCCTTGTGTTGGTGTTTGGTACGGGTAGGAGGGACACTCTTATATCATTAAACTTGAGGTTGGGGACAAAGCAAGTCAAAATCTCTTTGCTATGCCAACTCAAAGATAGGGTCAACAACACCTTGAGATCTTTGGCTTCTGGTATAGCATGGAGTTGCTAGATTATGAATCAAAAATGGAAAAGGACTGGTCACACTTCAATTTGAAGCTTGAGGCTTCAAACTGCTTGTCTTTCCCCAGTAGAGTTGCCAAAAACTGTTGGGTGAATATTTTGTCAGCGAGCTAACTGGTGAGCAAAATAGTTCCTATCACCATAGCATAGGGAGATTGGTCATCCAATGTTGTAGGTTTACCACATCCAAAGGGGACAAATCTCTCCTCTCATCAAGGGGAGGTTCCCTATTAAATATACAGAGGCTATATACTATAAATATAATTAGAAATTAAGACACAAGGTGGGATAAACCATCCATCTCTCCTTTTTTAGAGATGATGCTAACAAATAGAGGAGAAATCCTAGGTGATTGGTGAAGGTACTTCTCTTCTTTTAGAAGTAACATTTAGCCAAGAGCTAGATCCTGTCCTAGATAGTAGAAATCTTGGTGAAGCGACAGAAGGCACTTCTCTTCTTTTAGAAGTGCTTGTTCTTACAGACAATAGGAATCTTTCTGGTAGGATAAGTAACAGGGTGCCAAGGGCATAGTAACCAGCAATCTAAGAGGTAGCACAATGTCTTCACCTTGACTATGCAAGAGTGAGGTATGAAGAATAATGGGGCCATAAAGTCATCCCAAGGTCTTTTACACAGAAACAAGAAATAAACACACACTGAAGATAACTATGATAGCACAAAGTCTAAAAGTAGTTGGCTTCAGGACACCTTCCTTATTACTTTCACTAATTCTGATTACCAAATTAAATAAAAAAGAACACATTCAGAAGACAGACATAAGAATAATCTTCTAAAATAATACAAGCCAAAATAGCATAAAGTCTGCAAACAACTTGCTTTCTCATTCAGATAAAATGAAATGAAATACAATCTGAGCTCAAAGTCTCAATATTCAACTTTCAATTAGGTAGAGTTTCACTTCTGGTAAGGGGAAGATCTCTTTTGCATCAAATGGGAAATTACAATATATAGAGGAAAAGAGAGGCTTGGCACTTTGTCCCATGGAGTGACCCATGTTGTGCAATCAATGCATGGGATGCATTCTTGGTTCTATCAAGAAGGGCCATGCTGGAGTAGGGTAGCTGCCTTAACTATGGTGTGTTGATTCATCTCTAGTGCTTCCTCCCAAGCCTAAATCACTCATTCCATCACCTACTAGCCTCACAACTATCTACTCTACCTTTATCTCAAAGGGGACAAATAGGCAGCGCTTTCAATGTTTGCAGGCCCCAAATATCTACCCGGTGAATTTCTTCACCTACTGGAATTAACTCCTACCAAGTTTCCCTCTTTGTCTCTTCTCATTTGGCTCTAGCTTTTGGGTCTTTGAATGCATTCAGGTCCATGCTTTAAGTTTGCAAAAATCAACAGACACTTCATTGCAACAAATTTGACATTTGCGGGCCTGTCATTCTTCTTAGCAACTCTCTTGTGTCTTTCTCACTTGCTATGGCCACCTTTTGCTATGACACAGGTGAGGACACATGGTAGCATCTATAGCTTTGAAATAGGCTTATCAGAATAAGCTTTAAAACTTGTTAGAGACCATAGGTGTGGAGGCAGACACGTGGTAGCTTTTGTTGCACTGGGACAGGACATGTGGCAAGTTTCATGCTTTGAAGCTTCATTTGAATTTGTGTCTCAGCATGTGACACTTGGCATCTTCCACTACACTTTGAGTCTCTACCATTTTCTAAAGGGAAAGTGCCCTTTGGGGTCTTAAATAGGGTCCATTTCTAAGTGTCGAGTGTCCCCCACAAGGGTACCCACCCTTCGAGATCCTCCAGGTGGCCTTCGAGCTTTAATTTCTTCAGGGGACTATTGTCCTTTTATTTCCTTTAGACAAATTATCTGAAGGAAATCTTTCCTTGGTTTTATGTGTGCCTCTGCATTGAGAGTGCCCCATTTTTGACATGTGGCACCTTCTATCACTTCATACTAAAACCTTCCACTGTTGACACTTGGTGCTTTCCACTCTCAGGCTTTTGCCACACCATAGAAATATTTGGGGCTCAGTTGGGCTCTCGCAGATGATGACACTTGTCAACCTCCACCAATCTCTGCAAGGGACATGTGGCATGATCTATTGCTCTTAGGAAAAAACCTCGAAGCCTTCCACAATTGCCATTTGTCACCCTCCACATAATTTTGGAAGAAGCTTTATTGAAAGGAACCCTTGTGGCTCGTAAGAAACTTGAGAAATGATCACCGATACTTATCACATTCTACTAGGTCATAATGGGACACATGGCACGGTCCACATACTTTTAGCAGTCACGTAGATCTAGACACGTGGTAGCTTCTGCTTTAATTTAGTCATTCACCTAGGGCCCACCATAGTCTTTACTCAATGTAGTGAAACGGAAGGAAAGAACCATGGGCGTTGACATGTGGTGGCTTCTAACGACCTTCATCAGGGACACGAGGCAACTTTTGAGGCTTTTTAGAAATAAGGCATAATGTGTCTCAATAGGTGGCACTTGGTAGCATTCGCCTAACTTTTTAGGAAATTTGAATTTGGCGTCCGTGGGGATGTCACTAGTTGCTTGGCATTTCCTTTCTGCCGAGTTTGTAGGAACGTATCTGCAGGGTCCCTTAGCTGAAAAAGCCTTAAACAATGAAGAATTTGAAAGCCCTGAATAATTTTCGAGAAGGGAAGAGATAATTTTGGCCTTGCAAGACCAAAAATAGCTCATATGTTGTTCCAAAAATGAGTGACATTTTTGGGGAACAATAGGATGAAAGTATAAAATAGGTCCAAACAATGAGATAGAGAACATAGAAAATGTGACTCAAATAGAGAATAGTCCCAAAACCATAATTTCATTTCCAAAATCATAAGGTTGTTCCCATAATTATAGGTACGTTTGTGTAAAATATGTGATAACTACTTTGACAAATTTGTTCATCAGGTTTGGGGATCTAAAAATCTCTCTCACATTTTTGAAATTCTATGCAGTGCCCTAGGAAATTTATCTTTTTCTTCAAAACTCTAATAGGGTAGCTAAAGCTATAAATGGTTAGGA
The DNA here is from genome assembly GCA_037957365.1 of Torreya grandis. NCBI lineage: Eukaryota > Viridiplantae > Streptophyta > Pinopsida > Cupressales > Taxaceae > Torreya > Torreya grandis. The sequence goes on along the minus strand of JARHVA010000090.1, from coordinate 5,391,434 downwards.
AAATATTTATTTTGGGGCATGTGCTTAGGGTCAGTAGGGGTTTTTGAAGCACTGAATACTTATTAAGGCCTCAACAATTCAAAATATAGAAAACAAAATGCCAAGTACAATGCATTTTATCAAATAAATCTAATATGATAAAATGTTTAATCCATTATGACTTTTAACGCTACAAGTAATGTTTTATTTCATCTGAAATGTAGTAGTAAATACTTTAAATTTTATTCAACTCTTATCTGATATAAATATTTATATGTATTTCTTATGCTCATTCACTATATGTTATAAATACACTATTGCACCTATGAATTTATAGACTTATCAAATTAAAATTAGAACCCTATTGGCAAACAAGCCAACACATAATGTGTAGAAAAGCTAAAACATAAGGACACACAAACCCCTAGGAACCCAAAGAAGAGAAAAAAGGGTAAGTACATTTATGGGAGAAACTATAGAAACTTAGGTAAACATGAAGGGAGGAAAGAAAATGAATTAGGATAAAGAAAAAGAGGGGGAACATGATCATAAACAACTATAGACATAGGGAAAACATGTCAATAAGATCTTAATCTACATTAGTAATCAGCTAAACATAATTACCTACAATACTATATTTCTATGACTAATAAATATCTTCAAACAAATTTTAGGTGTCTATGATATATCACAGATGAACATTCATTATTATTTGACTTTAGATAGTGGAGACCAAGGAAAATTGAATTCATATCACCAAAAGGAAAGTGTAAAAGTTATACCTTCATAATCCCTCAACTTATGTATGTTAACCTCAAGGCTATTCATTATTTCTTATTTATGGATTTCCTTATCCTCTATGCCATCCTTGATCTCAATTCTAATAAATTTCAAGATATATATAATTTAAAGTTGAATTCTTCAACCACGGTCCATAAATTTTTATCCACTTACCAAACAAGATTGATTAAATACATTTTATCCTATGGACTTCCTCAATCTTTGAAAAATTATATCATCCATAGAATACAAAAATATGGAAACCAAAATAATCATAGTAATTATCACACCATCATGACTAGTAAAACTTGTAAAAATATTTTTTACTACTTTAGAGATCCATATCTCCAAACGGGTTGAAATCAAATAGTTTTGAGCTAAGGGGAAATAAGGTATTTCACCTTGACCACTATAATTGATAAGTCTAAGGTAAAAAGGCATAAAATCTACTATTAATTTGTAGATTTTTGTAAAGCATTTGATAATTTTCCTCAACATTTTATCATTGATAGACTTAGGGTTTTGGGTTTTTTAAAATTGATGACACTACTTGTTATGATACTCTATGAGTCAATTGTTATCAAAGTACACACAAGCAGTGGTGAGAAAGAAGAGGTTACAAACCACCAATGGGGTTAATTAGTGTTTTTCACTCTTTCTCACCACCAATGTTGTTAAGTAGTGTTTTTCACTCTCCCATGCACTTTTTGGTCAATACATAGTGTAGAATTTTTTTGAGAGCATAATATATAATGGGGGAAAGGCCCAAGATGCCCTCCTTAGTATAATTTTTTTCCTCACATGTGATAACTTAGCAGACAGTGATAATGAATAATAAAAAAAGATGATCATATTCAATAAATAATCATAAAGCAATATGATAACATGTATAATATGTTACAAAGCCATCAAAGAGTCAAAAGTATCACACATGATATATGAATTATAATGAGGTAAATGATATAAATAGTAAATACAAGTGTGTAGTCCCTTGTTGGACCCCAAATTTTGACTAACTATTTTGGATTTTGGCACAAAACTAACATGGTATGAGAGGAGCATGGCATAGGAAGACCATGATGCAGAACCAACATGATGCAAGAGGACACTAGTGCAAAAGATAATAATGTGAGAAGACCCAGTCAAATATCAAACATAGCTAATGGATAACCCAAGAGTATAAGACTTGGTACAGTATATAAATACTTGGGGAGTGTGAGGGATATAGGAAAACATTGAGGAGTGATTTTCAAAGATAACTATACTTTAATCATCACACCAGTTTTGGACTAGCCCACACAAAGGAGGAAATTTAGTAGAAAAGATGTAACATCGAATAATAATTTAGGGGGTACAAATGCCCAAGAACTTAGGATAAAACAAATAAATTACTACCATGAATCTTAGTATATTGGAGATCATTATCCAGTCACCTAATTGTTATTGATAATGTAACTACTTGGTAAGGGGAAAACAAGTTTAAATACCCCTATGTAGAGATATGTAAGGGAGGATTGAACTTTGGTAGTATGTAATGAATCCTTATGGTAAATATTAGAATTACAAAAGTTACTGTTAGTTCTAGAGTTATGCTTCAATTGATTGATAGTTAAAACATTGAGTAACAATGGGTTTGGATTTAGTAATATGTGGCTTATAATTGATTATGATATATATAGAATATGATTTGTATGAGCTTGAATAATCAACACTTTGAACCTCATGGTAGTTATCTTTATGTTCTTGTTTGTTTGAAATGATGAGATAAGGTCCACAATCATGTGCTTCTTATTTTGTGTAATCACTAATTAGATATATGAATAAACTCAAGTATCTGACAAGTGTGTTATTGTACAACATAACCCATGAGCACTATTTTATTGTTGCATGATTTGGGTGAGCACACAAGAGCTTATTCTTGCATGAAAATCCAATTTGTAAACTTCTTGGGACTAGACACTTCAACACCTTAAGGAAAATCTGATAGAAAATACCCAACATTTTATTTCCATTATCAGGATCCATTGCACTTATTGTATAGTAATGGAAAATGCTCAAACATTTATTCCTTGAAAGTATTGAATAATGGATTACCGAGTTAGAGGATAATTGTATGGGTTGAACAACATCTCTATAGCTCATTATATGAAGCCTTATTTTTCAAAGTCCCTATTTATTTGCATGCTTGGCTCTCTACCTATGCTTAAGACTAGTCATAAAATTTTAGGAGGCAAGCTTGGACAATAGAATGTTAAAGGGATTTATCACATTTGGGCACACCGTGGACATGGGTTGTTAATATCTAGTGGAAAGGGGTGTTTAATATCTATATTTTGGAATATACTATAACCACTTACTCTTGTCTTGAAGAAGACAGGTTCTAGTTTCTTCGAGAGTCAGTATATTAGACACTTCCCACCAAAAGTAAGGAAGTTTTTTACTGATTTAGGACTCGAAACTTTTCCTATGGAGGGATAAATCCACCCTTTCATGAGCCACATAGTTTGGAGAGGAATGCAAAGGTGTTGGTAAATAATTTATGGTTTAGAATGGTAGATAGTCAGTGGGCATTGCAAAAACATAAATATGATGAATCTTGGTAAAGGATTATAGGTAGATATAGAGTAAGAAGGGGATGAAAGGACTCAGGAAGTGTTGTTAGGATCCATATGGAAATATAAGGGTACAAGGAGGACTCACCAACTTTCAAACTATGAACAATGCCAGTTTTATCATATGAGGGAGAAACTAGATGGAAAGAAGAGATTAAAGAACCACTTTTGAATCTACCTAGTTACCCAACCATAGTGCACACTCATGCTTTTGATCCAGATGATTTAATCATACATAATTGGGATATAGATAGTGTATAGTTAGAAACTAATCTATAAGATGAATTATAACTGAGCCAATTTTAACTCATAGTGAACTGACACTTTCTCTTCCATTTCAAGGAAATTTCATCACCCAACTTGGTATACCTGGTAGAACCGACATTAATAGTCGACAAAGTACTAGTCAAAATATTATAAATCAACCTATTATTGCACCCTACATTTCAAGTTTTTTTATTAGAGGCACGAGAGGAGGACTAGGAGGAAAAACAAGAGGAAGTGGTGGACTTCTACCCCCAAGAACAAGACCTAGGGGTTCTCAACAACCACTGTCATAAGTACCTCAATTACCGATGGTGTATTATGAAATGATGCTTCATTTACCTAAATATCAAGGCATGGATAATGTTGTAGAGCTTGTTAATAAGTGTGAAATTATTTGGAGGGTGTGTGGTATAACTTGTTCAAAATGAAAGGCCAAACAATTTAAAACCACACTTATGGAAATAAAACATGAGTGGTATAGGAAGTTTGACCCTCAATAAGAGGTAATTGACTATGATCAAATAAAGATAATATTTTATCAAGAATTTGATATTACCAAATTTGAGAAACAAAGTATTGTTGTACTAAAAGATATAAAACAAGAGCTCCCTGAAAGTGTACATGAGCATGATGCATGATTCAAAACACTCTTGTATAATCTCACATTCAAGATTAATATTACTCAACATGCCCAATGGTTTATGAGAGGTTTGTTGCTTCTATTTAGATGAATTTTATCTCAAAAGACCTTTACCAACTTGCATGAGGCCCTATATGTTACCCTCTATATTGAAGCTATTAGTAGCATTGGTATTGGAATCAATCTTTTTATGGAAGCTCAAATAGCTTTCACGGCATCACAAAAAGAGAAACTAGATGCAAATAATGTGTAAAACACTCATAATAGTCTTTGGTGTATCAATTATGAGTTTGAAGGTCATAATAGAAGTAATTACCCTTGCAAGAACATCTGCATTGTACTAAAGTAGTCATGTGAAATTTGCCATGAAGAGCATGATGTATGCTCTTGTCCCCTCTTACAATGGGCTACACATTCTAAAGTATCTAAATATTTCAAGATATGCAATGCCTATACCCATAAAATAAATGATTGTGAACTAATTAGTGATATACATTAGTCACACATGCATGGTATGCATCAAACCTTTATCTCAAACAATCAAGATAATAGAGGATATCATGGATGAGGTCAAGGATGGGGATGAGGAGGTGGCTATTTTCCACCATGAACATGTTATAAGTGTGGATCTATAGATCATTATTAATGAGATTATCTAGCCTATCTAACATGTGCTTTTTGTAAAAAAGAACAACAGTTAGAAGAATGACCTAATTTGTGTAGACATATAATTCCTAACACCATTGTGCTGAAATTATCAATCTTACTCAAAATTTGTGTGAAAATGCACAATTTGGGCCAAAATCACTTAAACGTGATAAATTGTTTGAGCTTATCATATACAAGTGCTGATTTAGACTAATGTATCCCTAAATGGGGCAAGGCATTTTATGTGATTATTAAATTTTCTCAAATAATTTCAAGTCAAAATGATAAAAATGCATTTTGGTGCTCTGGAACACTCTTTTCTTCTAATTTAAAAGCACATGACATGTGTGTGTGTTATTTTGTGTCGACAACATCCTAAATAGGATAAAGGTCTATATGTAACTAACATCTTCTTCTAATTCTTATCTAATAAAATTATGACCTAATAATATAAATTTTTGAGCAATTTAATTAATGAAGTGCCCCAATTTCCAAATAATTGCACTAAAATTGATTAATCTTAGATAAATTAAACCCAATTATGAGCTTAAGTAAGATTTTCATGGAAGTTATTGAATATTTTTTAATTGAAAATTGATTCCTATTAATTACATCATCAAGTGACATGATCAATGGGGTGGCATCCATAAGCCATAAATGCAACAAATATCAGGATTATGGCTTTCCATGCCTCTTTAATGCCCCTTCCTCTCGAATATTTATGAGGCTGTTTATGGCTATTATTTACATAATTGGATTAATTCATGGCCACACATCTTGATCTTGAGATGGATGGTCATGGTTGATCCTGATCAATTTGGAAAATATATAAATAGGAGGGCCAAGACCAATTTGATTAAGCTTAATTTGTGTAAACTTATAATACATGATTCTCTCCACAACCTTTATTTTTGTTGATTATTATGCTTTATTTACAATAGGATAGCTTCATTGATAGGCACAACCTTGATTTCATATCATGAGCCTATATTTTAGTTAGTGTTTTTGAAATGGTGGAGGAGCTTGATTTGCACCATTGATGAAGACTTGAGCACCAAATCAAGGTGAAAAACATGCTTGGAGCTGCATATGGATGGTGAGATGCTCTAGGGAAGGTAATTTATGTTTGCTTTCTTTCATTGAGTTATTAATTGTCATTTGTATACCCATTGAATATGTTAGCCTAGATTGTTAGTTCTTTATGCATTTTTCTTGGATTTCATGACTAATGCTTAATATGACCATTTTTGTAATCCATTTATACATTTTGGCATGCACAGTAGGACAACATAGCCCATTCAAGCAAGGTAGACATTTTGGAAATCTTAGATTCCATTAAAAGTCATTAAAAATTCCTTTACCATGAATTTTTAACTTGCTTTTCTCATGTTTTTGACATTGTTTATTGATACACAAGTCACACAGTGAGCAACATTGGTTCTATGTAACTAGCATTGATCAAGGAAAACTAACATCAGTTAGGTTACAGGGAAAACATGTCTAAAAATTTACATTTTAGAGATTTTCTCAAAGTTGTAGTTGTCAATTTATGTTTTTAAATCTCTGGTCTAAATATTATTTACCTAATCTAGAAGTCTATTTTGGAGGTTTTATTTTAACATTGTGCTAATAAACATTTTTTACAAAACTATTTTTCTTAAGGTTTCACAAGTGACCATTATCAATTGTTTTTTATGGACAATGGTTCTTTTCTGACCAGTATTGGTCTTGCAGCAACTGACATGAGTCACTATTGACCGACATCGGTCTTTGTGTGTAAAAAATAGAGAACCCAAGAGAAAGAATTACAAACTTGTTTTTTTCATTACAAATTGTGTTTCAAAGCTAAAGAAGACTCTCTAACTTTTCTTGTAGGACCCACGTGGAAAAAGTGATCAATTTGAGGATAATTAAATCTTGAACCTTCCTTTTGGTGATTAAAAGGAATCTAGATGAGCATGTTTAAATCTTGAACCTTCATTTTGGTTTTTAAAAGAAACATAGATGTTTCTTTGATTGTTTTGTGAATGTTTTTCAAAGTTTTTACAAACTAAGGCCAAGGGGCTAAGAAATTCACTAAACTTTTCAATTTGGTGCTTAAAACCTAAACTTCACTTAAAAATTAACTTTTCAAAAGTATTGTTTTATTGAAATCATCTATTATTTGAGCAAAATGAATTGTGTGTGTATGTTCCCCCCATCCCCTATAAGGAAATCGAGTGACCAAAATTGCCTTTCCATTGTGATTATGTCTTTGTCTAGGTCATGAAAATTAAGTTGCCTAAGCTCTTCCTAAAACCCATATGGTTTGGGTGATCTAAAAACAACCTCTAAAGCCTTTTCACTTAGATCTTTTATTTTATACAATTTGTCTTGTGGAGGGGAGGTCATTACCTCTTCACAATTTATTTAGGGAATATCTAACTTGGGGATTCATCTCTTGACATTGTTTCAACCCCATTCCATGGTGGGCTATATAAATTAGGGTACACATACTATGAGAGATAGGGGGTTGAGTGACTAACATCTCTTTTTGTAATGAAAATCTAAGTCAAGTTTGGTTAACTAGGGGATTCCACTAAGAAATACATGGATGGAATCACTATGAAAAAGAATAGACCTTTACATATTAAGTTGATTAGTATGTATGAAATCAATTGATGTGTTACATCTCTAGCATTATCCACACTTGGAACCAACTAGATGGTCATAAATTGTAAGTTTTAGACAACCCCACTTGCCATGGAGTACTGTTGAACTAGGGTGAGTAACCCAAATGTCCATGTTGTTGTATATTCTTTTAGGAGAAGGGGGGTGTAAAATACCCTACCAACTCATGCACTTTTAATTTTGGATTAACAATTTAATTCCTTCCAAGATCATGTATAAAGATGAATTTCAACAATACAAAGCAACCTTGTTAGTTTAGGGCTTAGGATGATTTATTTAGTTGTATTTGGTATTTTAATCTTTACTTACTTGGTCTTGATTTGAGTCAGAACTTATTTTAAACAAACATCATAACCACACACATTGTCCATCATTTATTGAACAAGGAGGCGTTACGCTAGTTAAATCTGAATCATCTTTGCCTTGTCCAAATTCTCATCTTAAAACATAGTGTTTCTATTATCTAATTAGCATAATTATGCTACCTATTTGAGTCTAAACCACTTTCCAAAATCTTTAAGTCCTTCATTGATAATTCAAATTTAGAATTACACCTTTATAAGTTTAGATTCAATGTGTTAATTGGATTTTCTATTTGCACTTGACTTAAGTTAACTTGGGTTCAATTTCTCATTTAAAGGTCATTTATAGACTCATCATCATTTGATCATTGTGAACTTAGGTCATCAAGTGTATTGATCACACTCTAAGTTATAGAACACATTTTATTCTACCTTCCTATCACCATGTAGTAGTGTTGTGTTGCCCATTTGGTTCTAGTTTTATAATTAAGAATTCTTGCATGTTTTCACATCTTGAGCTTCTTGTTTCATATTGTCACTTTCCTAATCTGAGGGGATTTCTTCTAGTTTCCTAGTAGAAAATTGTCAAAATTGAACTTGATTTTATGGTATTGACATATCTCTCAACCTAAATTTGGTGTACTAGTTTACACTTGGGTCTTTGAGTTATCATACCCTCTTCTAACTCATACGATTTCAAGCCTAATTGAGGTTGAGTAATTTCATGAACACATTCTTCTAATTGTGTGGTACTGCACCACCTCCTTTTTATAGTCTCTTTGTTACCTTGTAATTTGTTTAGATAAAGAACAAAATGTATACCTTGTTTAAAAATTTACAAAACATAGTCCAAATCTTAGCAAACATAGAGAGAAATCTTCTAAAGCATGACACTAAAGTATACTCATAGTGGGGTCTCTTATGGCCTTAGTTGTGAGGTAGAGAATTGTTATGATGAACATAAGCACTCCATCTTATTTGAGGATGTCACCCTCTTTGAACTTATTTATTGAATACCAATCCAATCCATGCCAATTTTTGTGCATCATCTTCATCCTTCCCCTTCAATTTATGAATCATACTTAAAGGTTACCATTTTAGGATATCTTCCTTTGATTTATGTGCCATGCTCTAAGGTTACCAATTTAGGTTATCCTCCCTCATATTTTGTGAGCGATCAAGCTCTAAAATGTGTGAAGGTTATCATTTTAGGTTATTCTCTTTCATCTTGTGCAAGCAATCAAACTATGCAATATGTGAAAGTTACCATTTTAGGACCTCCTCATTTGTTTTACATAAGCAACCAAACTACATAGTGTCTTGTCATTACCAATCTAGGCCCATCACCTATTTTTATTGAGCCTATTATTGAAGAACATACATTTCATGAACCAAATTTTTCTAATCCCTTCTTCAATAGTCTAAATTTTAGAGATCCCATTATTGAACCACAGACCATTATTCATCCTGAACCTATTATTCCCCAATTTATAAATTTTGTGTTGATATTTGAGCCTCAATAGATTGAACCATTACCTCTTTAAGAGCCATCTTATGAGGACCAAAATGTGTTCAAATTTGATATTTTATGACCAATTCTTAACCAAGATCATGATGTTATTGTTGAAACACCCATTTGTGATGATGTAGAGTAAATTTTTACTCTATGTTGCATTCAAATTTTTAGTCATGCACTGCAGTTTTGGTTCTCGCATACCTTGGTCGTGGCGGCAGAGTTTTGGAGCATAGCGCGAGTTTATTTCTTTTGATTCTTTTCTGTCTAAGTATCAAAGTACAGTGGAGGCTACCAAGTGGCATAGTCTGAGCACAGGTTATCTTTTCCCCTTTTTGATTCTTTCATTTCATTTTTGCCTAAGTGTTGAATTTGAGCGAAAGCTGCCAAGTGTCACTTTTCAAAACATGGAACCGGCCAACTGGCATCGTTCGAGACACTTTTCATAACTTTTAGGAGGGCCACAGAATGTGCCACATATCTAATAGTAGCTGAGCATAATGCACCATGTGTCGGCATCCACGTCTCATATCGGCACCTACATTTCATCTATTTTTTGGTGAAAGGGTTTCAATAAGCTAAGTAGCAGGATCATGTGAAAAGCGCCAATTAGCAATCACAGAAGGCCCTAGACTACTTTTTTAGAGGAAAGCAAAAGCCGCCATGTGTTGATATCTGAGAGACATTCGGTTCAATGCCTTGGTTCAATGTTTATGGTTCAATACCTTGGTTAATGTGTAAATGGTGTGTAGTGTTGAACCATTGAACCATTTTGGTTCATCGAGCAATTCAAGGGAGTGTCCCAAAAAACCAAAGGGGTCAAGTACCTTTTCAAAAGGAAAAAATGCATCATTTTATTTTTTTAAGTGCCGAGGAGTAGTAGGGGCCACCAAGTGTCACTTTTTGAGCCCCTTTCTACTCTATTCTCAAAAGAAGCAAAATACGCCACATATCTCTAGCAGGAGAAGTGGAAGATGCCACATATCTTCTCAAGAATAGTGAAGGCTGCCACATGTCAACTTTTGAGAGACCATCTTCAAGCTTCATTGCTAAATAAAGATTGTGGTGGGTCCCAGGTTTTATTTCAAAGGTCTGTGGAAGTGCCAAGTGTCACCAAGTGGAGGTGCCACATGCATCCATCCCTTTTTCTTTAAGTTACTCGGGCAAAGAATGTAGTGAGTTTATTTTGTTAAAATTGCTAAGTATTGAAGAAGTGGATTGTGACAAGTGTCGAAGGTGGAGCATTCCTGAGCTGGATATAGGGAAAGTGGAAAATGTCGCGTGTCTTCGATAAATCAGGTGGAAAGCACCAAGTGTCATTCTTTGGTGCCTTCTAAGTAGTAGGGAGAATATCAAGAAATTGACTAAGTGTCCTCTTCCATTTCAACAAAATAGAGTGTTATGTGTATCTATTGCTGCAAAGCGAGATGGAGGGAAAATAGGTGGGAGTTATTTTTGGTAGATGGAGCAGTTCATCAAGTAGATTTTTGGGGCTTGCAAACATTAAAAGGGCTGTCTATTTATCCCCTATAAGTGGAAGTAGAATAGATGGTTGAGTGGCTAAGCAAGTGATGGAATAAGAAATTTAGGCACAGAAGGAGGTATTAGACATGAATCAACATGTTGCATTTAGGGCAGCCGTCCTACCCTAGCATGGCCCTTCTTGATAAGACCAAGATACATCCAAGGCATTGAATGCGCCGAATGCCACACTATTTTATTTTTAAAATCTGAGGCTATAAAAGAAAAGGGGAGATACAAAAAGAAAAAAGAAAAAAAGGAACAAGATATAGAAGGCATTGGAACAAGTTTATATTTTATAGAGCTCATGACTAAGTAATATCATTTGCTTTTGTCTCATTTTCTTGAGTTGTAAAGTTGATGTAACTATGCATATTTTATGTGCCTTTTATGTGGCTGAAGGAATTAAGAAAATTGAATTCTATGCCTTTGTTGATATTATCTATGTCATTTTCAAAAGTAGTCTATACTGTAAACTTTCTAGAGTTGTGATTAGGAATGTCATTTGCTTTTGTCTCATTTTCTTGAGTCAGAAGGTTTACATAACTGTACGTGTTTCTGCGCCTCTTATGTGATTGGAAGATTATTATAAGAAAATTGAACCCTATGCCTTTGTTGACATTTTCTGTATCTCAGCAAAATAAGTCTCTATTATGAGCCTCTGTTTCTATTATTTTAATCTTTTACATTCATCATGCACTTGTTTGCTCTTAAATGTAAATGAATCCTACATATAGTCTCACTGTGCTCAAGATTAGGATCAAATTTACATTCAGGCACATTGCCATAGTTAGGTTTCATTTCCTGCATTTGCATTTATGTTTAATTTTCTATCCTTTTTCCCCCACACTTGATACAAAAGAAGAGACTAGCTTCTCTAAAAACTGGAGGTTGTTTCAAGCTGTACTATCCCACAGCTTGAAACTTCCCATTGTTGTTGACTAGAATCAAGCGTAATTTTAAGCATCAATAGTTTTTGGCACTCATAGTGGGACGAGTCTTGAAGTTTCATTCAAGACCATATGAACCAGAGAGCTATGAGGAGTCAGAGTTGTGGACCAATCACCAGAACACAGTCTACTGCAAATCTAGGTATTCTTTTGCCACCTTTGGTAACTAGTCTAAGAAAAAGAGTAAATCAAGTTCAACTAGTATAGAGAGTAAATATGGGAGCTCCTGTTTCCCCAAGAGATTATGCAAGCTAGAATGTTGGCAGTCCTCTGATCCTCCCAGTACCACCAACTACTTATCCTATCCTAGTAGCATATATATTGACTCCTAATGAAGAGGAAATAATCTCAGACTTTCTTCTCACTTTTCAAGATAATGAGGAAGAACATGGACAATTCCTGGATCATGTTTTAAATGATTTGTTTGAAATTATCAAGTCAGGTTATACCATTTTGCAAGATAACTGTGAATCAGCTATAGATGAATAAAATAACACTGAGCCTCAATTACATGTGCAAAATTGTTGCACTCTTTCAAGATTATCCTTTCAAGAGGTCAAAGTCATGAAAGAGGAGAATAATGCAATAGAGCTTGAGTTTGAAGCAGAAGAAGTTAAGTCAATGGATGATATAGGTCAAAAGGCTTCTATTGATAAGCAAACCATCATTGATTTCCTAATAAGGCATACCAACATCAGGAGTTGATATTTGACGAGCTTCTAAGAACAAGAAGAGCTTATGGGTGTCGAAAGCATGTTTGACTCAGACTCACTCAAATGCAAGCAAATCCATGTGGCTTACACAGAGGACATTTCACCAAAGATATACCCATTTCAATCACTTGTATGGCAACATAAGCTAGCTTGTCATGAAGAAGATGTTAGAAATTTTGCTTTTGATCCCAAAGGGAGATAAAGATGCTTAATTAATGTAGTTAGGTAGTTTTCCATTCCCGCATTGTTTTTATTTTCCATTGTTGTTTTCCTGCTTTCCTTTAAAATAAGTGTTTTAAACACAGAGTTGGTGGCTTAGAAATTTGTTTTATTATTCTTCAAATTTTGCCGCATTGAATGCTTCCTAAATCTTTCAAAATCTCTAAGATACCTTGCACTACAACTTGCATAGCGTGTCCACCTCGTTGTTCCTTAAAGATTGAGTAGGATCTACTAACAGCTATCCAAATTTAATGCCATTTGAGACTTGATAGGTCCATAACTATCTCTTAGCAAGATTTAAAGTTACAAATTCTCAAGCATTCTTGCACCTGCAAAACTATCCTGCTCCTTGCGATTTGTTAGCACCTAGTAAAGTTTGCTTTAGCAAGAGCATTTTTGTCTTACACAAGGTTCATACTAGGTATTACAGAAAATATATAAAGATGGCAGGAGCATCATCTTCACAACAAGGAGCTAGGATGTCTGAATCTCTTGATAGATTGCTTGCTAGTAAGTCATATGCTTCAGATCCTGTGCAACCATCGAGAACCTATTCGGGAACCAGAGTCTTGGGAGTTGGTCAAGCCAGTGACCCATCAAAAATAAAGGATTACGCAGATGGAATCATGGACCCAATCTTGCAAAAAACTAGTAGCAAGAATCTTAGAGAAGGGGCACATCAAAGGTGTCGTCAAAGAGCCAGAGTGGGGCAATATGAGACATTTTCAATGAGGATATGGACCTCATAATTAGCTCTGTTCATTATCCCAGCTATGCATCCATGCCCTAACTTGATTGAATTATGTGCAAACTTGCTCCATGCACCATCTTACACCATTCAATAGGGTCCCTTCATGGTGCAGATCACACCACAAGCTATTAGGGACATGTTAGCCCTACATTATGACAATACCACTACATTCCCCACTATTGTTAAGATGCAAAAGACATGGGTGAACATCAACACTCAGACAAGGTTTTTGAGGTCTGAGTTACAAATGGCCGATGGTGATACTACAGTACCCACACTCCCTACACTAAGAGCTCAATTCATGCCAGCTAGCCAAGACGCACTGTCAATGATGGCTCTCATATTTGGCATGAAGGATGACATGGCGGTGTATGCAAAACAAATGGCCATCCTTTTTAGGTTGAAGACAGTTGACAAGATGCAGGAATATCGACTTGACTTCTCTGAGCACATTGCCTTTTCAATAGTGGAACAGTTGACCTATTTCAAATAAAAAGGGGTGTTTAGGTATTCCTCTTATTTGTTCCATCTCATATTGTATCATAACCCCAACCTTTTCACCCAACATATGAATCTGAACATGTATGACCCAGGTTTTGACCCCCAAAGGACCATTCCTGTGTCTGCATGGACACCCATTTTATCAAAAACTAGTGACCTATATGATTTTTGGGAACTATTTGTTACCCCCTCCTTTTTTTGCCTCAACCCTGAACCTATCATGAACAGGTTATTTCTAAGTGTTTCAAACCTCCTGGTCAGTTGTCCAATCCCGTGTGACTTCTATTTTGGATCCCACCACACGATCATAAGGGTTCATGGTTTTTGTGGGGAACCAGTGTTGCTACCAAAAGACTTTAACTCTTAGTTTAGCATTCCTGGAGGTCACTAGGCAGGTGCCAGTGGTTGATAATGAGTATGGCTCTAGGAAGAAGAAGAAAAAAATATACAATCTCCCATGGATGACCAACAGCGTGGTACTAGAAACCAAAGATGCTGAGACTATGCTATTGAGAAAGCTGGCCTTCCTAGGTTTCTTGCTAGTCAAAGACAAATGGGTTTATGACCCAAGTGGTTTCATAGCTTATTGGGTAAGGACCAATAGGATTGGGGCCAGGATTGCACATGAGGGCCACCATTTTTGGGAGACCGAAAAAAATCCTATAGAAGATGCTCTTGGTCTTTATGTTAAATTGATAGATTTGCCCCTACCATAGAATAGGCCATGGGAAACCTTATATGATAAGTAGAGGGATTATGATCCTAAAGTTAAGATGACTTTTGGTTTGAGAAGGACATTGAAGAACAAAGATTGGGATGCGGAGAAGATTGAAGCCTATTGGAAATATAGGCAAGAAATTTCTCAAACCACCCATACTTTTGGAAGCATGGATTCAAATGAAAGATAGGAAGAACTCTGGGATGAGTGCCATCCCTCCCCTACATCTAGCCCATAAACAAGCAAATTGCTGACACTTGATACAGGGCAGGAAGCTAGAGTAGGACCAAGCTAACAACCACAGACCTTAGAGCAAGCTGCAGCTGTAGTCACTACATCAACCTAGCCCTAGCCTCTTAGCATCATGGAACAACAAAGGAGTATGGTGTCTTCACCACCAAAAGCTTCCCCATCATCAAAAGTTATTGAAATCCCCAATTCTCCACAAGCACCACTGGCAACAGTAGATGTGGAAGGGAAGCAGATGTAGCCAGAGTTAGAGACACCCAGGAAGAGAAAGAGGGTGCAGTTCCATTTTGATTCAGAGGGGGAAGAGGAACCTTCATGGTGAAAATTATAGAGCACTATATTTCCCCCTCTAGTAAGTAATACTCCTCCTCCTCCCTCTCAGTTTGTTCCTTCCCCTATCGATGTGATGCTTCCACCTATCCAAATGACACCTCTTGCCACCTCTGCCATCCCTATTTTGCACTTCACCCCATCCTTGACGCCTCAAGCCCTAACGTTACCCCATTTCTCCCCCTCTATTCCCAAAAATATGCCCCTTTATCTCACCCATAGACAACCACTGGCTATTCAGTATGGCCTGCCATAGGGATATCCTTTTGTGGGAGGACACATTGCATCCCCTTCCACCTTCCAGATGCAGGTTGATGCTGATAAAAAGGCAAGAGAAGCTCTGATGGAGAAAAATAAAATTAAAGAGAATAAAACATTGGCTGACCCACATCTATGGTCACAATTTGACCCTATTCAGCATCAACTGATGGTGACCCATTTGTCACCCAACATCATCAAGCTGAGTGAGCAGATGCAACTAGAGGATTACACAATGAACGTAGTGGCCATTGATATGTCCCTATTTAGGCCCCAAAATAGAGTTGAGCTATTGAATGAATCCACTTCTATAGTCATGAAAGATTATTTGAAAACATCAAGAAGACTACAAAAGATGGAGGCTAATTTAGCCAAAGAAAAGGCAAACTATAGCAGTTTGACCAAAGAAATCAATAAGAAAATGAAATAGCAAATCTGAATAAATAGTTACAAGATACTATTTCCCTTAAGGTTCACTGGGCAGTCTAGGCCTAGAATGATTCATTAAAGGTAGAGTTAACACATGCAAAGGATGCAACGATGACCCTTAGGTAGGAGAAAGCAGCATTATAGGGAAGATTCAAAGGATATCAGCTACAAGTTACTCAATTACAGTAGAAGTTGCTGGATGAACAAAAGAATATTGTCGCTTTTCAAGCCCAATTCCAAGTAGAGCAACAGAAAGTAGTGCAACTGATGCTAGAGTTAGCTAATAGGCCAAAAGGTGTCAAAGTGATAAAACTGGTAAAGGAGCTCTATGAATCAATGTGGAAAAGAATCTCCTCAGAGATTATTCAGTTCAGGCCATCTCTCACCTTCCTACTCAATGCATAGCAATTATGTGAGAAGGTGGAAGATTCAATGAAGAACGCTCTAGCTATAGTCTCCAACAGAGTCATGAACTCCTAAACCTTGTTGTAGAAGCTCTATGATGTAATGGATGTGACATTGGTAGTCATGGGAATCACTGACAGAATGATCACCGCAAAATGAGTCAATGAGGTGCTCAGTTGTAATTCCATGGCCAACATTGCAAGGAGTTTCTCAAAGTCATGAAGGAAGGCATCAGTGAGATGAGGCAACATCTTGAAGATCTAGTGTAACTAGGTCTTCCTTCTCCATTTTTGGATGCCAACACGGTGCTAATGGTTGATCAAATTGAACCATTGTTGTTGGCCAAATAGAAGGATCAAATAGTTTTCCAAAACCTGTGCGATGATTCCTCAGTATCGGAAGTCGAAGCTGTTCTAATTCCTATTTCCCAGCTAGAATTCAAATTGAAAGCTACAGTTCAGATTCTACTAAATTTTTCACACAAGGATATCATCAACCTTGATTTAGCTTTCGTTGAACTACAGAACAAGCAAGGGTTATCTGACCATGAATGGTCCATCTACTAGACAACACTTTTGAAGCTGTAAAATTTTGAAATTTTGACAGAGCGGGAGTTGTGTTTCTTTTTGAGCAAGCTCAAAAGTCCTAGGGGTCACCAATAACTATAGAGTAAATTTTTACTCTATGTTTCATTCAAATTTTTAGTTGCGCACTGCAATTTTGGTTCCCGCATACCTTGGTCGTGGCGACAGAGTTTTGGAGTAGAGCATAGGTTTGTTTCTTTCAATTCTTTTTTGTCTAAGTATCAAAGTGCAGCGGAGGCTACCAAGTGGCATATTCTGAGCATAGGTTCTCTTTTCCCCTTTTTTATTCTTTCATTTCATTTTTTCCTAAGTGTTGAATTCAAGCGAAAGCCGCCAAGTGTCACTTTTTGAAACACAAAACCGGTCAACTGGCATCGTCCGAGACACTTTTCATAACTTTTAGGAGGGCCACAGAATGTGCCACGTATCTAATAGTAGCTAAGTGGAATTCACCATGTGTCAGCATCCATATCTCATATTGACACTCGCATTTCATCTATTTTTTGGTGAAAGGGTTTCAATAAGTTAAGCAACAAGATCATGCAAAAAGTGCTAATTGGTAGTTGCAGAAGGCCCTGGACTACTTTTTTAGAGGAAAGCTCAAGCCACCATATGTCAGTATTCAAGAGACAGTCGGTTCAATCCCTGGGTTTGATTCCTTGGTTTAATGTTTATGGTTTAATACCTCAGTTAACGTGTAAATGGTGTGCAGTGTTGAGTCATTAAACCATTGAACCATTTTGGTTCATCGGGTAGTTCAAGGGAGTGTCCCAAAAAACCAAAGGGGTCAAGTACCTTTTCAAAAGGCAAAAAGGCATCGTTTCATTTTGTTTAAGTGTCGAAGAGTAGCAGGGGCTGCCAAGTGTCACTTTCTGAGCCCCTTTCTACTCTATTCCCAAAAGAAGCAGAAAATGCCACATACCTCTAGCAGGAGAAGTGGAAGACACCACATATCTTCCCAAGAATAGTGAAGGCCACCACGTGTCAACTTTCAACAGACCATCTTCAAGCTTCATTATCGAATAAAGATTATGGTGGGTCCCATGTTTTATTTCAAACGTTTGTGGAAGTGCCAAGTGTCACCAAGCGAGTTGCCACGTGCATCCATCCCTTTTTATTTAAGTTACTCAAGCAAAGAATGCGGTGAGTTTATTTTGTTAAAATTGCTAAGTATCAAAGAAGCATATTGTGACAAGTGTCGAAGGTGGAGCATTCCTGAGCTGGATATAGGGAAAGTGGAAAATTTTGCTTGTCTTTGATAAATCAAGTGGAAAGTGCCAAGTGTTGTTCTCCGGTGCCTTCTAAGTAGTATGGAGAATTTCAAGAAATTGACTAAGTGTCCTCTTCCATTTCAACAGAACAGAGTGTTTTGTGTATCTGTTGCCACAAAGTGAGATGAAGGGAAACTCAGTGGGAGTTATTTTTGGTAGATGGAGCAGTTCACCAGGTAGATTTTTGGGGCCTACAAACATTAAAAGGGCAGTCTATTTGTCCCCTGTAAGTGGAGGTAGAATAGACAGTTGAGCGGCTAAGCAGGTAATGGAATGAGAAATTCAGGTGCAAAAGGAGGTACTAAACATGAATTGACATGATGTAGTTAAGGCAGCCGCCCCGCCCCAACATGGCCCTTCCTGATAAGACCAAGATACATCCAAGGCATTGAATGCACCGAATGCCACACTATTTTATTTGTAAAATCTGAGGCTATAAAAGAAAAGGGGAGATATAAAAAAAAGAAAAAAAGGAACAAGATATAGAAGGCATTGGAACAAGTTTAGATTTTCTAGAGCTCGTGACTAAGTAATATCAGTTGCTTTTGTCTCATTTTCTTGAGTTGTAAAGTTGATGTAACTGTGCATACTTTTTGTGCCTTTTATGTGGCTAAAGGAATTAATAAAATTGAACTCTATGCCTTTGTTGATAGTATCTGTGTCATTTGCAAAAGTAGTCTATACTGTAAACTTTTTAGAGTTGTGATTAGGAATGTCATTTGCTTTTGTCTCATTTTCTTGAGTCAGAAGGTTTACATAACTGTACATGTTTATGTGCCTCTTATGTGATTGGAAGATTATTATAAGAAAATTGAACCCTATGCCTTTGTTGACATTTTCTGTATCTTAGCAAAATAAGTCTCTGTTGTGAGCCTCTGTTTCTATTATTTCAATCTTTTACATTCATAATACACTTGTTTGCTCTTAAATGTAAACGAATCCTACATATAGTCTCACTGTGCTCAAGATTAGGATCAAAATTACACTCAAGAGCATCACCATATTTAGGTTTCATTTCCTGAATTTGCGTTTCTATTTAATTTTCTATCCTTTTCCCCCCACACTTGATACAAAAGAAGAGACTAGCTTCTCTAAAAATTGGAGGTTGTTTCAAGCCGCAGTATCCCATAGCTTGAAACTTCCCATTGTTGTTGATTAGAATCAAGCACAATTTTAAGCATCAACAGATGATTCAACTTGTGAAGAGTTACCTATTCATATTTTACCTATTTTTAAAGAGCCTCATCTCTTTAAAAAGCCAATCTCTACAGAGTTGTCTCTTGATATTTTTCCACTTGTAGAGGAGTCTCCTTTTAATAAACATGATTCTATTGAGTCATCCCTCAAGTGGTTAACTCTCTTTGAGGGGCTTCACCTAGATGAGCTAGTCTATGTTGAACCTTTCCTAGATGAATCAATTTGTCTAAAGCCCATTATGCCATCGCATGCCATTACTTATCTGATATCAAGCATTTGATAGAACATCATTATATAAATAACCACATTAGATGAAGAATCAGGGTTAGAGTTAGGTTCCCTTTCTAAACCAACATTAGATTTAACATTAGAAGCAAAAAGACTATCAGAATTGACATCAGATGTAGAGTCCCTTGACTCAAACTCAGATTTAGAAATAAAGTACAATCATGGTTGTGACAACATTGGTTACACTTGTCTTGTGGATCAATTTGAATATATTTTTATCCTTCTACATTTTTTTAGGATGATTAATTCATCATCAACATAAATTATCCTAGTATCTTCTATGAATATTTTGTTTCCTTTCATCATTCCATTACCCCTACCCAACATAGCCATTATATTGACATTCCACATCCCACAAGTTGATTAGGATCGATAGAATCACACTTTGTTGAACTATATCCATGACAACATACCATTTATATAACATTAAGGGGACTAAGACCACATTCATTATTAAGAAGAATAATTTCCTAGTAAAACCTTTTTGAAGGCATTAGGGAACAATCTAAGATCAAATTTAGCATCTTTTAATGAAACCTTTTCAAAGGTGATAGAAAACAATCAAAGTCAAATGTTAATATCTCTTCATGAAACCTTCTCAGAGGCAGTATGGGATAATCAATACAAATTTATTGGTAAAAACCTCTTCGAGGTGCCAATAATTGAGCACAAAAGTTATTCACTGCTTGATGAAGACATTATCAATGATTAAATCATTACAGCTTCCAATCTATAACATAATCAAATGGTATCTAGTCTCAAGATCAAACCAAAAAAAAATTGGTGTTCTTATCAAGAGTATCTTCAGAGGTATTTGATCCTGCCATAACTAAAATTATGTTGAATTTGGAATCAACAACATTGTGTGTGCCTAAAAATCTTGATCTTCATTTATTACCCAATCATTATACCATTCATTATTATCCACCTTTTCATTACCAACTTACATCATTTATCTTGTGCCTAACATTATTTACCATTCATGGCTACACTTGCCTTTGTAGAGGCTATAAAGATCCCTTGTCTCAACATTTGAAGGAAGCAGAATCAATGAACAACAAGAGTCATAACAACATGATTAAAGTCCACATCTGCATCAAGTTATTGATAGAGAATTTATTTAGATGAGGTGTTGGGTAGTACTTTTTATAATTTATTATTATGGTTGTCTCATATGTTTATTAGGATGTGCATCTCCACATCAAAAAGAGCAGATATTTAGATGAGGTGTTGGGTACCAATTTTTATGATTTATTATTTTGGTTGTCTTGTATGTTGACTAGGATGTTCATCTCCATGTCAACAAGAGAAGTTATTCATACGAGGTGTTGGGTAGTAATTCTTATAACTGATTATTCTAGTTGTCTCACATGTTGACTAAGACGTGCATCTCCATGTTAGCAAGAGCAATAGAACCATTTTTTATTTTCCATTTTAGCCTACCATTTTATTTGCATCATCTCTTGGGGGAAACCCTATATACCATTTCATTTTAGGCATCATTATACCATTATGTCTCATTTGTCTCATAGTTTGAACTACATTGACTTGAAGACATTTAGGATTATGTAGGAAGTGATTAATTTCTATTGAGGTCAGCTAGGTCACCTTCGCTATGCTCTCACCATTTTATGATCCATTTGTTAAGCCCATACTCTCACCATTTTATGAATAGGCTAAGCCAATTATCTCTTGGGGGTAACCTTCCAGTATATCCAAGTGTCATCTTATCATTTTTTATGATATACCATGTACCATTTTATTGTACCATGTCTTTACTATTGACCAAGGCTTAGTTTTAGTCATTCTAGTTATATCATTTTGATCTTGGTACCTTTGGTTCTTCTTGCACCTTTTTTGATGGGATTCTGATCTAGTTTCAACAGTTTTAAAATGTCATGTTGAATGACAGTCTATGGAAGTAGTGTGGCATTTGATCTGGAAAGTTATATTTCATTTATTATCTTATCTAGTATCATTGATTATAATCACCTATGGGAAAATTGATAATGTATTTGGTATCCTTGATTATAACCACCTTTGGGAAAATTAGAATTATGATGTTGTTTCCTAATTATAATCACCTATGGGAAAATTAGGTACATATTTTTATCATGCATTACTGCATCACCTAGTCATTAATATTATCATTTACCTTATTGTTTGTCTTTATTTACAAACTTATTATAACCTGGCTATTCTTTCATCACCTTTTATGTTGGTAGAACTGCTGTGACTTGGGGTCCTAATAGGACTACATAGATTATGCTTGATTCATATTAAGGTTAAATCAGTCCCCCATTTTCATACACTCTTACTGGGCTTCCAATTCGGGTTGGGCTTCCAATCCGGGTTGGGCTTCCAATTCGGGTTGGGATTCCATCCCGGTTTGGGATTCCCAACCCGAGATGGGCTTGGGCTTCTGATTTTTGCCTGGGGTGAGAAACGAGCTTGAAAATAAAATCGGATTCTTATGGGAATCGTCCCGTGGATTTTAACTTATAACTATTATAGGGGGAGGGTGTTCTTCGAATGCCCTTGTGGGAAAGCAATTGGAAACACGGGAAATATATTGTTCCCCCTTGTCCGTAAACAATTCTGGATGCTCGAGCTTGGAGAGAAATGAGAAATAGATGAAGGAAACCATGTTTCCTCTTGAAATGCGAGATCGATTATTGCGTGCTCTTGCCTTTTCATAGTCACTCTTAAAAAACCCTCATTTTTTTTCACATTGGACCATTATGTATCTCTTAATCCTCAATCGAGTTGAGATAATTAGAAAATTCTAAAAACATTCATAAAACATCAAAACTCAAAAATATTTTGTTTTGTGTGTGTGTTTATTTGATTATTGTTTGTTGTTTGGTCTTTTGAGTTCTTGTTTGGTCTTGATTTATTTATTTTCTAAGTACATCTTGATGGTCCATAGGATCTTGATTATTCATATCCTAATCTCATGTTATTAAGTTGTTCTTGATTTATTTTTAAACATTCTTATTCCTACTTAAGTCTTGATTGTTCATATCTTAATTTTAAGTTAGGTTCATTTGTGTTTTATTTTTATTTTTCTTTGTTTTTTGTTTAAATGTAAATAGTTGTAATTTTAGTATTAGTCATTTTTACCATTATCCTTAGTTATAGGTATTCACATTTGAACTAGCTCATCAAAATTAAAATGCCATGTCATTATAAGTTATTCATACTTATGATGCCTAATTTCATTTTCTATAGCAAGCACTATGTTCTTTGGTTCCAAGTCTCAATGTTGATGCATATCTGATGAACAGCTCTCAAGAACACCAATGAAACTCTGTACAAATGGCTTACCCTGAACCTAAATTTATACAAGATTTGTATCTCTTGGTATACATCATGAGTCTAATCGAACAACTAGTTAGTTGTCTTCATCCCTCATTCTATTCTCTCCTGATTTTAGGTAAACTACATTAGATTGTGGTTCATTTGGACTATGTAAGAAATTCTTAAATACATGATGTATCTTGAGTTAGTTAGGCCACCTTCATGCTTCTTTCATCACTTTATGCATCTTCATATGCATGGTTGTTTATGATTGTTCTAGTCATTAGACTATCGTATCTATGTTTGTGCCTATTCATCTTTAATCTATGTCATAGGTTATATCCTTGATCTATTGCTTGCCAAATCTCCCTACAAGGGCACAACATTTGTACCAACCGTTAAATCAAATCAACCCTACATGGGTAACCCATTCTTTATCAATGATCAAAATCAGCCCTACTATAGGGGAAAATTATTATTTCCTCTTTGGAGATAGAATTCTACTTTTCTTCTAATTCCAATATATATAGACTTTTTCCCTCATTTTGGAAATATTTAAGTGTGTAATTTATCTCAGGATTGATCATTTTGTAAGTGTGCAGTTTGCACCCTAGCTTTTGGGTATGTTCAAAGTGTGTCACTTCTATTTTTGGATTGTATCCTTCCCATTCCCCCTAACCTTGGGTCCATTCTATTCTAATTATATTTTTATCATTGATGTAATCAATGTGTATAAGAATTAACTCATCTGAATTTAATCTGTTCCATAGGTTAATCTCACTTTCCCTCTCTTTTCGAGAGTCCATCCTTCTCTTTTATCCATGTAAGTCCTCTTGAAGGGGTATGATGGTTCATTTATAATTTCTTCTTGAAATCTCTTTTCTTTGAAAATACATTTCTTCACTGAATGTCTCACTATGCCTTCTCAAATAGGGACAAAATATAGACATCCAATTCTTAACACCATTGTGTTGAAATTGTCAATCTTACTCAAAATTTGTGAAACTACACAATTTGGGATAAAATCACTTAAATGCACTAAATGGTTTGAGTTTTTCATATACACATGTTGATTTAAAAATGGGATAATGGTTTGTACATAAATAACATCACCTTCTAATTCTTTTCTAATCAAATTATGACCCAATAATATGACTTTTTGACTAGTTTGACTAATGAAGTGCACTAATTTCCAAAGAATTGCACTAAAATTGATTAATCTTACTTAGGAAAATTAAACCAAATTATGAGCTTAATTCATAATTCCATGGAAGTTATTGAATATGTCTTTATTGTAAATTGATTTCTATTAATTGCATCATAAAATGACATGATCGATGGGGTGGCATCCAAAAGCCATAAATGCAATAAATATCAAGATTATGGCTTCCCATTCCTCTTTAATTCCCCTTCCTCATAAATATTTAAGAGGATATTTATGGATATTATTTACATAATTGGATTAATTCATGGCCACACATCTTGATCTTGAGAGGGATGGTCATGGTTGATCCTAATCAATTTAGAAAATCTATAAATAGGATGGCTAAGACCACTTTGATTAAGCTTAATTTATGTAAACTTATAATACAAGATTCTCTCAACAACCTTTATTTGTGTTTATTATTATACTTTATTTGCAATAGGATAGCTTCATTGATAGGCACAACCTTGATTTCATATCATGAGCCTAGATTTTAGTTGGCATTCTTAATATGGTAGAGGATCTTGCCTTGCACCATTGTTGAAGACTTGAGCACCAAATTAAGGGTAAAAACATGTTTAGATCTTAATATGGATGGTGGGATGCTCTTGGGAAGGTAATGTATGTTTTCTTTCTTTTATTGAGTTCTTAATTGTCATTTGTGCACCCCATTGAATAGGTTGGCCTAAATTGTTAGTTATTTATGCATTTTTCTTAGATTTCAAGACTAATGATTGATCTAACCATATTTTTAATCCATATCTATAATTTTTACATAGCCATCACTAAAGAATGAAATGAAAAAGGTGATAGTATGATTCACATTGAGAAACCTCACTAGAAACTATGTTCTGGCACACTAGCAGCCCAATAAATTAATATCACCACAAACCATAGATAGTCTCAATCTACATATATTCCACCTATTGATAAGATACAACATGAAGAGCTTCATGCAATAAATTATCTTGATGTTTAAAAAAAAGATGTGCTCCAGGCTACTATGACCTTGGTATGGGAACTACAAGGGGAAATTCAATTTCTTAAGGATCGAGAATCCACCCAACATGTTGATATGCTAAAGTCCATGGAACCTCAAAATGTGGCATGGGATAGTCTCCAAGAACTTTGAAAATGTCTATTAGATGAATACATTGTCCCATAATTGAGTAATTGGCTTAAAAATTAGGCACCAAGGCCAACTAATGATCACCCTTATTTACCAAGGCCAACTAAATATAGTTGATTAAATCATGCTTGGTAGCAAGATACTCCTATTCCTCCTATCCCTAAAGAGAACAAATAAATACTGGTGAATGTTGCCATTGATGGTTGGGTAATTAGAGATATTTTGGTAGACACTAGTGATGAGGTCAATTTCCTCACAAAGGATGCATAGCATAAAATAACTAGCCCAACATTACAACCATCACCTCATGTGTTGTTTATGGATAATAAAATGCATGCTATACCAATTGGCATTTTTAAGAATGAAACTATCAATATCCTTGGGGTGAATTTTAAATATGATTTTAAAGTTATCAATTTGGTTGAAGCTAATGATTTTATAGCTATATTAGGTAAATTTTGGTGTTATGTAAACAATGTGGACTTAAGTTTCAATAAGTGTTATGTCAATTTTGAAAGTGTTGATCAACGAGTTATTATCATGTTAGATCAAGCACATGGGCCCCCATACATAGAACCTATTAGTGTAGAGGAATGTATTAATCATATATATAATGTCATAACCAAATATGGTGAACATTATGATCCCACTCTTGATGGAATTCTCTGATAGATGTACACATAGTCCCTTTTTGATACTACAAGTAATGCTTGTAATTGTTGGGCCCATGGTGACTGTGACCTCATTAGAAGAGTGTATGATGACATTGGTAGTTATGAGAGAATTTTATGCCTATACCACAAACTCCACAAATTTATTCACCTTATTACTAGACAAGTGATACGAGGACCAGTTATGGCTACACCACTAGAGAGACTTGATGAAGCTCCTTTATTTCATGGGAAAATGGAAGTCCATGACTTTATCCAATGATTTGAATCCTTCTATGACTTTCATGTTTATTGTATACATTCACTAGTTTACCTTTTTTATAGCATGACCACAAGGTGGTGGCAAATCCATAATGAGTGATATATTCATTGGGATCAAGTATGTTTCACTTTACATCACTAGTTTCATCATGATAACCATAACTAGGGTATAATCATCTATAGTGGAGTTCAAGCACTAGAACCACATAGAGAAGTTTTTGAAACCATGTGGAGGGTTGAAGAATCCTTCTTTCTAGAGTACTTGTGGGTATATGATTTTTATGATACCTAACATAGTTGGGCTAGAACATGGTATGTTCATGAAAAATGACATTTAGGTACCTATTTCTAACATCTATTGAAAAATAAAATGATCTCGACATTGTCTTAATCATATCCAAAGATGGATTTGTGCTTTACTCCCCAAGCCATCCATGAATCAGTTATTGGTGACCCTAGTCTTATCGAATATTAGCTATAACATATACATGGTGTACTAGAAGAAGACTTGGTTATATTTGATGATCCATCTAAGAATTCCATCCCTACACCAAAACCTATCCTTAATCAGGCACATCATGAAGAAATTCATAAAAGGAAGCATAAACTAGTGTTTCATGTTGATGAAGGTGAAGGGTTTGACCCACGTGACCCATTAACAAATAATTTGGATGTACCTATAGAATATGGTGCTCAAAATATTCATGATACTAGTCCATATGTAGACCACCCATACTTAGAACCTATTCAAACTATCCATTGCAATATCGGCACAGAGGAAGAACCAAAGATAACTACTATGGGTAACTACTAGTCTGATACAAAGAATTCAAAAATATTTGAGTTGTTAAAAGAGTATCAACATGTTTTTATAAGGAGTTATAGTGAAATGAAAGGTGTTTATCCATCCTTAGGCAAAATGCATATCAAACTGGTTGAAAGTGCTTGACCAGTCAGGAAATGGCCATATAAGATGATTCCAAATTTACTTGTATGAGTGAAAGAATAAATTTATAGTATGCTACGTGCTAGAGTGATAACCCCAGTTGATAAGTTTGAGTGGGTCAACCCCATGATCATAAGTATAAATAAATATGGGTGCATTATAAATTTCATTGATTATAGAATACTTAATGCATCTTGCATTATTTATCCTTTTCTAATGCCATTCATAAAATAAATCCTTGAAGGTGTTACTTGGTTTGAAATTTACACTTTCATAGATGGATGCTCTAGGTACCCTTAAGTCTATATCTCTAAGGAGGATTGACCTAAGACTACATTTTTTATTGGATGGGGATCTTTCACATATACTATCATTCCATTTGGGTTGAAAAATATACATGTTGTATTCTCTCATATAGCTATTAAGGCCTCTAAATACTTCATCCATAAATTCCTTCAAGTTTACTTGGATGACTAGATAGTCTATGGCCTATTGAAGGACCATTGTTATAATTTAAGGATTATGCTTGAACATTGTTGAGTGCTTAAAATTTCACTTAATCTAAATAAATGTCTTTTTACTACACTATTTGGTGTTCTTATAGGTCATATTATCTATAAATATGGACTTATGATAGACCCCACTAAGGTTATTGTCATTCTTTGTCTACTAGCACTGACATCCCAGTGCATGATTCGTGCCTTTCTTAGACATACAAGATACTATCAAAAACTCCTATGATAATATGTAAATATTGTCATGCCCTTAGAGGAACTTCTGAAACACAACAAAAACTTTATTTGAACCCACTCTTGTCAAGAAGCCTTTGAGGCTTTAAAATACAAAATCATCACTGCACTGATTCTTTAGTTCCCTGATTGGATAAAATCATTCCATGTCCATGTTGATACTTTTAGAATGATAGTTGGTGTGATCCTTATATATCCTAGTGAAGGTCACCTTGATCAACCCATTTATTTTATGAGTAGGAAGCTTACCCTGGCTAAAATGAATTATACCACAATAGAGTGTGAATCACTTTCCATGGTTTATGCATTACAAAAGTTTTGATAGTACCTATCAGTAACTCCTTTTGTGTTTTATATAGACCATAAAGCCTTGAAACATCTAGTTAATAAACCTATATTACATGGTTGTATCTTCCATTAGATTGTATTGTTCTAAGAATTTTAATTCTCCATCATGGTCAAACTAGGAAAGACTAATTGTGGTCCTGACCATCTCTCCAAAATTGATTCTAGTAAACTAGAGTTTACCATTAAGGATATCTACTTGATCTACAGTTATTCCATGTTTCATGTGTTCTTGAGGAGTTATAATAAATAGAAATTTTTTTAACTATTGGCATAGTGATATATTCTTTGATCCCATAGGATAAAAAATAACTAGTCATATGCACCACACCATTCCAACTCATTGTTGGGGACCTATACAAGTTTAGATGAGATGAAATACTTTGATGATGTGTCATGAAACATGAACATCCTAAATTAATCCATGAATTTAATGAAATAATTACTAGAAAACTTTATGCTGGTGAAGCCACTGCATATAATGTACTATTAGATGGACTATGGTAGCCTACCCTTTTTCAAGATGTCAAGTTGTATGTTAAGTAGTGTGATATTTGTCAACACGCAGGGAAAAAAAAATTCTAGGATGCCATGCCATTATTCCCTATTTTATCATAAGAACCATTTGAGAAATGGGCCATTGATTTTGTCAGCCCCACCAGATGACATATAAGTTCTTTCTATATCATAACAGTAATTGATTATCTCACATGTTGGGTTGAGGCCATGCCAATAAGGGGTTGCATTACTACAATCACTATATGCTTCATATGGGAACATATTATAACCCATTTTGGTTATCAAATAATTTTTACTAATGATTGTAGTACACATTTTCTTTATGGGACTATCCACATATTACTCACTAAGTTCATGATTACCCATCACAAGATAACTCTGTATCATCCCCAGGCCAATGGCACTACCAAGGCATTCAACAAAATCTTGGGAACAACACTAAAAAATATTTATAATATTAGCTACACCAATTGGGATGATCAGGTGTCTATAGTACTTTGGGCCTACCATATAACTTATAAGTGCCTCAATAAGAGTAAACCCTTTAATCTGGTGTTTAGAATAGCAACAGTCCTACTAGTTGAATTCTTGGTACCATCTCTTCACATTACATGTGTTGGATAATTAGATAATGGATCATAATTTAAAGCACATGTGGATGTTTTGTTAAGGTTGGATGAAGCCCATTTCCTTGCTCATTAGAGTCAAGATGTGGAGAAATGTAGACAAAAGGCATGGCATTATCACCACCTTAAGCACAAGACATTTATCCCTGATAGGAAAGTTTTGATCTATGATTCTAAGTATGCACACCACTCTAGGAAGCTTTGTGTTCACTAGGATGGTAATTTTATTGTTCATATAATTCACCCTACTAGTTCTTATCGCTTATAAAGATTGGATGGCCAATTTATTTCTAGGCACTACAATGGTAGCTTGTTAAGGTTGTTACATCTTAATTCCTGGCTAAAAAACTTACTTGATTATTCATGGATATTTATAGTTAGCAATTTTATTTGTTTATTATTTTCCTAAGATATGAGTTATATGTTATTATGAGACAATTGAATATTGCTTTGGTTACATAATTACATTGATATGACATAGTTGTAGTGTATATTATTACATTATGATCATGATGAGTTGTATTTTAGTTGTATTTTATGATGCATATATGTTATGGTGTTATGAACTAACTACCTACTTATAATGAGTTAGATGCAAGAGAGTTTCATCCCTCAGATTTTGATGGAGGGAGAGCATCATCGAAGAGGGTGACGTAGATGGAGATATTGGGGGATGACAAAGAAATGCCTAGAACCCTGCACACACCACATTAGTTAGTTTGCATAATGGAATGGTTAGCATAGTGTGTTTTGATGCTACTTGTATTTGGATAGTCATTTACACATGGTTTGATAGCTTAATTTAATGGTTATATAGATCTCATCTTGTGTGATTGTGTTTATGACCATTAATGTTTTTGGAGATGTAGTTTGCATAATTAGAGTAAATTCAAGTTTATTGATTTTTGTAATTATAAATAAAATGAATAAAATATAATAATTAATATTTAGGAGAAAAAAACAAAAAAAGAGAATAAATTATTAAAATAAATAAAAAGGATCTCAATTAAGGCTAAGCACCATACCCTTAAGGAAAAAGGAAAGAAAATAAAAAAATGAATTTAAAAATGTAAAAATAAAGAAAAACAAAAAAAAGGAAAAAAACTTAAAAAGATAAAGCTATGCCTTATTAAAAAAAGAAGAAAGATTAAAAGGGGAATATAAAAATGGGAGAGAGCAGTTCATAAGAGATAATAAAAGAAGGAAAAGGAGAAACGTGACATAGAAGCGAGAGGAGAATGATTTCTAAGAGGAGCATTGTCAGGTAGGTGCAATGTCCTTATGAAATATTTGAAATTTTGTGTGCTTAGATACATTGAACTATATATAGAGTGAACTTTTTATTTACAAATATAGAACTGTATACACATGTCAAACTATTAAATGGTATATTTATATAGAATGAAATATATATAGACAATAAAAAGATACCAATAGATCCCACTTTCATTTGAATAACATCCTAGGTAGCAGGCATTTTATATTTAATCAATATATGGATCATGTATTTTATATGTCAAAGATCCTAGCCCCTGTAAATGATGTAATGAAATTTGTTAAATATTTATATTTAATATCATCCTTCTATTTAACTTATACGTTAGATTACACCCAATGACATTTTTAATTCTAAAACCAATGACATAAAGACATGGTGATTTGTATGAAGGGAGATGCCTATATTTTAATAAAATGGATAATAGTATAGACAATAACTTATGTTCAATAAATATAATGACTTATATCAATAGAAAAAAATGAACTTGATAGTCAAATTATAGTGCACTTATTTGCATATATACAATTGTATAGACTTAATATATACACATAACGAATCAAACTATAGTGATGAATACACACACGCACACACGCACACACACACACACACACACACACACACACACACACACACACACACACACACACACACACACACACACACACACACACACACACACACACACACACACACACACACACAGTGATTGTT
Organism: Torreya grandis; assembly: GCA_037957365.1. NCBI lineage: Eukaryota > Viridiplantae > Streptophyta > Pinopsida > Cupressales > Taxaceae > Torreya > Torreya grandis. Next base: position 5,359,896 of record JARHVA010000090.1, on the reverse strand, counting down.
AACATTATGTTACATTATATTTATACCACATGTTTTTATATGTTGATTATAATTAGTGAACTGAATAGAAAATATTAGAGTCATTTTAGACAATGTGTATTTATGGTGTTATATAATATTATTATATTAAAATAGCTTCATATATATCCCAAATAAGGAGATCAGATAGGTAAATAGTCAATTCATTAGGGTTTTTTTTTACATGATTACATGTTTGAGGTTTTTCAATGATGTCTCCAAGGTGACCAAGGATGTCGATGAGGTGTTATGTGTGCTAGAATGATAATGACAAAGTGTGCTTCAATAAGCTTCAGTGTTCCTATATGGTTAATCAGTGTTTAAATTAGTGAGGAAATTGATGGATGATATTGATGGTATGGTCACATTATAGAGACCCTATGGGATTTTATGAATGCTTAGATTGCTTATGGAAGTGAATAGAATTCATCAAAACAATCATATGAATGTCTAAGCTCAAGTAGTCATTTTGATAGATAAAGTTGAATGAGAAAATTGATGACATAATATTTCACATGTGTTAAAGTTTTAAGATAATTTTGATACATTTATGGATTCATCTATGAAATTTTATCATCTGGTTCAAATTTTAGGTCATGAGGTTGAGCGTAGCAAAAGTTATTAAGGTGTAAAGTTGGCCTTCCAAGCAAAGTTTACTAAGTTCCCATACTTAGCCAAATTTACAAAAAGAGATTTAACAATGAGAATTCAATAAGATAAAGGATATAATGGTGAGAATTATATATGATCATATACATATCTAATTTTGATTCTTTTTTTGTCCAATATTGATTAATTGTGCGTATCAAGTCAATATGTCAAAGGATTCATAGATGACGTGCGGGACTGCCAAGTGGTAAAAGAGCATTGGAGACTGACTACAGAGGAATCATGGGACTAAGAAGTGGATTGATCTCATAAGAAAGGATTAAATGTATATGGTAATAAGTAAAAATATATAATAGTGTGAAATAAAGTGCATAGACATAGATCAATAGCATGGTTCAAAGTCAAATAGTCAATGATGGCATCTAGGCTTGCCAAGTGGCTTGATCACAGAAGTGCAAATTAATGATCAATGGTGAGTGATGCAAGGTTAAATTCAATATAAATCTAAGGAAATTTATGGTTCATATTTTTTTAAATTTTACATGGATCATTAGATGATGAAAAAGTGTCCAATGTTTAATATTTATACAGTGACTGTTGGAATTTGAATATTCAAATTAACAAAATATAAATGAGTGCTCAATATTTTACAAATATGTTTTGATATAGGATGAATTTATTGATGATGTAAAAATAAAAATTTTAAAATAATTAAATTTTATCAATAAAATTTGATTACAAGATTTGAATTTTTTTACATTTTAAGATATTAATCTTTAAAGTTGACTATGTGTTTGATCATGTTCTGCAAGTGACCTGAGAAGGATAATTGAGTTGTTCTTGATACTATTTTGATGTTTCAAGATTATATATCTATTATAAATTTTTATATACTCTATGAGGACCATATTTTTATATTTTTTGTGTTTTATCAATCCATATTTAGTATGAACATAGTCTTATAAGTTGTCTGTGTTTGTTTGAATGTACCGACTATTTGAGTGACCATCTTGCAGAGGTAAGTTGAAGGTGTTATGAGTATATTTGAGGAAATAAATGAATATGAATATATCAAGTAAGTATAAAATATTCATTATAAGGTATTAAATATCTTATGTTTCCCATATTTGGTTGTGGAAAGTCAAAATAGATTGACTATATTATGACTATGTGTGACTAGTATGAGTGGTCATCATGAAAGAGTTGTTTTGAGTGGTCAGAGCATGAGTGAAGGTGTCTAATGGACATGGTGATGTTTCATAGGTCATGTAAGATCTATAAATTAATTTTTTTGAGTGGTTTATTTTATAAAAGTGTTTTTATTCTTTAGTTTTATATGATAGACTTTTCTATGTTTCTAGGCCTATTAGTGAGCAATCTAGAATGGCTTGGTTCAAGGTATGCGATTGAGTTCCAAGTGACATATAACTATGTGTAAGTAATAAAAATAATATTATAGGTAGGTTTTATATTTTTTAAGCATTGGTGGAAGCTGAAGATGGTCCAAGAGTTTGCAATTGTAACGTGTGGATGTGAAAACCTAATTATTTTAGGTCTCATTGAGGCCTAATAGAAGTTTTGAGTCTTAAAAACTATGCCTAACCTATGGATTGGAGTGTCTCACCCATGTAACATTTACGAATACTTATTTAAAGTATAATACAATTGTGTGAATCATCTTGGCTGACCAAGATGGGTTAGATGAGTGCATGGTATAAATATAAGGCCTAATTGACCTATTTGGGGGTACTGTGTGAGTGTGGATTCAAATGAAGGAGAGAATATTTGAAAGAGAAGGCATAGGTCATTGAGGACCAAAAGATAATGAAGAGGATCAATTGTGACTTTATGATCAAAGTGATTAAGGTGAAAACATAGGTCATTAGACCTAATGATCCTAGAAGAGGGAGATTGAGCAAGTAAGCCCTAGAGGAAGATTGAGTGAGTGTGCTTAGTGGATCGATTGAAGAGAAGAGTAGGTTGAGGATTATGTAAATCACCTAAAAGTAATGTTTTTGATGTTTTTATAAATTTATTTTAGGTTTCCTAATTTTTTATGTGCTAATAAGTGAAGAGTGATCCAAAATGCTGTTTTGGATGCATTATTTGTGTGTGCAAGTTTGTGAGAGTGTAAAGTGGAAAGAGAAAAAGTAAGAGAAGTCTATCATCAGGTGTAGAAGATATCAAATCAAAGGTGGAGATCAGATCAAGGTATTCAATTTGGTGCTTGGTTGCCTATGGGTTTGGTTCCTCCTTGTGGGATGGGTGTTCTTAGATCAGTTGGTGTTGGTCTAAATGTTGAATCTTATCTTTATAGGACTGTAGTCCATCTTGCAAGGTTTAGTGGATTTTATCCCCCAAGAGGGTTTCCCACATATATCATGTGTTATGTGCTTTATCTTTCTATATTTTCCTTGTTAATTTAAATGGTTAATTTGTATGCATCATGATTATATATGCTAAATGTTTAAAAGTTGGGAATTAAATTAAATTATCTGGCATCATTGATTCACCCCCACCCTTCTTAGTGGTTGTACCTCTAAAGATTGATATCAGAGTAGGACCTCAATTGCACATTTAACCACTTGAAGGTGATCTATGGTACAATATGGGTAAAAATAAAAGTTGTTCAAAAGAAAAGAACATTATGGATGATGAAGAAGTTTGCCATGACATTAAAGAAGAAGAAGTTTCATATGATAGCAAGGAAGAAGAAGTTGATTTAGAAGCTAAGCTCATTGGTGCACTTGGTGAACTGAAGGATCAAAATAATAAGAATCATAAAATGAGGAATATGATCAAAGGTCTTAAATCACAATTCAAGTCTCTTGAAGGGAGTTTATTAGGAAAGTCAATGAGAGTGGAAAAGGAGAATCAAGAACTAATCAAGTCTATGGAATAGAAATCTTGTTTATTGAAAGATGACATGGCCAAAAAGGGTTAAGGAGTATAAAGAAACCATCATAGATCTTAGAATTCAATTAGAGGCTCCAAGTTCAAGAATGAGGGTTAAAGAAGATGAATGTGTTCAATTGAAGGGTAATCTTGATTCCCTAAAGAATGAGCATGAAAAGGTCATAATCAAGATAGGCAAGATTGAAGAAGAAGAAAAGAGATCAAAACAAGGCAAAGATGATGGTCACATGAAAGACAACAAGTCAAATCAAGTCAAAGATAAAATGAAAAAGCCAATTAGATAACCAAATGCTTTAAAGTATGTCAAATATTTTATGGGCTATTGTTTTATTTGTCATCTTTTTGGTCATAAGGCAAAGGAATATGTAAGAAGAAGCAATCAATCAAAGGGAGATCACTACCATATTCAAACAAAAAGTATGGAAGCCATTATTTTCTATAGTCGTCAAAGAGTTGGTCACATTATTAGGTTCTATAAGCAAAGACCATCAAGTCAATATAAGTTTAATAAGGCTCCTATAGTGAAATAAATAAGACAAGCTAGACATATCAATGCAATAAGATATTCATCTTAGATTCATTGTTATGCATGCAACCAGTTTGGCCACATTGCTAAAGAATGAAATAGGAGAAGAAATTGGTCAAAGAAAGATCACAATCATCATAAAAAAAGGTATGAATGATCTTGTTTGTTTCATATGTCATAGAGTTGGTCACATTGATATGTATTGTAAGAATAGGTTAAATGAGTTCTCAAAGAAAAATAAAGTGTATGGAACTCCTAGTTTGCAATGAAGAGGTCACAAATGGTTGTGAAAAGCTAAGCCTATTAGGAGAGATTAGACTGATACCAAAGATGGTTTGTTTGCCATGATAGACATGAAGGAAAGTTAAGATTTTTTGTTATATGCATTTATTGACAAGTCTAAATCAAAGAATCAACTCAAGGATCCATTTAAATTTAATTTGATTATGAGGCAAGAATGCAAGTCAAATAAGAGTATGGAGATATGGGAATATCTTCAGTATTGGGATTTTTAGTCTCACTATGTCAAAAGGGTATCTCTCTCTAGGCTTTAAGGAGACACTTATCAACAAAAAGAAGCATAATGGATGCTAGTTGAGTTTTGGTTGATGTTCAAGGATAAGAAAGGTCATGATAATATGTGATTGGTTAAGGGGGAGAAACAAGTTCATGAGCCTACTTCAAATTTTATGGTGAATTATGTGTTCTAGGAGTATTCAGGGACTTTGGTCCTAAAGGTGAATGAAGGCAAGGTTGTTATGGAGTGTGATTAATATTGTCACAAGTGTAATCAATGAGTTTTCATGTATTTGTCTGGTCAAAAGAGTTATTTATGGTCATTTACTAATTTTGGCCATTTTTGTTAGTGTTCACTGCCTAGTGAGTGTCAATCTTACAATTTGATGATTTTTGGGTCCTAGAAGACAAAAGAGAGTTGAGATCAGTTGAGTTTGGTTTGTTAAAGTGTATGAGCTGGATTGGTGATGTCATAATGTTTTCATGATTTTTTTGGTGTTTTGGCATGTTGACTACTGTATGTGCAAGGTCTGTAGGTTGGGTATGGTTATTTCTAGGAGTCGTTTGAAGAATTGCAAGTTGTCAAGGTGTCTTATTGGGATAGAAAGGTGTGTTGACCTCATTCAAGTGTTTTTTGGGTTGTTTTAAGTTTTTAAGTTTTTTTGTGTGTAATTAGATAATTTTGTTTGCTCTTGGGTTTCTCAGTTTGTGCTTAAGGGTATGCAAGTCAAAAACCATGGCATAGGAAGTATGGGTTCCCAAAGGAGTTTGAGCTCAAAAGTTGGTCTAGAAGTGTGTATTGATGACCTCTAGGTGTGAGAAAAGTTTTAGAGATGGGAGTTGATTGGAAGGTGGTGTGTTGACCAAGTTTTTCTTATAAACTAGTGTTTTTGCTCATGTTGGAAAAATGGTTTACCTATGATTTGAGACTTAAGGCTTCTTAAACAATTGAAATGGCCAAATGGGTGCTCAAAAAGTCTTTCAAAGTCTTATGAAAGTACATGGTTGGTTCCATGGAGGAGGATTTGTGCAAATGGAGGGATAATTAGCAAGTAGGTTTATGAAGGAAGTATGTTGTAGAGGAAGAGATAAGTGTTGAGAATACTCTAGATATGAATTTTCAAGCCATGAAAATTCATACATATAAATCTATTGGCTCTATAAGGTCTAGGTAGGGCTATAAGGCCTCTAAGTAAGGGTAGTATGAAGAAGTGAACTTTTTGGTCTTTTATCCAAAATACCAAGGTGATAAAAGGGTGCCTAAGCTCAGGTGACTTAGGGGGAGTCCATATTAATGTTTTCAAGGTAAGTTCATGCAATTTCTGATGTTCATGTATGTTTTTTATAGAAAATATGTATGATCAAAGAAGAGTGTAGTTATAGAGAATGTTTGAGAAGCTCAAGGTAAGAATAGGTATTAAAAATGTTAGGGAGAGTATGTATCATATATTATAGATGGTCATTTATTATTACTGGTCCTTGAAGTTTTTTCAGGTGCACAGGATTAAAATTTGAGCCCACTTTGTCATTGTGTCAAAGGGGGAGAAAGTAACTGAAGAGAGAGATAGAGTCTGAGCATAAGCTTTATATTGGTGTTAGAAATAAATGACACAGGGGGAGATTTTTGGAGGTTTTTTAATGATGTATCCAAGGTGACAAAGGATGTTGATAAGGTGTCATGTGTGTTATAATGACAATGATAAAGTGTGCTTCAATAAGCTTCAGTTCCTACATGGTTCTTTAGTGTTTGACTTAGTGAGGCAATTGATGGATGATATCGATGAAATGATCATGTTTTATATCCCCTATGGGATGTTATTAGTGCTTATAGTTCTTATATAAGTGAATGTAATTCATCAAAACAATCATATGAATGTCTAAGCTCAAGTAGTCATTTTGGTAGATAAAGTTGAATGAGTAGATCGATGACATCATATTTCACATGTGTGAAAGTTTAAGGAGTAGTTTGATACATGGATGGATTTCCCTATTAAATTTTATAATGGCATTCAAATTTTAGGTCATGATTTGAGCGTATAAAAATTTATTAAGGTGCAAATTTGGCCTTCCAAGTAGAGTTTACTAAGTTCCCATACTTAGCCAAATTTGTAAGAAGAGATCTAACAACGAACATTCAATAATATCAAGGATATAATGTTGAAAATTTTATCTAATTATATAAGGATCTAATGGTGATTATTATTTTTTTATATAGTGATCAATGGTGCATATCAAGTCAATATGTTAAAGGATTCACAGATGGTGCATGGGGCTACCAAATGGCAAAAGAGCATTGGATATTGACTGTAGAAGGCATGTGGAATTTACAAGTGGATTGATCAAAAGAAATGATAGAATATCAATGGTTAATGTTAAAAATATCTAAAAAGTTGTATTAAATTGCATAGATAGAGATCAACGATGTGGTTCAAAGTCAAATAGTTAATGATGGCACGCAAGGCTACCAAGTGGCTTGATCATGAAAGCATAGATCAATGATGAATAGTGATTGATGCAAGGTTAAAGTTAGGACACTTAAAAGGAAATAAATGATTCATATTTTAAAAAATTTTATAGGGAGCATGAGATGATGACAAAGTGTCCAATGTTTAATATTGTACAGTGATCATTGGAATTTGAATATTCAAATTAACAAAGGAAAAACTAGTGCTCAGTATTTCACTAATATCTTGTGATATAAGACACATTTATTGATGATGTAGAAAAAAAATTTGTAAAGGAATTCAGTGTGGATCCAAAAAAAATTATTATAATAATTAAATGTTTGTATAATTGTAGATATTAAGCTCCAAAGTTGATTGTGTGTTTGACCATGTTCTGGAAGTGACCTAAGGATAATTGAGTTGTTATTGATAGTATTTTGATGTTTCAAGATAGTATATCTATTTAAAAGTGTTATAAACTCCATGAATACAATATTTTTGGAATTTTTGTGTTTTAACAATCCATATTTAGTATAAACAAAGGCTTAGAAGTTGTTTATTTTTGTTGAATGCACTAACAGTTTGAGTGACCATCTTGCAGAGGTAAGTTGAAGGTGTTCTGAGTAGACTTGAGGAAAAAAAATATATGAAGATGTCAAGGAAGTATAAAAGGTTAATTATAAGGTATTTGATATATTATTTTTCCTATAATTAGTTGTGGAGAGTCAAAATATCTTGACTAACTTTTGACTGTGTGTGACCAATTTGAGTGGTCAGCATGAGAGAGTTGTTTTGAGTGGTTAGAGCCTAAGTGAAGGTGTATAATGGACATAGAGATGTTTCATAGGTAATTTATGATATATTAATTCATTTTTTTGAGTGTTTTGTTTGATTTTTTAAAAAAAATACTTTAGTTTTATATAATAGAGTTTTTTGTGTTTTAAGGCCTATTAGCAAGCAATCTAGAATAGCTTGGTTCAAGGTATGAGGTTGAGTTCCAAGTGACATAGACCTATGTGGAATTAATAAAGGTATTATTGGAGGTAGGATTTATATTTTTTAATAATTTCTATAATATGAAGGTGGTCCAAGAGTTTTCAAGTGTAACGTGTGGATGTGAAGGCCTAATTGTTTGAGGTCTCATTAAGGCCTAACAAAACTTTTGAGTCTTAAGGACTATGACCAACCTATGAATTGGAGTTTATAACTCATGTAATGTGTATGGATACCTATTTAAAGTATAATACAAGTTTTTGAAGCATATTCACTTACCAATATGGGTTATATGAGTGTATGGTATAAATGTAAGGCCTAATTGAACTATTTGGGGGTGTTATGTGAGTGTGGATTCAAGGGAAGGAGAAAACCTTTAAAAGAGAAGATATAGATCATTGAAGACCAATATAGAATAAAGAGTATTAGTCATTCTATTTTTATCAAGGTGATTAAGGTGAACACATAGGTCATTAGACCTAATGAGCCTAGAAAAGGTAGATTGAGCAAGTAAGCCCTAGAGGTTGATTGAGTGAGTGTGATTAGAGGATGGATTAAAGAGTATAATAGGTTGAGAATTGTGTGATGACCTATAGGTAATTTTTTTGATGTTGTGATATATTTTTTTTAATTATTTTGATGGTGTATGTGATAATAAGTGAAGAGTGATCCAAAAGGGTGTTTTGGATGCATTGCTTGTGTGTGCAAGTTTGTGAGAGTGTAAAGGGGAAAGAGAGTAAGAAAGAGAAGTCCATCATCAAGTGTAGAATACATTAGATCAAAGGTGGAGATTAGATCAAGGTAGCTGGGTTGGTGCTTAGTTGCCTAGGGGGTTGGTTCCTCTTTGTGGGATGGGTGTCTTACTAAATTGAGGGATGGATGTTCCTTGATCAATTGATGTTGCTATAAATGTTAAATCTTGTCTTTATAGGACTGTAGCCCATCTTTTAGGGTTCATTAGGGTTTATCCCCAAAGAGGTTTTCCCACATATATCATGTGTTATATGATTTATCTTTCTATATTTTCCTTATTCATTACAATGGTTAATTTATATGCATCATGATCATATGTGCTAAATGTTTAAAAGTTGGGAATTGAATTAAATTATATTGGCATCATTGATTCAACCCTGCACCCCCCCCCACTTAATGATTTTACCTCTAATAATTGGTATCAGAATAGGACCTTCATTACAAGTTTAACCACTTAAAGGTGATCTAAGGTACAATATGGGTAAAAAGGAAAGTTGTTCAAAATAAAAGAACATCATGGATTATGAAAAAGTTTGCCATGATAGTGAAGAAGAAGAAGTGTTCTATGATAGCGAGGAAGAAGAAGTTGATATAGAAGCGGAGATCATGGGTTCACTTGGTGAATTGAAGGAGAAAAAGAAGAGGAATCATAAAATGAGGAATATGATCAAAGGTCTTGAAGCACAAGTCAGGTCTCTTGAAGGAAGTTTATCAGGCAAGTATATGAGAGAGGAAAAGGAGAATAAAGAAATGATCAAGTATATGGAAGAGAAATATTGTAGATTGAAAGATGAAATGGGAGAAAGGATAATGAGGATAAGTAAACCATAATAGATAATAAAATTCAATTAGAGGCTGTAAGTTCAAAAATGAGGGATAAAGAAGATGAATGTGTTAAATTAAAGGCTAATATTGTTTCCCTAAAGGATAAGCATGAAAAGGTCATAATCAAGATAGGAAAGATTAAAGAAGAATAAAAGAGATAAAAATAAGGTAAAGAGGATGGCAGCATGAAAGACAAGTCAAATCAATTCAAAGATAAAATGAAGAATCCAATTAGATAACCAAATGCTTCAAGGTATGCTAAATCTTTAATTAGCCATTATTATTTTTGTCATCTTGTTGGTCATATGGCAAAGGACTATGTAAGAAGAATAAATAAGTATAAGGGAGATCACTAGCATATTCAAACAAAAATTATGGTAGAAATTATTTTCTACAGTTGTCAAAGAGTTGGTCACATTGTTAGGTTCTACAAGCAAAGACCATCAAGTCAAGATAAGTTCAATCAGGCTCATCGAGTGCAATAAAGAATCAATGCAATGAGATATTCATCCCAAATTCATTGTTATGCATACAATAAATTTGGACACATTTATAGAGAATTCAATAGGAGAAGAAATTATTCAAATAAATATCATAATCATCATCAAGAAAAAGGTTTTAATGATCTTGTTTTTTTTCAGATGTCATAGAGTTGGTCACATTGCTAGGTATTGTAAGATTAGGTTGAATGAGTTCTCAAAGAAAAATAAAGTGTATGGAGAACCTAGTGTGTAAGGAATAAGTCAAAAATGGTTTTAAAACCCTAATCCTATTAGGAGAGATTAGACTGAGACTAAAGATAGTTTATTTGCCATGATAGACATGAAGGAAAGTCAAGAGTTTATGTTGTCTGCATTTGTTGACAAGTCTAAAGCAAAGAATGAATTCAAGGATCCATTCAAAGTTAATTTGATGATGATGTATGACTTTAAGTCAAATGAGAGAATGGAGATATGGGGGTCTCCTGAGTTTTGGGAATTTTAGTCTCACTATGTCAAAAGGGTGTTTCTCTCTAGGCTTCAAGGAGACACATGTCAGCAAAAGGAAGCATAGTGGATGCTAGTTGAGTTTTGGATGATATTTAAGGGAAAAAAAGGTAATGAGAAGATGTGATTGGTTAAGGGGGAGAAAAAATTTCATTATCCTACTTCAGATGTTGTGGTGAATTATGTGTTCCAAGAGTATTCAAGGACTTTAATCTTAAAGGTGAATTCTTGTCAATTTTTTATGGATGGATTAGTTGGTCAAATGTTGAAGAATGAAGGCAAGGTTGTTATGGAATGTGAATAAGATTGACACAAGTGTAATCCATGAGGTTTCATGTATTTTTTGGTTAAAAGATTCATTTATGATCATTTACTAAGTTTGACCATTTTTGTTAGTACTCACTACATAATGAGTGTCAATCTTACAATTTGATGATTTTTGGGTCCTAGAAGATAAACTATTTTTGAGATCAGTTGAGTTTGGTTTGTTAAAGTGGATGAGGTAACTTGGTGATGTTAGAATGTTGTCATGAATAGTTTCTAGTGTTTTGGCATGTTGACTATTGTATGTGAAAGCTCTACAGGTTGGGTATGGAGATTTCTAAGTGTCATTTGAAGAATTGCACATTGTTAAGGTGTCTTAGTGGAATAGAAAGGTATGTTGACCTCATTAAAGTGTGTTCTAAGTGATTTTAAGTTTTTAAGGTCTTTTTTGTGTAATTGGAGAATTTTGTTTTCTATTAGGTCTTCCAGTTTGTGCTTAAGGGTATGCAAGTCAAAAATAATGGTACAGGAAGTATGGGTTCCCAAAGGAGTCTAAGCTCAAATTTTGATCTAGATGTGTGTATTAGTGACCTATAGGCGTGAGAAAAGTTTTAGACATGGGCATTGACTGAAAGGTGGTATGTTGACTAAGTTTCTCTTATAAACCTAGTGTTTTTACTCATGTTGGAAAAATGATTTGCCTAATAATTTGAGATCTAAATCTACTTAAAAAATTTAAATGGCCAAATAAGTTCTCAAAAATTGGTTGGTTCCATGGAGGATTATTTGTGCAAATAGAGGGCTAATTAGCTAGTAGGTTTGTGAAGTAAGTATGTTTCAAAGGAAGAGATAAGTGTTGATTTTTGTCATGAATTAGTGGGCATATGATAATGCTCCAGATATGAATTTTCAAGACATGAAAGTTCATACATAGAAAGTTATGGGCTTTGTAATGTTTAAGTAGGGCTACAAGGCCTCTAAGCGAGGCTAGTATGAAGAAGTGGATTTTTTGGTATTTTTATCCAAAATACAAAGGTGATCAAAGGGTTCATAAGCTCAAGTGACTTAGGGGGAGTCCATATTAATGTTTTCAAGGTAAGTTCATGCAGTTTTTTATGTTCATGTATGATTTTTCATAGAAACTATGTATGATCAAAGAAGAGTGTAGTTATGGAGCATGTTTGAGAAACTCAATGTAAGAAGAGGTATGAAAAATCTTATGGGGATTATATATCATCTCTTAGATATGGTCCTTTCCTATTATTTTTCCATTAAGTATTTTCAAGTGTGTAGGATCAGAAGTTGATCCCACTTTTTCATTGTGTCAAAGGGGGAGAAAGTACTTGAAGAGAGAGACAAAGTTTGAGCATAAGCTTTGCATTGGTGTTAGACATCAATGAAAAGGTAATATATTATTATAGGTTTATCAATGATGTCTCAAATCTGGCCAAGGATGTTTATGAGGTGTCATGTGTGCTAGAATGACAATGATAAAGTGTGTTTTAATAAGCTTCAGTGTTCCTACGTGGTTCTTCAGTGTTTGATTTAGTGAGGGAGTTTATGGATGATATTGATGGTATGGTAATGTTAAAAAGACCCTAATGTGATGTTATGAGTGCTTAAAATTCTTATGGAAGTGAAAAAATTTTATTAGAATAGTCATATGAATGTCTAAGCTCAAGTAGTCATCTTGATAGATAAAGCTAAATAAACATATTGATGGCATCATATTTCACACGTGTGAAATTTTTAGGATTAGTTTGACATATGGATGGATTACCCTATGAAATTTTATCATGCGTTTCAAATCTTAGGTCATGAGTTTGAGTATAGCAAAAGTTATTAAGGTGTAAAATTGGCCTTCTAGGTAGAGTTTACTAAGTTCCCATACTAAGCCAAATTTGCAAGAAGAGATCTAACAATGAGCATTAAATCAGATCAAGGATATAACGATGAGAATTTTATCTTATTACATAAGGATATAATAAAAATAATGATTTTTTGAGATAGTGATGAATGGTGTGTATCAAGATAATATGTCAAAGGATTCATAGATGGCATGCGGGGCTACCAAGTGTTAAAAGAGCATTGGAGACTGACTGCAAAAGGCACGTATGAATACCAAGTGGATTTATATTAGAAGAAATGATAGAATATATAATGTGAGAATTAAAAATATATAATGTTTCACATTAAATTTCATAGATAGAGATCAATGGTGTGGTTTAAAGTGAAATAGTCAATGATGGCATGCAGGGTTGCCAAGTGGCTTGATCGTGAAAGCATAGATCAATGATCAACAGTGAGTGATGCAAGGTTAAAGTTAGGATAATTTTGTGGAAATTGATGATGTGTATTTTTTCAGAGTTTATAGGGAGCATGAGATGATGACAAAGTGTCTGATGTTTAATAATTATATAGTGACTGATAGAATTTGAATATTCAAATTAACAAAGGAAAAACCAGTGCTCAGTATTTCACTAATATATTTTGATCTAGGATGAATTTATTGATTATGTAGAAATAAAAGTTTTAAAATACTTCAAGACACATCCATAAAAGTTTATTATAATATTTGAATGTTTGTACAATTGTAGATATTAAGCTACAAAGTTGACTGTGTGTTTGACCATATTTTGCAAGCGACTTGAGAAGGATAATTGAGTTGTTCTTGATAGTATTTTTATGTTTCAAGATGATATATATATTTAAAATTGTTATATACTCCATGAGGACCATTTTTTATTATTTTATAGGTTTTACCAATCCATCTTCAATATGAACAAAGGCTTAGAAGTTGTTTGTGTTTGTTGAATGCACTGATAGTTTGAGTGACCATCTTGCAGAGGTAGGTTGAAGGTGTTATGAGAAAATTTGAGGAAAAAAATAATATTAAGATGTAAAAGAAGTCTCAAAGTCTCATCAAAATTTATTTTAGATCCTATTTTTCCTATATTAAATTGTGGAGAGTCAAAATATCTTGACTATATTTTGACTGTGTGTGACTAGTCTAAGTGGTCATCATGAGAGAGTTGTTTTGAGTGCTTAGAGCCTAAGTAAATGTCTTAAATGGAAATGGAAATGTTTCATAGGTCATTTATGATATATTAATGTATTTGGTTGAGTTATTTGTTTGAGAAAAGTGTTTTTATGCTTTAGTTATTTATGACAAAAAAATTATGTTTCTAGGCCTATTGGCGGGTAGTCTAGAATGGCTTGGTTCAAGGTATAAGGTTGAGTTCTAGGTGATATATACCTATGTGAAAGTAATAAAGGGAATTTTTGAGGCAGGTTTTATATATTTGAATCATTGGTGTAATCTTAAGGTGGTCTAATATTTTGCAAGTGTAACGCGTGGATGTGAAGGCCTATTGTTTTAGGTCTCATTAAGGCCTAATACAAGTTTTGAGTCTTAAGGACTATGGCTGACCTATGAAGTAGAGTGTCTCACCCATGTAACATGTATGAATACCTATTAAAATTATAATACAAGTGTGTGAATCATATTGACTAACCAAGATGGGTTATATGAGTGTATGGTATAAATACAAGGCCTAATTAACCTATTTGGGGGTGTTGTGTGAGTGTGGATTCAAGAAAAGGAGATAACCTTTGAAATAGAAGGTAAAAATCATTGAGGACCAATAGATAATAAAAATTATTAGTCATGATTGTCTTATCAAGGTGATGAAGGTGAACATATAGGTCATTAGACCCAATGATCCTAGAAGAGGTAGATTGAGTGAGTAAGCCCTAGAGGATGATTGAGTGAGTGTGATTAGTAGATGGATTGAAGAGTAGAGTAGGTTGAGGATTGTATGTATGACCTAAAATTCATGTTTTTTATGTTTTTATAGAGTTTTTTCAAGTTTTTTTATTTTGTATGTGCTAAGAAGTGAAGAGTGATCCAAAAGGGTGTTTTGGATGCATTGCTTGTGTGTGCAAGTTTGTGAGAGTGAAAGGGGAAAGAGAGTAAGTAAGATAAGTCCATCATCAGGTGTAGAAGACATCAGATCAAATATGGAGATCATATCAAGTATCTACATTGGTGCTTGGTTTCCTAGGGGGTTGGTTCCTCCTTGTGGGATGGGTGTCTCACTAAATTAAGGAATGAGTGTTCCTTGATCAGTTCATATTGCTCTAAATGTTGAATCTTGTATTTATAAAACTATAGTCCATCTTTCAATATTTAATGGGTTTTATCCCCCAAGAGGGTTTTCCACATATATCATGTGTTATGTGTTTGATCTTGATATATTTTTATTAGTCATTGCAATGGTTAATTTGTATGCATCATGACTTATGTGCTAAATGTTTAAAAGTTGGGAATTGAATTGAATTGTTTGGCATCATTGATCCAGCTCCCCTCTCAGTTATTGTACCTCTAACATTACAACCATTCAAAATATATCTTAAATTATATAGAGTATATATACAATGACCTAGTATTATATTAAAATAAGCAATATGATTTCATAAGAACAACTTTACTAAGCATATACATAAATATAGGCCTATATTTGTATAATTATTTAAATATACAGAGAATATTTATGATCTATATTATTGTAATTACATGTACATAGGCATAATGAGTATATCCAACCAAATTAGTATATTTATTTTAATAAGTAGAGGATTTGCTAAGTGGTCAAATATGTATATGCAAGAGATTGATATTTTCCTCTTCCATTTTACTAAGTTATACAAATTTATAGTTTAACCACATTATATTTTAAGGATGTACACCAATATTTGTTTTATATATTAATCCTTATTAGCTTTAGGATGATGACTAGTATTTCGTTATTAATATGTTAATCATTATATGAATTACTAAGTGGTGTTTGTTAGGAATATAGAATGTAGAGAAATATTAATGAAATAAAGATGGAAATAAAATGCAAAAAAGAACAACATAAGAGAGACACAGATTTAATGTGGTTCACCTAATATGGGCTACATCTACATAGAAATAACCAATTCTTCTCTTATTTAGTCCAACAAATGAATGGATAAATATGTAATACATCGATTGCAATCTCATCTTCACTCACACATAGTGTACCATCATGATTACAATGCCCTCATATCAAAGGAGGGTTACATATTAGGGGAAAATGCACCAACATATTTTCTATCATAGATATATGACCTAATAGTGAATGGTCCATATTTACTATGAAATTATAATATTTTACAATGCATTTTCCATGAAATTTTGCTTTGAAGGCATTACCCCTTTAGCCCCACCAGGGGGGATCCAAGTATGGTTTCCACCCCCTTGGACCCCCATAGTGACCATAGTGTGGTGGGGGTGGGGCAAGAGCATGTTACCCACCCACACCCTACATGTTAGAAATCGGGCATTATAATAAGATCAGGGTCCACTATATAATAATCTCACTTGGAGACTAATTACTACAACTCCAGTGCTACAACTCTTCCTTGGAATTTTATTTTAACTTTAACCCTAACATATTTCTCATCTTCCTTATTAGCATATCTATAGGATTCTGACTCATATGGTTTTTTCCAACTTTAGTTAACCATCCTCCAAAATTTAATGAATGAAGTGATACCTAAGTTGTATATGTTTGGTTCTTGAGTGGAATGTTGAGTTATTTTATAAATGAATCACACTTTGGATATCACTATATAGCCTACAATCTTCCTGATTCTAACTCAACTCTTCCATGAACTGTTGCATCCATATCATCTCCTTAATTTCTTTTGTAGTTGTAACATACTCTACCTTTGCAGTTGACAAAGCAACTATCTTCTTTAATTTTTAAATCCAACTAACTGTTATGTAGCCAATAGTGAATACATAACCCATGGTTCTTCTCCTAATATCTAAATCTCCAACCGTGTCTACATTAACATATCCTTGTAAAGTAACATCTAACCCTTCATAGCATAATTGTCTATCAGTTTGTCCCTCTCAAATACTTGAGAATCCACTGACTAAATCCTAGTGATCATTTCCTAGATTATTCATAAAACTGATGACAACTCCCACTACATGAGCAATGTATAGTCTCATGCACACCAAATCATACATTAAACTTCTAATTGCTAAAGCATAGGGCACTTTGGAAATGTAATTAATCTCTTCTTTAATTTTAAGATATTGTTCCTTCCTTAATTTGAAGTGCCCTCCCAAAGGTGTACTCACTAGTTTTGCATCTTATATATTGAACCTAAATAACACCTTCTTGATGTACTCTTCTTGATACCATGTCAAATTTCTATTTTTCCTATCTCTTATTATTCTCATACCAAGGTTTTTCTTTGCAACACCCAAATCCTTCATTGCAAATGAATTTGATAGTATTCTTTTGAGCTCATTTATATCATTCATGTTAGAACCTATAACAAGCATGCCATCTACATACAATAACAAGATAATATATTTGCCATTATTTAATCTCTTAAAATAAAAATAGTGGTCAGAATGGCATATATTATAACCTTGTTCTCTCATAAACATGTCAAATTTCAAATACCACTACCTTGGAGCTTGATTTAGGCCATACAAACTCTTCTTCAACCTACACACCATTTTCTCATTACCTTTGACTTCATATCCTTGTGGCTACTCCATATATATTTCCTCCTCCAAGTCATCATGAAGGAATGCAGTCATCACATCTAACTATTTAAGGTGCAAATTTCTACTGCTACCAAAATTAAAATAGTTCTTATGGAAGTCATTTTAACAACTAGAGAAAAAAATTCATCAAAATCTATGCCTTTTCTTTGTGCAAACCCATTTACAAGTCGGTATTTATACCTCTTTTTGCCTCCATATTATTCTTTCAACCTATAAACCCATTTATTCTGCAATGTTATTTTACCTATAGGCAACCGAACAAAATCCCAAGATTGGTTATGTACCAAAGAGTTCATCTCCTCTTTCATGCCTTACTCCCAGTTCTTTCTATTTTCTACCTACTTTACTTCTTCATAGATTTCTAGCTTACCACCATCAGTCAATAATAAATAATAAAGTGAATTAGGGTATCATTCAGGGAGTCTACTTAATCTAGTAGATCTTCTAACTACACTTTCAAGAGTTTGAGTTACTTGTTGTAGTTGTTACATATTCTAATTTTCTAGCACTTTTAAGATTACATTTCCAGTGATTTCATCAAGTACAACATATTATGTATTTGTATTTTCTTATTTCTTTCCATGCAACTGATCTTTATACATGACCTTATCATTAAAAATCACATATCTACTCTTAATGATTTTTTTATTTTCAAAATCCCATAAATGGTAACCAAAATAATTAACTTCATATCCAATAAAAGTATATTTCTTGTATTTTTTTCAACCTTGGTTCTATTTTCTTTATCAATATGGGCAAATTATTCACAACCAAAAGTCTTTGAAAAATAATTCTTCCTTTTTGCCTATCCATGCTTCCTCTAGAATGCCACTATCTAAATGACTTGAAGGCCCTCTATTTATTAAGTAAACAGAAGTATCCATAGTATCTACCTAAAACTATAAGGGCAACCTTGCATGTAATCTCATGCTCCATGAATGCTTCATGATTATCCTATTCATCCTTTCTGACATAACATTTTTTGGTGGTGTTATTGGAACCATCTTCTCTCTACAAATCCCATGAGATGAATATTAATTATCAAACTCCTTATTGCAGTATTCACCTCTATTATATAATCTGACACACTTCAACTTATTTTCTATCTCATTTTCAACTAAAGCTTTCCATTTCTTAAAAGTATCAAAAACATCATATTTTTTCATATGCAATAAACCCAACTTTTTCTAGTTGTATCATCAATAAAATTAAAATAATAAGAAAAGTCATTAAGAGATGATACTTGTGCTGGTCCCCATACATATGTATACACAAGCTCTAAATTTTCATCCTTCTTTGTCTTCCCAACTCTGATAAATATGACTCTCTTCTATTTTCCATACACATAGTGCTCACAAAAATCCAAGCCCACCTTCTTCAAATCTAACAATAAATTATTTGAGTGGAGAACTTGCATCCCCTTCTCACTCATGTTACCAAGTCTATGGTGCCATGATTTTTTATCTACTCCTATAGAAGCTAAAGTAGTAAAATATTCAACATTACAAGTAGATAAATATAATGTACCTACTTTCTCTCCTTTCTCTATTACCATTGATCCTTTAGTGACCTTCCACAAATTTTCTACAAATGTAACTATGCAACCCTCACCTCCTAACTACCCTACTAAAATTAGATTTATTCTCAACTCAGGAACATGCCTCACCTCTTTCAATAACCATTTGTTTCCATTCTATAATTTTATTTTTATCTTACCCTTTTTAATAATTTTACAAGTTTCACCATCACCTAAATAAACCTGTCCAAAATCACCTTGAACATAGTCTTGAAAATATTTCCTATGGGGTGTAGCATGAAATGAAGCCTCTAAATCTAACACCCAAGAATAAATAATATTATATAATAAAAGGGTTAAATCATCTTGAAACACATCACCTGCTACATTTTCTTCCTGATTTTTATCTTGTTGTCCATCTCCTTGTTTTCCTTTTTGAAACTAATAATTTTTCTTCAAGTGTCATTTCTTCTCACAAATACAACACACCAACATTACTCTAGATTTGGATATACCCTTATTATACTTCAAATGATTCTCTAGGCCATTTCCTCTATCTTTTTATCTTCCCCTATTATCCATAGTTAAATCATTACCTGATGTCTCACCTATAGTTTTTTGTCATTTTCTCTCACTAAAAATAACACCAATAACATCATCAAACTTTAAAGATTTTGAACTAGAGATATAATTACTCACAACCATTCCATCTTTTTGGTAATGAGCATAGAATCAAAATATTCCTAACATCATCATCAAATTTTACTCCTATAGAGCTTAACTAATATGTGACCATGTTAAATTCATTTAAATGATTAGCAATAGACCCACCTTCTGATATCTCCATATTAAATAAATGCTTCATAAGAAATACCTTGTTGGAGGTTAAGGTTTTTTCATACACTCTATCTAATGCATTTATCACATCATCTATTGTATTTTATTTTGAAATATTAAAGGTCACCAATGCTACTAGGCATAGTCATATTATTCCTAGTGCTTTTCTATCAAGAACCTCCCATTCTTCATCCTTCATAGTCATCAACTTCTTTTTTATTCTACTCAATGGTAGGAAAATATTTTTATGATATAGATAGTAATCCATTTAAATCTTCCATAGCTAGTAGTTTTGATCATTGAACTTCTTGACCTTAAACTTTCTTTCTTCTACCATTGCTCCCACTCGAACCAAGAACCCTATTTTTTGTGAGTTTATCTTCCAAATAAACCCTTGGCTCTAATACTAGTTATTAGGAATATAGAATGCAGAGAAATATTAATGAAATAAAGATGGAAATAAATTAGAAAAAACACAACACAATAGAGACACATATTTAATGTGGTTCACCTAATATGGGCTACGTCCACATAGAAATAGCCATTTCTTCTCTTGTTTAGTATAAAAAATGAAGGGATAAACTTGCAACACGTCCATTGCAACCTCCTCTTCACTCACACACGATGTACCATCATGACTACAATGCCCTCATATTTAAGGAGGGTTACATATTAGGGAAAAAATACACCAACATAATTTATACCATTAGATTTGTGACCTAATAGTGAACAATCCAAATTTAATATGAAATTACAATATTTTATAATGCATTTTTCATGAAAATATGCTTCTCCCAAACCCCCGTCAGGGGGGCTCCAAGTATGGTCACCTCCCCCTAGACCCCCATGGAAATCTTAGTGGGGGGCATTACCTCTCCACACCCCCCTGTCAGGAATTGGGAATTATAATAAGACTAGGCTCTGCCATCTAATAGTGTTAAATATGTTATGATGAACATATTCCATGTATTTCAATTATATTCTGCTATATAATTTAATATGTTTGAATTTGGTACATTTATATTTAAGTATGATACTGAGCTTCGAGTCTTCGACACACATACTAAAATAGGATCTCAAATCTATGATACTAAATTATGATTATAATATTATAAGGATTTGGGGATTTTATATAGTAGGATAATGTTAAACCATAACAAAATAGGATATCCACCGATGATGTAAGAATATACGTGTATACGATATAAGGAATATCCCATATATAGATGTATTATATACATATATGGGGGATATCATAAATATTATAGTATATTCATAATATTAGTCTTATAATGTGGTTTATGCTTGAAAATGTGTAATCACTAGTAGATGTAGATACCAATCATAACTTAGAATAGATATCCATGAACTAGACTAATTGAATCATAACATAAAAACTTACCAATTTAGTTTGGCCACATGCGAGATACCTTGATAATTAGGTTAATTACATCCTCATGCACAAATATTATTATCATAGAGGATCTTTCTCATGTAACTCTGACACTAGTTGTTAATAAATATCATGTTCATACAACATATAACTAAGATTACGAGAAATTATTTTTTGACATTATTATGTCTGGTTAGTTGTATTTGAGTAGTTGTGCTCTAGAATAATAGACTATGATAATATGGGTTATCATAGAATACATTATATGGAAAAACTACATATAATAATTAGAATTTGCAATTTAGATGTATATTATACCCGGTTGGTATAAGTTGTAGTTGTTATTCTTATATTTATGTGTTAAATAATATTTTGGAGATTCATTCATACATTTTATGGAATAAATTTATGCATTTTGATTATTCCTATGTTTACCTTGTTTTATGATTGCTAATAGGATGTAATGTGTACGAATCTATTGGCTATACTATGTTAACCAAGTCTCGCATTGTTTTTACTGAGTAAGTAGTGAGATAGAATTTGTATACACATAATATTTTCAAAATTTTATTAATTACTAACACTTTGTAACTTGTAAGAACCTATCAAGTCTCAATCTCTCTGAGTGCATTCCTTAAGGGGGACATCAAAAAAAGGGTGGGTAGACCATCGGTGCCTTGTAAGATTGTTGTCCCTTTTACCACTTTCTATCTACACACTTGTCTCCTAAAATTATGTACCCTAAGATTATTCTTCTCAGTCTTACCTCCTCCAATATTTTTCCTCTTTCCATCCTCCTTTTCTTACCTTGATACCCTTTTGGATAGTTGGTTGTACTAGGTTGACTAGGTCAACCTAGTATAGTTTAGGGGTATTTTTCACTTTCTTAGAATATTATCCTTTCAGCCAACCTAGCTCAGACCTATTGATTTGTCCTAAAAAAACACACTAGGTCAATTGGGTTGACCCTATACAACCAACATTCATGGGAGGATTTAGGGAAAGATCTACCTATATATACAAGTTCATTACCCACCATTTCATAAGAGAAGAATTAATAGTGAAGAAGTGTGAGCAAACATCTGCTTATTGACCATTCTAATTGAGGAATAAAGCTTAAGTTTCCATAATTTATTTGGAGATATGAATCTTGTCTTGTGAAGAAGTATTTTTTATGCTTAGATAGGCTATGTAGCCTAAAGCTAACTTATCTTGGTTATCCTTACATAGCACAATAACCTCTTGTTAATCACCTTGGCCAAGGGAGAGATTGAGGCTTGTGGGTTTGTCTTCAAAGTTAAGTATTCCTAACTTTATTTATCCTTTGTAAGAGTAGATAGATAATGCATTTATATTCATCTCCCATTTATTAAGATTATGTATACATTGACATGAGTATATGTCTTCTAATACATGTTTAGTTTAGTTTTTTTAAAATTTTTGATCCCTACTTTGTGCCACAAGCTTTGGTGTGCACTAGATTAGATTTAATTTCTTATTATTAAAATAAGTGAAATGCTTTAAACATTAAGACTCCATTAGGGTTCTACAATTGTGTTAGAGTGTAGGGTTTGGAACCCTTCTTATCATGATATGTTGTGACAAGTGATCCCCTAATCAAGTCTAGCAGATCCACATATTAGTCATGCTCCCACTTAACAAGTTTATCCCCAATCAGAAGTGTAGGTATGCTCTATCATCTCCAAGCCAGGATTGATTTATACACATGATGCATTTTCAATTGCATACATTCTGGTGAACCCAATGTGAAACTAACCCTTGCAAAATTTATTTCACTTTTTCATTCTCTTATTTCATTCTTTAGATCATCATTTTTATAATATATTTTGACATACTAGATTTATTATGTCGACCTAGCTATTTTTCTTTATGCACAAGTTCTCAAAAACAAGCAATTAGATTGATCTAGTCAACCCAGTATAAGTTTCCAATGTTTCAAACACCTAGTTTAACCCACTAGGTTGACCAGTTGACCCCTTACAATTTTAGCACTCTATAGTAGGTTTTTGTACAGCTTGATTGATTATATTGACCCAATTTGTAGGTTTCTCAAGCATGCTTCAAGGTTCTTCACCATCAATATTCCTTCATTGCATCTTTGATCCACCAAGGTTTATTTCTACATCTTTGTTTCTTTCTTTTATATCTTTCCTTTCATAGTTTGTAGTCTTTAAAACTGCCCTTACATAGTCAACTGGATCGACCCTATCGATCTAGTTCTGTGTTTTGTATGCTATCTAAAATAATTGGATCAAATCAATAGTACTGACCCAATTCATTTTCAAACTTTTCTTCCACAATGCAATTTCAACCCTGTCAACCCTATTCTATATTTTTTGCATATAGTTTCAACACTATACCTTATTTCAAATTGGAATTAATCTCTACATGTTAGTAATTAGTTCACATTTTCTTTTCTTGTTGTTTTCATACTTAGAATAGTACACATAATCTAATTAAGATATTTTTAATTAATCACTTAGTTTCACTATTTTTATTTTATGTACACATAACCAAATTAAAAAAACATAAACAAGCACTTTAACATCTTGTCTGCCCTAGGCCAACTTACTTGGATTTCATCACCAAGGGGGAAGCCACTTGATGCTCAGGTCAAGTATAAAGTGTGGTTAATGATATATTCTATCTAAGAACTTGGCACCCTTATCACTATGGTATGTGAAGTGAGGGGGTAGGCCCTAATACCAAGCTTGTATCATTGCCACTATAGTCCATTTTAGCCCAAACTACCTGCAACCATCCTTAAATTACTATCTATTACCTTGCTTATATCCAACTTCCAATCACATTTAAAATCATTCTTAATAATTTAACAAGTAATCAGGTTGACCAATTAGTTAGCTATACTTTTCAAGTTGTTTTTTTTCTCTTTATTCAATTATGTGCACAAAATCTTGCATTAGCCAACATTAGTGTAAGATTTTGCTTTGTGTGTTTCAATTGGATTGGCTAATGTTAATCCAATTAATTGTTTGTTTCCTTTCAGTACTTACTACTTTTAATTACTTACAAAGTTATCTTGTTTCATTTTACAATTTGTTTCTAGGCTTCTTAAATTCCCTATTTGTTGTACTAGATTGACCCAATAGCTTTTCTACCTTTTGTACATTGTACTAGATTGACCCAGTTGACCTTGTATAATTTTATAGTCCCTATTTATGTACTAGATCAACCTAGTAAACCTTGTACTATTTTATTCACTGCTTTGTCCTTTTATTTCTTATCTCTCTTATTTTCCCTTCATCATGGACTTTATATTGAATATTGACACCAAGTTGCAGTCAATAGATATGATTAACTATACCAATCCTAATAGGGTCTTCCATAGACAAAGTAGGGCTCCTCTTTTAGAGGCTAGTAATTTTCATATTTCCACTCACATAATGAACTATGGGACCCCTCCTCATATCTCTTCATAGCATAATCTTTTTTTAATTAGAAGACTACCCTGAGTTAGAGTATACTCTTGAAATGTTTTTTTATCTCTGAATTTTTTCAACATAAAGGAAAAGATCTTTATACCATATATAACCTCATGATTAGTAATAAAACTGAAGAGTCTCATTTGTCTACTCCTACATTCTCAATGGGATTTGGAGGTACCAATTTGTTTGGTTCTCAACCTCTTCCTTTAATTTCAACTCCTTATGTCATGACATCTTCTTCTCTAACCTCTTCTACCTCCATACCTAGTATCTCAACTAACATGGTAGGTTTTGCATCTAGTGGGCCTATCATGAGGTCCACCATCCTTAATATTTCCACTAGTTCATTGTTTTCTACCCAACACAATCATGTTTCTATTACTTCTTCCTCTCAACCATTCACTAGTCTATCTTTTGCTTCACAAGAAAATCTTGCCACTAGTGCCTAAAATTCTCACAATTATTCTCAAGCTTGTATTAACACTAATAGTGGTACCCAAACCACTAATACCAACATGAATACCAATACTAATGCTTCTAATGTTAATCAGACACATCAAATTTTATCTCAAACTCTCAATCAAATGAATACCTTTCAATCTCATAACACAAATCAAATGATGAGAATGCAAAACCACCTTCTTAATCTTCAATATCATTTGCAACCAATGGCTTAGAGCACACAACCAAAATGTTCCCCCTCCTCTTCTTTGATATTCTCAAAGCAATCTCATCCTCAACCTCCTTTAATCAATAAAACCATTAAGCATCTACAAAATTGACCTCTCACTACTCAAATTTCCAACATTGATATAGGAGGTATAACACTTATAATTTCCTATAATGGCTCAACTGATCCCACCCTTCACCTCAAAACATTTGGAAATATTTATAAGGATTGGGATAAATTAAACACTTGTTCCACGACCAAGATCCTATCCAAACATGGGTGGTGCCTTGGATTATTAAAATCAAACTAGAGCTCATTCCATTTCTAGTTTGAAGGACTCAGTAAATGCTTTAGTGCAATAATTCCAAACAAATTATCTTCTTGAATATACTTTGGCCCATTTCATTAATTGCAAACAACATGAGAATGAAACTTCTCAAGCCTTTGTTAAGAGATGGAAGAATTTAACAAACAAATGTGAACATAACATGGTGGATGATGAAAGATTTCATGTATACATATATATATCAATACACAAGATGAGATCTAGAAGTGTAAATGAATAGGCAAAGCATATGATACAAATGACATAGAGATTTTAAGGTGGGAAAACCTCCAAGAGGTAAAAAATCCACAAGTGATATTCAATAATTGAGAAGCAATACCCCTAATACAAATTCTTCCACCTTCTCACTTCTTCAAAAAATGGCCTTCTCAAAACTCATAGGTTAAATATGATAAAAATAATTCATATTCGGATGTGTATTCACAATAGGGATAAAACCATATTTTATAGTGAAATTCCAAGGGAGGTGACCATTGTAAAAATAACAGGTCCATCCATCCTGGTAAAGTCATTTAATTAAATTTTTGTAACTCATTAAATAATTATAACTTTATTATTTATTTTCATGAGGTTTTCACCTTGTGTTAATAAATAATATATTATTATTATTTAATAACTTTACCAAGGCTAAGAGTCAATAAACCCACTTGGGATTAAATGGTCTAACACTCCCACTTAATGCTAAGTGAGGATAAATGTCATAGTCACTTTAGAAAAGAATTATACTACGTAAAAACTTTGAAGGATTTAAAAACCTTCATCATGCCAAAAGTCACCTTTTGAAACAAAAGGAATTATAATCCATAAACTACTCAAAATTAAGTTCAGGATATCATAATTGTGAGATTATATCTCAATATTTCTCATGGATAATCACTAAGAATATTTGGAGTCTTTTATAACATAAGGACCTCCATTATAAATTATGCTTTTCAATGTATTGGGATACACAAGTAAAACTTCCACACAAAGTTTACTTAAACCACATAAATTCCACATGAAGTTTACAATTCTTTACAATGAGAAAAAGTATAGAGAAGGAGAAGAAACACATGGCCATCAGGAAGTGGAATTATCATGCACACTCCCCCTTAATGGCAACTCTGAGAGGCCTAGCATTGCACAAAATTGACAAAACTTGGTAGCACCAAGTGGTTTTGTAAAGATATCTACCACTTGTTCATCCGTGGGATAAAATTGTAGATTAATATCACCATTTAGGACTTTATCTCAGATAAAATACACATGAACTTCAATATGTTTAGTTCTTTAGTGTTGCACTAGATTTTTCACCAGAGCTATACAACTTTGGTTATCACAATGAAGGATGGTACTTTGAGAAACATTCAAATGAAGTTCTCCCAATAACATTCATAGCCACATGGCTTCTTTAGTAACTTCCATAGAACTTCTATACTTAGCTTTTATAGAAGAAAGAGAGACAATAGGTTACTTCTTGATGCTCCAATTGATAGCACTTGCACCAAACTTAAACACATATCTAGAAGTAGATTTTTGATCTAAAGTATCACCAGCATGGTCAGCATCATAATAACCACATAAATTAGCATTATCAATCAAAGAATAAAATAAACCAAAATTAATTGTTCCTTTGATATAATGAAGAATTAATTTACCTAATTTCCAATGATCCAAATATGGATCTTACATAAATCTAGAAGCAACACTAACATCATATGAAAAACCTAGTCTAGTAATGGTTAGATAAATCAAACTTCCAATAATTTGTCTATACAAAGTAGGGTTACCTTTTTCACATTCAGGTTTAGGATCAAAATTAATACCAACTTTAATAGGAGTAGAAGAAGATTTATAATCAAGCATGTTAAACTTAATAAGGTTACTGAGATTGTGATACAATAATTAAATTTTTATCCTGAAATATAGCCATTCTTAAAAAATGATGTATAATACCTAAATTAGTCATTTCAAACATTTAACTTAGTTTATCCTTATATTTATGAATCAAACTAGTTAGATTGCCAGTAATCAACATATAATACAATTAGAATCAAATGACCATTTTCAATTTTAGCAAAGAGATCATTATCTGAATAAAAATTAGAAAAACCTAATTATTTCAAAAAAGAAGTAATCTTAGAATACCAAGATTTAAGAGCTTATTTTAAGCCATACAAAGAGTTTTTTACCTTGCATACATAATGTTCTTTGTTAGGATTAGTGAAACCTTTAGGGTGAGTCATATAGATTTCTTCTTCTAAATCACCATTTAGAAAATACATTTTTGACATCTATTTGGTAGATAACCCAACCATTTTGGGATGCAAGAGTAATAAGAAGTCTAAAAGTACTCATTTTTGCTACAGGAGCAAAGGTTTCAACATAGTCAATTCACATACCTTGAAGGAGGCTATTGACCAAGCTAAAAGACAAGATTTCCTCATGTGTCAATTCAAGCCACCCCAACCTTCTATAGGTCCTCATTTATCAATCAAGAATAAAAACCACAATATCACCAATGATGGTGTTACTGACTCTTTTAACACCATTCACAATGTTTAAGTTGTCATTCTTAACCTTTCTCCAAAAATAGCTCCTTCTTCTCAATAATATACTAATCCTCATTTCCTTCACCCAATAACATCAACATTCACAAACCTCTATCCTCATCTAAATTAATTTAAGTGTCTACCCAGGTCTCTTCCATGAGAGCTTTACCTTACCTGTCCTATGAAATCTTGCTATGATCTTAACAAATTTTGTTGGTTTCATACTAGTTGGGATCATTCTCATGAGACATGTATAAAAATTCATAATTTAGCTATGGATTTTATTCTTGGACCTAATTTTGATCATGATTCCATTATCTATAAGTGTCAACAAGCTTATGAGATTACTTTCAAGGACTATAAATCAAACGACAAAACTCAAGCCTTGAATCAAGCCAATGCTCATTTGGATATTTACAAAGATCCTTTACCTAATTATCAACCTATACAATAAAATCAAGACAAGCCCACCCCTTCCACCAATAATGTAAAAAATTCTTGTTGAACTAACTTCTGAAGAGAATGTGGTTAGCATGACTAATATGCGAAGGGTGGTAGTTGTCATTGACTCCCAACCTATCTACACTCCTTCCCATAAGACATATCATGTTATCCAAGATTATTCTCCAACTCATTTAAATGAGTTAGGGCAAGATGACCTTATTAAATTTGATGATCCAATTTATGATTCCCCCTTGGATAACACATCCCATTCTATTTCTATCTCTCTTCCATCATCTGCCAATGCTAATGATAATCAATATTCTACTAACACTTCTTCCAATTCTCAAAATCAACTTAAACCAACTAGTTTATCATATCAACATGATTTACCACCTTGTTCTAGACCTTATTATTCTTATCAACAAAAATTCCAATGTAATTTGACTCCTATTTTTTATGACCTCCTTAACCATTATGCACCTATATCTAATAACTTTCTTTTGGGCTATGATGAGTGGGATCCCATTGTAGAGCTCACTAATCTTCCACCCAAATTCCATTTCTTGAGCTTATGAGGAATTTCCCTTGTCATAAAAATGCCTCATGTATCTCTTATTTGAGATGAATGTCCCTCATCCTCCCTTAGTAGGATGAGAAACAGCTTTATCTAGTTCTAAAGATAGTATTTTACAAAAATGTGAAGAGTTGTCTATCAATGTTGATGAAACTATAGACACTTCTCTTTCTCTATGATTTCCTATCACATTTATGATTCCTAAATAGATTATACTTCATGCAAATGATCTTCCCTTATTTATTAGCATCCAAATTAGTGATATCCAAGTTAAGCATGCATTGATTGATGAGGGTTTTGGGAAATGTGTCACTTTTCTTGATTTCATTAACACTCTTAGATATTATAAATGTAATCTTAAGTCTACATGCATCACATGCCAAGGATATGTTATAAGGCAAATACCTCCTCTAGGTTGTGTGTGGCTTCCCATTACCATCCCACTTGTCACCATCAATGTGAAGGTGATGATATTTAACTTTCCCCTTTCTTATAACATCTTGCTTAGTAGGATATAGACTCACCTCATAAGAGCTATCACTTCTTCTGCTTGCCAATGCATCAAATTTCCTCATAATGGAGCCATTTATAGGATTCAAGGTGACCCTAACCCTTGTAATTTTAAATAGTATCAAGATTATGGTATCTTCAAGATTCTTACTCTTGAACCTTTGCCTGTTTTTCCATTTTATGAGTCTCAACATCTCAAATTTCCTATTAATTCAACTCATGGTAATAATGGGCATCTTGAGCTCATTGGTAACATTCGTCCTAATCTTTTAGATTCTGATGATGATTATCTTGATGAGATTAATTTAAAGATCAAAACTTCTAATCTCTCACCTCATCTCATCTCACATCTTCCTTATTCCTTGTAACCTTGCTCTCACAAGCCTCCTTGAGATGACATTCTCGTAGTCTTGACCAAGACTAGGAATTTTATTCACCATGTTTCATCAAATGATAAGTTTATCCATACCTATGTCATTGATTTTCATACCCCATATTATGATTATGGTTATTATTTAGATGATTCATTATTAGGTGGTCTTGTCTAGGCTCATGATATCAAGATTATTCATTTTGTTCTTCTTTACTTGAATCTTTTCATGCATCTCATCATTTTCCTTCACTTATAGTTCCTTATTTTTGCATTTTTCCCCTTTATCACAGGGTAGAGATGGCACTGACACCTCCAGTTTCTAAGGATCCATGTAGAAATATGCTCATGGATCTTTCTATGACTAGGCCTTACCATTTTTCTAGGTACCCTAATCCTCATAGTTAGTTTACCCCTGAGGTTAGTACAAGTCTCTTTAGACCTTCTATAGATCCCACTCCTCCCTCAATAGAGCCTGTTATAGTCAATCATCTTCTCACTTATATTATAGTTGATCATGTTTCCACTCCTACTATTTCTAAGCTTATCCATACTTTTTATGTTATATCTCTTTCCTTTGAGCCTAGTTCTATTCATTCCTCATCATTACCCTCCCTTGGTGATGGTTTTCTTCATTTGCCTAAGATGGCTCTTCTACCCACCAAATGGGCTGATGAGTATTCTTCAGCTTCTTCCACTCTTATTGTGCCTCCTTCTATGAGTGCTTCTATTGAAACCACTCATAAGCGTATCTATTGATTATATGGGACATATAACCATTCTTCCACCCATTTTCACAAGTTATGATAATATCTTGATACCTTGCATCCTTCTTCCCTATCATTAGACAAAGCCATACCTCCCTTGAAGGTACTTCCTAAATATTTACCCAAGTATGGTGAGATATATTATCTATGGCATCTATGTGGCACCCATTACATTGATCATTGTCACATCATGCAATAATATCTCAAAGATCACCTTATATCCATTCTCAAACCTTCTTCTATTCCTCCCATAGGTTGTTGTCATAAGAAGGCTCCTCCTTGTCCTATGGCTCCACCTCTTATGGTTCCATCACTTCCTATGGTCCCTTATCCATATTTTGTGCCTCCACCTATGATCCCTTCACCTATGGACCCTCCCTCACCTATGGATCCTTCTCCACCGGTGAGTTCTTCACCTTTGGATCCTTCTCCACTAGTTATTCCTTCTCTTCCCATAGATTCTTCTCTCATGAATTATCCTAACTATCCTTTGCCTATTTTTCCTCCTTAGTATGATCCTTTGATCATTCCAACTTTTTCAGTTGAGGAGATCAAAAAAGAAGTATTTTCCAAATATTCATTGAAGATTGATGAAATTTTAGCAGTAGTTCGACTACAACTTCATAGAGACTTATCTGATGTATTGGATAATGTGTGTGGATAGATTTACTAGTATTTATGATCACATGTATGGTGCTTTCACATTAATTTCAGATTAGATGTGTGCTCTAATATTATTTCTATTTGTTAAATCATTTGACACTGTGTCAAATGTTTGCTTATCTTATATCATGATTTCTTACTTGTACTATAACTTGCTTATATTTTATATTTTGCATATGATTGTCTTTTCTTTATCATTGCTTTCCCTTCCCTTTTCCCTAGATTTTTTCTCAAAACTATTAAGATTGTATCTTTATGATTATTTTTCTTTCTTATTCTTATTTTTCACAAATAATTTGTCATGGTGATTTGGTTATACCTACCCTATTCCCCTTGGTTATTATCTCCCTTTAACATATGATCAATTAGCAAACAATGTATCTCATTACTATATCCTATTATCGGTCCACTTTGGATCTCCTTTTCCCCTTCTTCCTTTTTTATCAAACTAAGCATATACATAGTTAAGACTTGAGATCACATGCTAGTTCATTGTCAAGCCTAAGTGTCTTAGTCAATCTTTATATTTTGTTACTTAGTTTCCTTTAGCCTTAGCCTACATCTCATTCATGTGTATCACTATCTCTCCCATGATTGGTCATTCCAAATTCGTATGGAGGAGTAATCTTAAAAAAAAATCCTTCAAAATAATGGTAAAAGCCAAATCATTTAAATAAAAGGCAATGATATCAAAAGGCAAAATTATTCTTAAAAGTCTAATAATACTAAAAGATGTGATTCAAATCACATCTCCTTCTTCTAGTCAAAGCTCAAACTCCAAATTTGGCCTCATGATAGAGCCAAGGTCCTTTGGGATGTGGTAGGCTAGTAGATTAGAAGTAAAGAATAAAAAAATATTTTAGTGCTACTTACTTTCTCACACTAGTACCCAAAATTTGTAGTAGATCAACGGCTCTATAAGGGGTCCTAAAGAGTAGGGAACATGTCATGGAAAGGTAAGTCTATTTTTTTCCTATACCAATCTACCTTCATGAGGTTATCTTAGTAGCACACCTATTTTCCTACAAAGATTTGTGTCTATAGAGAACAGGTTTTCTTTGTACATAGATGGCCATCAGTCACTTAGTGTCTTCTCATGTCCTTAGTATGCCTCTTTCCTCGTTTGGTCTCCTCATAAGATGTCTGTCTTGATTTTTACACTCTATTTTTCACTCCTTATATCCCTTACATTTCCTCTTGAGAAATATTATTTTGTCTACTGATCACTCCCCTTGGGATTTCATTTCTGAGTTACATTATAAGATCGTAGATAAGACCCAATCATCCTCACAAATTAACATATTTTCATTCCTATTAACCACATCCTTTATTACATATTTATTCCACCCTAGTGGTTTTTTCTTTATTGAGTTGTAGTGTAATACCATGGATAGGACCTGACCCTCCTCACAAAAGTTTCCAATACCCAAGTCACCATCCAAATTATATGTGTCAAATTTGAGATAAGATTCAATTGATTATGAAGTTACACATCATTTTACATGTTTCCCATCTTGATTTAGTATGTTTTATGCTTACTTCATTATTATTTCACCTTTTTATCTTCTTATTTTTTGAGTGCATGTAAGATTTTAACCACTTCTTGAATTTTTCATACTTCTCAGCTTGAATTAGTATGACCAATTTAAGACCAATCTTTTGTAATTTTGTTTTCTTTCATACTTCCCAACATGATTTAGTATGATTTATTAGCTTTATTTATTTATTTTTATTATCATTTGTGCCCTTATACATACCTTCCATTTTATTACTTTATTTGTCATACTTCCTAACATGATATTATTATGATTTTACTTGTTTTAATTTGTTATAAAAATCTTTCACATTGGTTTAGAAACAAATTTATTTTTACCATCTTGTTTTGTCATTTCTTGGTTCTTTATACTTAGTCATTTTTTTTTATTACACATTTCCTAGCTTGAAATAGTGTGTAGTACATTTTCTTGATTGATTATATTTTTCCAAGTCTTTTTGCATGTTTCTTTTTAACCATACATGTGTATTTTATAATACTAGAAAAGAAAAAACATCTCATATATTTCCTATAACATATACAACATATCTAAATACATGTGCTTGAAAGAAATATATCCTAATCATCCACAACCTCAACCATAATGATGACAACATACACATCCAACAATAATATGCTAAAATGATGTGTGTGTGTGTGTGTGTGTGTGTGTGTGTGTGGGTGTGTGGGTGTGTGTATCATTAGTTTGATACGATAAATGAAATCATATACAATGATCTAGCTCTATGGTTATGTCCCATAATGTCTATCTCATGGCCTAGTCATGTTTCCTACTAAGGCCTCAGTCTGACTCCTTTGAATGATATGCTATAAGGAGGCCATCCAAGATCTCAATCCCTCTACCTATCCCTGTAGGTTTACTTCCCAAATATATGACTCCACTAGATGGGTCTAAATCTCTATCATCTATGATATTGTATCTAGATACATATATTTCTCATCTACTAGGGATAACCATGCCTATAGCTCCCCTGCACCCATCACTACTGGTGCCTGCATCCTCTCTCTACACCCATATTTGCCTCACTATTTCTCTAGCTAATTTGAACCAACTTACCTGAGCTGGGGTGATGGTATACTCAGATCCTCTAGTGTCATGGGGTTGTATGGCTCTAGAGTCTCATCTAGGATGTCATGGAGTGCTTCTCTCACTAGGGACCCCCATCTCTCCTCCTCATCCTCACCTACACTTTTAAAATCACATAAGATGGATATTAGATAACTGTTATATCTCAAAATATCTATCTTTATTTCCAAAGAAAATATAAGCAATAATTTAACCATCTCTTTTTACCTTTTTGTGTCTCAGCTACTATGGTCTCTCCATCTACACGATCACCTAGCATAGTCCTCCCATCTATGTGGCCTCCTATCACCTCCTTTGTAGGCTACCTCCTTAGCTCAAACCTAATTGTCATGGCTCATGTCAGTCTCATTTTATGTCTTATTAGTCTCTCTATCATCTCCTCTAGCTCACCTATGGGGTCATATGGGATGGTAGTAGTCTTCACTCCCTCCTCTACCTCCTACTTCCATCGACACTATGTCCTCAGTGGATACTACTCATCTCAAGTGAATCTAGTAGTGGTATATCTAGTATCTTTGCCTCTACATCCCTATCCTCCTACTTAGCTCTTCATTGTGCCAAACCAATCCATGGTCACTCTTGACATGGACTTAGCATCAACCTCACTACTAATTGCCCCAATCTTCTCCTTCCCCATGGCTCCCTAACATGTTTATCCCAATGCTCAAACATTAGTATCAATCCTAGAACCCATCTACCCTAGAACCCATGCCACTAGATGTGGCTCTATCCACTAGAAATAGTGTCTAATAGCCTTTGTCCTCTCTATCAATAGTGCAGTTATGTCCCAACTCACCCATGTATTTATCATGTATTTATATGGATATCATATGGTGTTTGCATATCTCACTGACTAAGTCACTGACACATGGGGCACAACTCACACTACCTAGTCCTCCTTTCATCTCTACACCTGAGGTAATCTGTCATCGACCGCATGGGGTAACCAACCAATTGGTAGATAAGACACCTCTCATATATCTAAGTTGTCAGCAATATGATCAATTTCATGGTCCTCTACCCTCTAACTATCATCTCATACATATCATGTACCAGCTAGACCTAGATGATAGATCTTAGGTCATATAGAACTCATTCCTCCAAGATCATCTTGCTCAAGACTACCATGAATAGTGGTACCTTACCATCTAACTTGTGACATAACTCCCAATATGTCATAAGGCCTATCATAGCCTTCCAAATATCTATAATCTATGATGTATAAACATCAAACATACTCACTTTCCTTCCTATTAATATCATCTCTGAGCTTGTAGCCCACATGGCTAAGGCCTAGGTTGTTTGGTATCCCTATGATCATCTGCACTCCTACTATAAGTAGGCCCATGATGGCATGGACATCCTTTAGCATGATAGCCACCTCTATTATATCCCCATCCACCTCCCATTTGAAGGTGTTAGTCAATCATTCCCAATAACTGAGGAACATGACTAATAGATCAACACTAAGGGGAATCTAACACATCTTTGCTATCCCACCTAGACCTATGGATACTAGTCTATCCCTATCTCCATCTAAAAAAATATCTAACAAGTCTATTAATTATGTTTCATCCACCAGCTTCCAAAATCTTCATCATCCTTGCACCCAAGAAAAAACAAAGGATGTATTAGTTCCTCCATGTCACATATAGTCATAATAAATTATTTATACATTCTTTTTACATTTTTACATAAAAAACAAACCTAAACTTACTTTATTTTATTCTCTTTAGTTTATGTTTCACCAACTTTGTCCTTCTTGATCTTACTTGGTCATTTAGGGCCATTCTATCCCTCTTTCAGCATTTTACATGCTTTTTATATCATTTTAGCTCTTTGGTCAAACTAGTTTGACCAAAATTTTCATATCTTTTCACTTGGTTCACTCAAAAATCTGAGTCAACCCCATTATTTTCCCCTCCCTAGTGTTGATTTTCCACTCTAGACCTTTTAGACCACCTAGGAAATCCAAAGTAGGCCTTCAACATGTAGATTGTACAGGGTCAACCCATACCTACTAGGTTGGCACTGTGGATTCTGCTTATTTTCTAGCCTAATAGATTGACTAGGTTGACCAGTGCTTTTTGCTTGTTGACCCCTTGAATTTTCTAAAAAAGTGTTATTTTTTCACTTTCTTCCTAAACCCTCAAAACCCATTCTTGTCTTCTTATTTACTACCCCTATAATCTAATTTTGCCTCATTTTGACATCTAAAAATGCTTAAAATTCAAAATTATTAAAAATTCACTTAATTCAATACAAATTTCAAAAACTAGTTTGAGATTCTTAGTTACATACCTATAGTGCACCTGTTGCTACCTCTAGAGCCTCTCCCTGTCTAACATGTTGTCTCCTTGCTATCCTAGCTTGTTTTATCTCTAGAGCTCTATTTTATCTCCTTTACACATCAAAATGACAAATGACTTGTCTTTTTCCCTATTTTAAAAACACTTTTCAAAATATAAATCTTTCAATTATTATCTTGTAGATTCCTTGTTTTGCTTCTATCTTTGCTTTTACTCATTCATTTTGTAAACCATAAAATGCATTCGATTCATGATGATGTAGAGATTATTTTAACCTACCATATGCCTATATTCTTAAAAAAAAAAAAAAAAAAAAAAAAAATTGGATATTTTTTGCACTAACTTCTACAGATTTGTCTAGTGTTCTCTATATTAGACACCTTCACATTTCTTATAGTCTACTTATTTATCTACAAGACTAAGGTAAGTTAAAGGTAAGTGTTTTTTAATTTAGTCCTTTCATTTATCTTATTTACTACTTAATAGACTTTAATTAGCATTATCATTGTGTGTTACCATGTTTTATCTCAAAACACTATCATGTGTTGCACTTACATGAAACGAGGTGAGATTCAAGTGGGTCATATGTATACACAATATTTTCAAAATTTTATTGATTACTGACACTTTTTATCTTCTAAGAACCTATTGAGTCTCAATCTCTTTGAATGCATGCCTTAAGGGGTATACTGAAAAAGGGGTAGGTAGACCATTGGTGCTTCATAAGATTGTTGTCCCTTTTTCCACTTGCCATCT
The DNA here is from genome assembly GCA_037957365.1 of Torreya grandis. Taxonomy (NCBI): domain Eukaryota; kingdom Viridiplantae; phylum Streptophyta; class Pinopsida; order Cupressales; family Taxaceae; genus Torreya; species Torreya grandis. Next base: position 5,322,635 of record JARHVA010000090.1, on the reverse strand, counting down.
ACACACTTGTCTCCTAAAACCATGTACCGTAAGCTTATTCTTCTCAATCCTACCTCCTCTAGTCTTTTTTCTATTTCCATCCTCCTTTTCTTTCCTTAACACCCTTTTGCACAGTCAATTGTACTAGGTCGACCCACTACAGTTTAGGGGTATTTTTCACTTTCTTGGATTGTTAGCCTTTCAGCTGACCTAGCTCAGACCTAGTGATTTGTCCTCAAAAACACATTGGGTCAATTGGGTTGACCCTATATAACTGGCATTCTCAAGAATATTTAGGGAAAGATTTATATATATATACAAGTTCATTTCCCACCATTTCATAAGAGAAGAATTAATAACAAATAAGTGCAAGTGAACATCTACTTATTGACCATTCTACTTGAGGAATAAAGCTTAGGGTTCCATACTTTATTTGGATATACGAATATTGTCTTGTGGATAAGTATTTTAGATGATTAGATAGGTTATGTATCTTAGATCTGATTTATCTTGGTTATCCTTACATACCACAATAATCTCTTATGAAGCACCTTGGCCTAAGGAGAGATTGAGGCTCGATGGGTTCATCTTCAAAGGTAAGTATTCCTAACTTTATTTCTCCTTTGTAAAAGTAGATAGATAATACATTTGTATTCTTCTCCCATGTATTAAGATTCCATATACATTGACATGAGTATATGTCTTATAATACATGTTTACTTTAGTTTGTTTTATTATTTCTAACCCCCACTTTGTGCCACAAGCTTTGGTGTGCACTAGATTAGATTTACTTTATTTTTATTATAATAAGTGAAATGCTTTAAACCTTAAGAATCCATTAGGTTTTTTTTGTGATTATATTATATTGTAAGCTTTGGAACCCTTCCTAACATGATATATTATGACAAGTGATCCTCTAATTAGGTATAGTGGATCTCCATATTGGTCATGCTCTTGCTTAACAAGTGTATCCTCAATAATAAGTGTAGGTATGTTTTATCTTCTTTGATTTAGGATTGATTTATATACATGATGCATTTTTTATTACATATAGACTTTACTAGCTTACTAGTATCACAATGCTAGATGAAGGTAATCTGATCAAGTGATGTGTTTGAAATTGACTGATCATAGAGATCATTAACTATTGAAAACTTTGGCCAAAGTAATGTTAGTGAGATATTATCATATTATGTGTATGATTTATATGTTTTTGAGATATCTTATTAGAATGGGTTTCTTTATGGTAACTACATGTTTATTTTTAGAAATCATACAACACACAGGTACTTGATTGTCTCTTTAGATTCTCGCACTGTCACTATCTATTCATATGTGAAGGGAGGGACATTCCCTAATGAAAAATTTTTTGGGGGATAAATGGTCTATGGTTGGTGTGTAAAAGTGATGGGATGATGCTCTCCCTCCCCACAATAATATTTCTTTGGAGATGACACTTGAGATTGCCATTGATAATAAATTTCAGGAAACTTATGTTCTATGGAGCCATAGATCTTATATATGTACATTGTATTATATTTATTATTGAAACATTATTATGATGAGCTATAATTACTTACTTATTTTACATTGACAGTAGTGGTTTTATGTTTGTACCAACCATGGTTAGATATCTATAATAAATGTCTATATTCAGTTATGATGTGTTTCTTATGACGATAGTGATCAGTGATGAATAATATCATATGATTATTTTATAATTATCATACTTATAGTATTTTATGTGGACCGCTTATTGTATTCTCATGGGGTTGAAATTTTATGTTGTTTTAAATTAAAAAAATTGCATACTTTTAGATATATCTTAATGGGGATGTTACATGTGGTATCAGAGATACATCTTGACATATAAGACCTAATGAGTCCACTATCATTCTCATATTCTTCTATTGATAGAAAGGTAGATGTTGAAACATAGAGTATCTAGAGAGGACCCATCAAATGTTAATGATATTAACCCTCTATTTGATCATAAACATTTTGTTTTTTAGTAAGCAACAAAGTTAGATCATATTATCATAGCCATGAATGAGACCAGGGACTAGATTACAAACCTAGATAAGGTTGGTCATGGCCATGAAGAGGAAGAACATCATGATGAACCTAAAGAGTATCACACTAAAATAGGAAAAACTTGAAGATGTAAGAGCTTAGGTGGTTATAGAGTTGGCTAGAGCTATAAAAAAAGGTGAATCTAGTTAAGCTTGATGGAACTATTCTGGGTGACATAACTGAAGTATGGTTGACTAAGACGGAGATGTATTTCAAGATTTGAAACAAATCTAAGGTCACTCAAGTAGTTTGGGGAACTTACTAATTATCTAGCAAAGTAGTTACATAGTGGGCCAATAAAATGTTGGAAATCAACCTTAACTCAACCACCACAACTTGGGAGCAATTTGTGACATTATTCAGGTCATGAGAGTAATTTGTGACATTGTGATAATTCAAATAACAAAGGTCATATTCCTCAATAGGGTAGTTTCAACAATGTATTCATGCAACAGTTGATAATTGACAAGCTAAATTCTAAGCATCACCCATAAAGTTGTTAGGTATTTTATTTAAACATCCAATTTTAGATTTGATAGACATAGTGGATACAAAATGTTTTATATCTCATAAAATGCTTAGTAAGATTTCTAGAAGATTTGGAGTAATGGTAATGCATAGTCAGTACATTATTGGAATGATTCAAAAGTCATGGTTGAAAAGTGTTTAGTTAAAGGAAAGATTAGGTTGCCTAATTTTACAATAGTAGTGAATCTATATGTAGCAACACTATGATCATATGATGTGATCTTAGGATTCAAATTGGATTGTGAAACCTAAGGCCAAAGTTGACTAATGCTTGAAGAAGGCTAAGTGTCTAGATGATTTTGGAAATCAGACACAAATTCAAGTTGAGAAAAGAGAGTTGAGGCTTAAGCATATTTTTGTAATGCAACTCAAGAGGGCTTAAGGAAAAGGGTGCCGAGCATTTATAATCAAGATAAATAAAATTGAGGAACCTAATGAACCATCTCTATAATATTATTTATTCCTTAAAAAAATTCATGATGTGTTTCCATAAGAATTATTGGGATTGCCTCCTAGACATGAGTTTGATTTCTTTATCGATATCATACCTAGATCAAAACCTTAGTCTAAGGCACCATACAGGATGACAACCACTGAGCTGGTTGAATTAAAGGCTCAACTCTAGGAATTATTGTTAAAGGGGTTGATCATGCTAAGTGTGTCACCATGGGGTGCACCTGTTGTCTTTGTCAAGAAGAAGGATGGTACTCTTTGACTTTGCATTGACTATAAAATGTTACACAAGGCAACTATCAAAAATAGGTATCCACTACCTCATATAAATGATCTTTTTGATCAAATATAGGGAGCAACAGTATTTTCTAAGATTGATATTAGAGAAGGATATCGTCAACTGAGGATAAGGAATGAGGATATTCTGAAGATAGTGTTTAGAACTCAATATAGGCACTATGATTTCATAGTTTTACCATTTGGGTTGACCAATACTCTGGCAACATTTATGAATCTTATGAATAATGTGTTCTTATATTATCTAGATTACTTCATTATGGTCTTTCTTATTGACATTGTTATATACTCTAATAATGAAGAGGAGCATCTTCAAAATATAGAACTGATTCTAAAAAGTTTTTGAAAGCACAAGTTGTATGGTAAATTATCTAAGTGTACATTTTTCTAGGAGAGAGTGCAATATCTAGGACATTATTTTTGGAGATGGTATTTTTATAGATCTAGTGAAGATAAGAGCCATTATGGAATGGCCAAATCTAAAGAATGTGCATAAGGTAAAAATTTTCATAGTATTAGTAGGCTATTATAATAAGTTTGATCCAAAATTTTACAAGATAGCTAATCCAATTAATTCGTCACAACATATGGAAGTATCTTTGTCAAGTCAGAAAAGTGTGAAGTAGCTTTTTAGAAATTGAAAAGAAGACTTACTTTGGCACCAATGTTAAGAGTTTCTGAACCCAATGGTCAATTTTTAGTGATCATATATGCATCTGAGGATGGACTAGGAGGATTCCTTATGTAGGATGGTGTAGTGGTAGCTTATGAATAAAGGAAGCTAAAATTGTATGAGGTAAATCATGTCCCTCATGACGTAGATCTTACAATAATTATGCATGATTTGCAAGTGTAATGGCATTACTTATTTGGAAAACTATTTGAGATCAAGGTGGATAACTTGGGACTCAAGTAAATCTTAACCCAATCAAATTTGAATGCTTGTCAGAGATGTTGGATTGAGTTCTTTTTTTATTATGCTTTCAATATCAACTATATCAAATTCAATGAAATAGAGTAGTAGATGCCCTAAGTCATAGAAGATACATATCAATTGTGGTTACTATCAAGAGTACTTTTAGGGATCAAGTGATTGAATTATCTCTAAGAGATAAATTCTATGACCAAGTTAGAAAATAATGGTCTAAGAATGCTCAAAATCCTTAATATAAAGGATTTAGTTTAGAGAGTGATGGTCTATTGTGTCAAAATTGAAGGATTTATATGCCAAATCAAGAGAATATATAGAGAATAGTGCTAAAAAAATTGTATAATGCCCCATATCTAGAACGTCTAAGAGTAACAAAATTCATGGCAGAGCTTAGACCGCTATATTTTTGGAAGGAAATCAAGAAAGATATACTAGATTTTGTGTCACATTATTTGAAATGTTAAGGAGTGAAAGTTGAACATGTGCATCCAACTATTTTGTTATATCTACATGATATATTATAATAGAAGTGGTAGGTGATCAGCATAGACTTTGTCCAAGGTTTACCAATGTCATGAAATAGGCATGATATTATGTTGGTAGTATTTGACAAACTAACCAAGGTGGATCATTTTATACCAAGAAATTTGACAGATGATGTACCTACTTTTGTAAAGAGGTTCATAAAGGAAGTATATAGGATGCATGGATTTCTAGACAAGATCATTTAAAATCATGATCCAAAGATGACTTCTAGATTTTGGGTAACTCTAAATTCAGCTTTGGGTATGAAACTAAACTTTAGTATTGCATCTCACCTAGAGACTGATGGTCAGATTAAGCAAGTTAATTAGGTGTTAGAGTATATTCTTCATATGTATTACATGGATCAATAATGCAAGTGGGAATATTATCTTTCATCGGTTAATTTTGCTTATAATAACTCATACTAATCAGATTTGAAGATGGCACTATTTGAGGCATTATATGAAAGAAGGTGCAGGATACCAATTAGTTGGGATAGTTGGAAGATAGGGTAATAATCAGACTTGAGATGATTTCAGAAATAGAAAAGTGAGTTATATTAATCAGGCAGATATTGGTTAAAACCAATGATAGGGAGAAGAGTTATGCTGATCTAAAGAGAATAAATAGGCAATTTTCTGTAGATGATAAATTATTCTTACAGGTTAAGGTATAAAAGATCTTGATTAAATTTAAGAATTCAATGAAACTTTCACCAAGATATATGGGACCCTTTGAGGTGTTATAAGTGGTAAATCCTTTAGCATATAGGCTTGCATTACCACCATCCATAACTCTATTACATAATGTCTTCCATGTTTTTTATCTTAAAAAGTATGTAGCTAATCCTATGCATGTGTTGGATTGGAATGCTTTGTAGGTTCTTGATCCCAGTGTGGTCATGGTAGAATCAATCAAAGTAATTGACACTCAAAAAGTTCATTTGTGCAATAAAAAGATGTCACAGTGAAAGGTCTTGTGGGATCAATACTTTGAGGATAGTACTACTTGGGAGGACTATGATGAGTTCTAAAGATGATTTTCAGATTTATTTACTTGATTTGATACTTTATACTATGTTATTTTTTTGTTGAAAAATATTTTTAATTCATAACTTATGTTTGAATAAGAGTCATCTGAGATCATGACTAGCTTTAGGGGGAAGGATGTTACATCTTGATTCCTCCCTAAGCAAACTTACTTGATTATTCATGGATATTTATAGTTATCAATTTGATTTATTTATTATTTGCCTAAGCTATGAATTATATGTTGTCATGGGACAACTAAATATTGATTTGGTTACATAATTACATTGCTATGAGTTAGATGTAGTGTATATTCTTGCATTATGACCATGATGAGTTATTATTTTAACTGTATTTTATGATGCATATATGTTATGGTGTTATGAACTAACTACCTGATTGTAATGATTGGATATAGGAGAGTTTCATATTTTAGACCCTGATGGAGGGAGAGCATCATCAGAGAGGGTGACGTAGATGGATATATTAGGGGATAACAAATAAATTAGCTAGAACCCTTCACAAACCACATGAGTTGGTATATGTTATATGCATAATGGAATGGATAGGGTAGTGTGTTTTAATGTTATTTGCATTTAGATAGTTGTTTACATATGGTTTGATAGCTTAGTTTGATGGTTATATAGAACTCATCTCATGTGATTGTGTTTATGACCATTAATGTTTTTGGAGATGTAACTTGCATAATTAGAGTAAATTTGAGTTTATTAATTTATGAATTAATTATCAAATATATTAATTCTTGTAATTAGAAATAAAATGAATAAAATATAATAATTAATATTTAGGAGGAAAAAACAAAAAAAGAGAAGAAATTCTTAAAATAAATAAAAAGGATCTAATTTAAGGCTAAGCACCATACCCTTAAAGAAAATGGAAAGAAAATTTAAAAAATGAATTTAAAAATGGTAAAAATAAAGAAAAAGGAAAAAATATTAAAAAGAGAAAGCTACACCTTATTAAGAAAAAAAAGGAAGAAATTAAAAGGAGCAATTCAAAAAGGGAGAGAGTAGTTTAGAAGAGACAAAGAGAGAATAGAAGAAGGAAAAGGAGAAGTGTAGCATAGAAATGAGAGGAAAATAATTTTTGAGAGGAACATTACTAGGTAGGTTCAATGTCCTAAAATATTTGAAATTAGTGTGCTTAGATACATTGAACTGTATATAGAGCGAACTATTTATTTACAAATATGGAACTTTATACACATGTCAAATTGTTAAATGATATATTTATATACAGTGAAATATATATAGACGATAAAAAGATACTAGTAGATCCCACTTTCATGTGAATAACATCTTGGGTATTAGGTGTTTTATATTTAATCAATATATGGATCACATATTTTATATGTCGAAGATCCCAACCCATCTAGATGATATAATGAAATTTGTTAAACATTTATATTTAATATTGTCCTTTTATTTAACTAATATGTTAGATTACACCCAACAACATCTATATTTCTAAAACCAGTGACATATAGATAGGGTGATCTGTATGAAGGGAGCTACCTAGATTTTAAGACAATATAAAATAGTAATAGGTAATGACTTGTGTTCAATAAATACAGTGACTTATATCAAGAAAAAAACAATGAACTTGCTAGTTAAATTGTAGTGCACTTATTTGCATATATACAATAATATAGACACAATATATACACACAACAAATCAAACTATAATGATGAATATATATATATATATATATATATATTTATATATAATGATTGTCAACATTATGTTACATTATAATTATACCATATGTTGATTATAATTATCAAACTGAATAGAAAATATTGGAGTCATTTTAGACAGTATGTATTTGTGGTGTTACACAGTATTATTACATTAAAATAGTTTCATATATATCCCAAATAAGGATATCAAATAGGTAAATAGTCAAAACCTTTGTGTTGTTTTCTGACATGCTTAAAACCATTTGAAATATATCTTAAAGTATATATAGAGTATATATACAATGACCTAGTATTATATTAAAATAAGCAATCTGATATCATAATAATAGCTTTACTAATAATATACATAAATATAGGCCTTTATTTTTATAATTATTTTAATATACATATAATATTTATGATCTAGAGTATTGTAATTATATGTACATAAGCCTAATGAGTATATCCAACCAAATTAATATATTTATTTTAATGACCATAGGATTTACTAAGTGGTTAAATATGTATATGCAAGAGATTGATGTTTTCCTCCTCCATCATACTAAGTTATACAGATTTATAGTTTGGCCACAGGATATTTTAAGGATGTACACCAATATTTGTTTTAAATATTAATCTTTATTAGCTTTAAGATGATGACTAATACTTCATTATTAATATGCTAACCATTATATGAATAAATAAGTGGTGTCAAATATGTTATGATGAACATATTCCATGTATGTCAATTATATTCCACTATATAATTTAGTATGTTCAGATTTGGTATGTGTATATTTAAGTATGATACTGATATTTAGGTATTCGACATACATACTAAACTAGGATCTCAAATCTATGATACTAAATTATGATTATAATATATGAGGATTTGGGGAGTTTATATAGTAGGATAATGCTAAACCATAGCAAAATAGGATATCCACTGATGATGTAAGAATATACATGTATAGGATATAAGGAATATCCTATATATAGATGTAATATATTCATAGATGGGGAATATCAACAATATTATCATATATCCATAATATTGGTTTGATAATGTTGTTTATGCCTAAAAATGTATAATCAATAGTAGATGTGGATATCGATCATAACTTAGAATAGATATCCATGAACTAGACTAATTGAATCATAACATAACAACTTACCAATTTAGTTTGGCCGCATGTGAGATACCTTGCTAATTAGGTTAATTAAATTCTCATGTACAAATATTATTATTATAGAGGATATTGCTCATGTAACTCTGACACTAGTTGTTAATAAATATCATGTTCATACAACATATAACTAAGATTATGAGATAATTGATTTTTGGCATTATTATGATTGGTTGATTGTATTTGAGTAGTTGTGCTCTAGAACAATAGACTATGATAATATGAGTTGTCATAGAATATATTATATGGAAAAAAATACTTATAATAATTAGAAATTATAGTGTAGATGTATATTATACCCTATTGGTATAATTTGTAGTTGTTATTTTTATATTTATGTGTTAAATAATGTTTTGGAGATTCATTCATACATTTGATGGAATAAATGTATGCCTTTTGATTATTCTTGCACTTATCATGTTTTATGATTGCTAGTAGGATGTAATGTATATGAATCTATTGGTTATACTATGTTAACCAAGTCTTATATTGTTGGTACTAAGTAATGAGATGGACTTCACTAGCTTACTAGTATCACAATAACAGATGAAGGTAATCTAATCAAGTGGTGTGTTTGAAATTTATTGATCATAGAGATTATTAACTATTGAAAATTTTGGCCAAAGTAATATAAGTGAGACACTTTAATTTCATTTGTATAATTTACATGTTTGTGTGATATCTTATTATAATGGGTTTCTTTATGGTACACTGCATGTTTATTTTTAAGAAGCATATATCACACGGGTACTAGTTTGTCTCTCTGGATTCCCACACCATCATTATCTACTCATTCATGAACGGAGGGCCATTCCCTAATTGTAAATTATATGGGGGATCGATGGTCCGTGGTTGGTGTGAAAAAGTGCACGGATGATGCTTTCCCTCCCCAAAACATTATTTATTTAGAGACCACACTTGAGATTACCATAGATACTCGATTTTGGGAAACTTATGCTATGTGGAGCCATGTATCTTATATATGTACACTGTATTATGTTTATTATTTAAACATTATCATGATGAGCTATAATTACTTACTTATTATACATTGATAGTAGTGGCTATATATTTGTACCATCCATGATTGGATATTTGTAATTAATTTCTATATTCGGTTATGATGGGTTTCTTACGATGATAGTGGTCAGTGATGAATAATATAATATGCTTATTTTTAAATTATCATACTTATATTATTTTATGTGGATCACTTATTGTATTCTCATGGGGTAATCTAACAAAAGTTTATGTTGTTTTAAATTTTAAAAAGCACGTATTTCTAAATCCCATTAGGGATGTTACAAAGGACGTATTTCTCTACATAAAATTGGGTATTTTTTTATATCAATAAGGCATATGCCACTATTTTAGGATCAATTATTTTCAATAAAGTGATGTCTTAGTTGTGCACCCCTTTTATTTTATTTTTATGTTCTTTTTGTAACTTTGTACTTTAGAATTCATAGAAGACCACAATGCACATTTAACATGGGGTAAAGGGTGTTACATGTAATGGAAAATGGTCTGTAAGGATGCACGTGTAAGAAAAAAAAGAGTCTAACTATAGATATTCCCTCCAATGGTATAAATAATCAAAAGATTTTATATAGCTATCATGCACTCTAGAAAAAGACTAGGACAAGATGTGCCATTAATATAAAGAAAGTGGTTGTGATAAGTGTGCTGACATCATGTCATGATGATACTATTAAATACATTTATGATGAGAAATGATAGTTGAAGAAAGGATATTGTTACAACACATTAATTATGAGAAGTGATGGTCAAAACAAGGGGGTATTAAATGATATTTACCCCCTTGAGTCTATAAAAAGGACTTAAGGGCTCATTTTTAACTTTACCTTTGCTTTATTGAGATTTTATAGAGTTGAAGAGTGAATTGTGTTTAGGTAATTATGAGATAAGTGAAAATCATCAAATTCCTATTAGTTTGGCTATTAAGAAGGATCTTGTCTAAGTAAATAAGTGAAAATTAGCTAACCTTAGATCACACAGAGGAAAACTAGTATTTGCAAGTTGTAAAGGTTGGCATCTACCATTAATGGGTGTCAAAGTAGAAAATATGAGTCACTTCCACCATAAACACATATTCTTTTGGGAATGTTGGATGACCATGCCTTAACCTTTGGGATCCATAGAGAGTGATGCCATGTAAGAAGAAGGCCCAAAGAAGTGATCCATTACCGGCCATTCTAGAAGAGGAAGAGTTACATGTTGGGGGGAAGTAGTATTGATCAGAGAAGAAACACCTAAGGAAAAAAGGTATAAGATGGAAGACAAAGGATATGGAATGGCATAATAGTCAAAAAAAAATTCAAAAATACCTCCACCTTTGCCTTTAATTATAGAAGAAATGTAATACCTAGAAATGGTGCTATACACATAAAATTGGGTATCAAATGTGCCCACCTATATAATTTTTTAATATAACCATCACCAACCAAGAAATGAAGTTGAGCTACAGAATTATTGGGTTGAGTTCCAAAACACCAAGAGTGAGTTAGTTTATGATCTAAAAATATTCAATGCCTTGGACTCTGCAAGGCTTTTCCAATTATTTAACCTTCCATATTTTGGAAAATTGGTGGAAGTAATAGAATTTATCCTTTCATACATCTATAATGAATATATCTATTATGTTGGGTGCCATGTGAATATTACACCTAAAAGAGTAAGAAAGGTGTCAAGGTTACAATGCTCTGACATAGATGTTGAATTTGACTTAGAGGATTTAGAGGAGATAGAGAATACCATGATGGCATTGGAGTATCAGAAGTATTGACATGCCATGCACATTAAGAACTTGTAGGACCCTTCCTTTTGAGTAGTAGTGTGCATCATTATGACCAATATTGATGGCACTGATTGATGGAAAAAGGTGGATATGGCTCACCTATTCATCACCCAAGAGGTAATCAAGGGGTTAAAATATAATTAGGTAATGTATTTTACCAAAAAAATCATATTGGATATGGAGAGGACCCATCAAATACCTGGACATATATTTCCATGGGAGTATTTATTTTATTGATGGTGTTTGATGAAATCAATGTACCTAATTACACCTCTAGTGAGCTAAAATGGTTGTAGCCACCAGAGCACAAGTCCCCAACAAAGTGATACAATGTGTTCACATGCCCTAGTTATATCACTCAAATGTTTAAAATAAATATGAAGTTATGATATGATGTCATGAAAGAATCCTTTAGAAATTAATGGTGAATTCCTAAGGACTTACCCATCCAAGTTTGTGAGCAAGCCCAATTCACTGTTAAAAAATATTTTTCTCTAGCTCATATCAATATGGCCCCCTCTAAAGAGCTTTCAAATTAGTTGAAGTTTCCTTATGCCTTTACAATATGGTACTTCATAAACTCAATGAACTGTATATATGATGTGCATCCCCTCACCCTAGAAACAAACTAAATTGACTTGGATATTCACACTCTCCAAAATATGTATGGCTATCTTGGAAAGAAGCCATATACAGAAAAGTATGAGACTAATAAAATTGACATCAAGGTTAAGCATACCATATTTGAAACACTATTCATAATTTATTTTATATGATGTGACCTAAGAAGAAAGATTTAGGAGGCACAAAGCATTCAAGAGAGAAGTTCCAACCTGTACTAGCACTTGATAAAAAGAAGTGAGCTAGGCATGATGGCAACACAAGTTCATAGTCAAAACCACCAAAATGGTAGAGGACTACCCATGCATCACCACCAAGGGTTCACCACCAAGATCCTCCCCACCAAGGGCATCACCACCAAGGACTTCACCTAAACAAGATACTCTAAAATCAAAATAGGATGGTTCAGTTCCATTTACACCAAACAATCTGATGGAAGAAGATCCTATGGATCATAGGGAAGAACTAGAGTTTGACTTAGAAAAAATTCCCTCCCTGATGCACAATGGGGAGACCACCCTTGATGAGGCACAATTGAATGTAGAAGATCCACTTGGAAAAGAGAGGGATGGTTTTAACATAAAATAAATAACATGGACATGGGTAGTAATTCATTGACCTCAGATGCAAATGTTGAGATAATCAAGTAGGATCCACTCAAAGGGAAGTAAACAACTAGCTATGAAGTTTAACCACCTTTGGTTGATCCAACCACTAACTTGCATGATCAATACCAAATAGGAGTTCCAAATAGGATGTTATATTTATATTCCCATTTTCATCTACAAGATGCAACTATTGATACCAAGCACTAGATCTCCTTTTTCTTGGACATGTATAACAAAGAATGCCATTTTAAAACACCTATACATAGTCTAGTTTTGGATTCATAAGCAATGGAAATGCCCACTCCAATTTAGGTTTATCCCTAGTATATCTCTCCTCTAAAAGCTATTTTTGCATTTTTGAAAATGGCCTTTGAAGTTACACAGTAGAATATACTTTCAAATTTTGATGCACACAAAGCAGAGAAGAAACATGGCCAGGTGGTAGCAATGTATGACAAGGAAGTTTCCACTCGAAAGGAAATTGAAGAGTAAGTGGTTGTACTTAAAAAATAAATATAATAAGCCATGACAACCAAATTAAAAACTTTAAATTTATGTAAAACTCTTTTGGGCCAAGAACTGACATTAACAGATGGGGTCCCTTTGGAGGGAGAAGTCATTGATAAGTTAGAAACCCTTCTAAATATTATTTTAAATTAGTGCAAGGAACAACCCATGCCTATAAATGAAGCATTATGGGTGGTTGATAAATTTATAGAAGTAGTGTAAGTCTGTAGATGCACCCTTGAAAGCATTGGGGAAGTGATCCCCATCTTGGATGGGATTTTTAAAAAACGGGCATGACCCAATAAAATTTTAGAGGCTCAACTCAAGGTAGAGGAGTCTCAATGACAATTTTTTTGGATGCCTCCCTTTTAATAAAATACTACATCGATCATGCTAATGAATTTAAGTATATTGAGACTATGGAGGAAATAATAAACATGCATCGGCAATAAATAAATTCCAATTTTGTAGCTCTATGTGGACATGTTATGAATGAAGTCACTACACTTGAAGAGGTCCAAAAGGATGCTATCACATCCCTCAACCAATTGGTTAATAAAGCAAGTGAGTGTCCTGATAAACTTGAGGAGATGAAAAAGTTGAAGGCAATGATCGAAGAAATAACATCCAAACTACTTGACATCTTGTCACATTGGGATGGTGTCAGAGAGAAGATTGAACAAATTGGGCCTGAATATTTGGTTGAAATTGGGATCGATACTTAGTCTAGGACAGACTAATATCATAGTGTGGGGTGATGTTGGACCCCAAATTTTGACTAAGCATTTTGTATTTCAGCATGCAACCAACATGATGCTTGAGGAACATGGCATAGGAAGACCATGGTGTGAAACCATCATGATGTGAAAGGATAATGGTGTAGAAGATAATAATGTGAGAATAACTAATCAAAGAAAAAGCATATTTAATAGAGAACCCAAGAGCATAAGACTTGATACAAAAATGAAAGACTTGGGGAGCACGAGGAAAGTGAGAAATGGTTGAAGAAAAATTCTCAAGGATAAACTAGAATTTAATCATCACACTGGTTTTACACCATCTCATACAAAGGAGGACATTTGGTAGAAAATATATAGCACTAAACAATAATATAGGGGGTGCAAAGGCATGAGTCCTTGAGAGAAAACAAGTAAACAACCACCATAACTCTCAATCCACTGGAGATCATTGGCCAATCACCTAATTGTCATTAATAATGTAACTACTTGGTAAGGGAAAAATAAGTATAAATACCCCTATGTAGAGATGTGTAAGGGAGGATTGAACTTTTGTATTATGTAATGAATCCTTATGGTAAATAGCAAAATTATAGAACTTACTTAGTTTTGGAGTTATACTTCAGTTGATTGATAGTTAAAACATTGAGTAACAATGGGTTTGCATTTAGTAATATGTGGCTTATAATTGACTATGATATATATAGAATATGCTTTACATGAGCTTGTGTAATCAACACTTTGAACCTCATGGAAATTATCTTCATGTTCTTATTTATTTACATGATGAGACAAGGTCCATAGTCATGTGTTTCCTCTTTTATGTAATCAATAATTAGATATATGAACAAACTTAAGTATATGACAAGTGTGTTACTGTGTAACATAACCCATGAGAACCAGTTTCTTGCTACTTTCTTTGAACTAGAGTGCAAAAGCTTAGTCTTGTATGAAAATCTAGTGAGTAAGCTTGTTGGGACTATACACTTTAGTGACTTAAGGAAAACATGATATAAAATACCCAACATTTCCTATTGGCCACATAATATGCTAATGTGATTGGCCTATGTATGGGTGACAAACTATTGGATGACATTAAATGACATCTTCATCTTATTCTAAACTAAAATAAAGGTGTTCTACTAACTATATACTATTGTAATAACCTAATTTAAATTAATAAATATGTATATGAAATAATGCACCAACCCCCTATGCCCCCCTTAATTAAAACTTAGGGAAGTTAATAGAAAACAATTGGAGTCTTATAATCCTCTAAAATGGGCCACAACAATTAGGCTTAATCAAGTACCCATGTATAATGTAAATCTTGTAAAAAAAGGACTAATTCATTCAAACCAAATGTAGACTAGGTGAAGGAATGTGAGTCTCAAACTGTATAATGTTGATGATGAGGGCTTTTGCCTAAATGCTAAATGAGGTCCACCTACATGAAAAAAAAAATCTAAATTTGGAAGAAAAATTATAGAATTAGTGTACTCAAATTTTTCCCTTTCAAGAAGGAAGGCAAAGCTAAGAATATGAAGATCTGTATAATTGTTCTAAATCTAAAGTGTGGCAATGGCCTAGCAAGACTATTTACAAGAATTGAAAAGGATGTCACTAAAGAATGGTGGACCCACAAGACATGGTAGGTCAACACTAAACTAAATAAAGATAAAATATTCTAAAATGGAAGAGATAGGACCCATGAGACATGGTGGGACATCCTTAGAATATGATGTAGTGAAGTCTCAAAAAAATCAGTATGGGAACTTCCATGAGTAGAGAAAAATCCCTTGAAAATAACATCAATATGATCAACAAACGATGGATTTATTAGAGAAATATCTTGTAAATAAATAAGAGATGGGTTTGTAAACAAATGACTCAATTTTTGTAGAAACTCATCCCACAAAGGAATCTCTACAAATAGAAGAGCAATATATAACATGAAAAAACACCCCAATCAAGAGAATGAGGAATGATAGAGACTTCAAGCTATGATGAAGTGTCTAATGAATCATATTCATTGTATTTAAACAAATTTTAAAGAATACTCTAAGTAGTACAAAGATACTCCATGTGTTCTAGATGGTAGAGAAGAGGTAGGGAAACATTCAATAATATTTCACCAAGAGCCTTGTCACATGAAATGAGCTAGTCATTATACTAAAATGGGTCAAATAGAGTAGGAACTTGTTTATATAGAAACAAAAAAGGCTCTCTCTAGTGAGGATTTATGCATACACAAAAACCATGTTGCATAATCAATCTAACCAAGTCTAGTAATGGAGGTGAATATTTTATCATAATACTATCTATAGCTATAAAAAATAAGGAGTCGGTCACATGAGCATATACAAGGTGAGGAACTCAAGAAAGGAAGAACATGAGAATTACAACACGCTTTAGTGCACATACAAAGTGGTGAAGGCACTAAAAGTCCCCACATAAATGTTGAAAATGAACCTTGATCCATGTCATAAAAGTGTCAAATAATCATTAAATTATGTTGTTTGGGTTTTTTATTGTAAATATAGTGTGGGTGTTGAAGTGTAGCCTAACAAGCCAATGTGTTAGCCCTTTCATGCAAGATTGAAGTCTTACGCACTCACTTAAAGCATGCAGATTATGATTGGTTATCATAGGTTTTTGTTACACAATAATACTTAATTATATTCTTTATTTCAAACATGTATTCAATTATATATTCTATAAATTCAAAGATAGACTATTACAATCCTTGGAGTTTTAGTTTCTACTACCATAATTACATAGATTAGCAACATTCCAGTTTCAAAGTTACTTCTTATAATAGAAAAGATGTGCTAGAATTCATGATAAGTAACTCATATGATATCATTCATCATGAACATAAGAATTTTGATAAAATACGTAACTTCATATATTAATCTTAAGCATGAAAATCAACAATACATCCCACCATCATCATCTCCACAATCCTTTATAGCAGGGGTATTTATACTTATTTATCCTTGACTAAGTGTTTACAATCATTAATGACTTGAGTAATTATCCAAAAAACTCCCAATATATTAGAGTTATGGTGTTCAAAAAACTTTCCTCTTAAGGATCTAGTTCCTTTGAACCCCCTATATCCATGTTTTATGCTAGATCCTTGTTGCCTTGTGTTACTCTCCTTGTATGCCAGTGTAAAACTTCTTATGAATAAGGTCTGGGTGTCCCATATGAATTTTTCCTTTAATTGCTCCCACTTTCCATGCACTTCCCTAGTTTTCCACTTTAGTTCCAAGTCCTAAATCCTCAAGTTACTCATGACTAATTCTTATTTAATTGGGTCCACTCGTGCTGGTCCTTCTATGTTAATATCCTCTTACACCCTGTAGGTTCCATGCCATAGTGATTCTCTACCTATCAAGTTTTACACCATGTTCCTTCCACACCATGGTCCTTTTGTGCCATGGTTCTTCTATGCCATGTTGTTTCTACACAAAAATGGATAATACTTAGCCAAAATTTGGGGCTAACATCACCCCAAACTAAGCTCTTAGTCCATCCCAAACTAAGTTGTACTAGCTAATTTTGTCAAAAAATCAGGTCCCATCTGCTTGATCTCCTTCTTAACATTGTCCCAATATGACAATGCTTCAATCACCTTGGAATTTATTTCTTCTATGACACCTTTCAATTTCTTCATCTCCTTGGGTTGGTTAGAGATTTCATTGGCATTTTTAACTAGTTCATCTAGGGACATGATAGCATCCTTCTAAATATCTTCAAGTGTTGAGACTTCCTTGACAACCTATCATCAGAGGGAAGTAAAATTTACATTTAGTTATTGACAATGAGTATTGATAGCTTCCTCCATCATCTTGACATCTTTAAATACCTTAGCATGTTTGGTTCGGTCCCTTATTACGAGTGCAACATCAACCAACTCTTACCTCTAGAATTCTTCATCTTGGAGCTGAGCCTCCAAGATTTTATTTGGGCACACCAATCTCTCAAAAATTCCATCCAAAATGGGGATGAATTCCTCAACCCTTTTTAGGTCATGCATGCATACTTCTAATGTTTTGGTGAATTATTTGTTATCTCTAGTACCTCATCTTTCAGTGTAGGTTGCTCCTTGCATCACTTTAGCATAAGGTTCACCAAGGTCTCTAGCATGCCTATAGCATCCACATCAAGAGGTACATCATCTAACAATGCTAGTTACTATTGAAAATTTGTTTTACAAAGGTTCAAAGCTTTCAATTTTACCTCTATGGCCTCTTGGATCTATTACTTTAAATTGGCCACTCCTCGGTGAGTGTTTATTTATCTACAATCTCTTTTTTGTACATACCCATAATTTGGGTATGTTTATTCTCAACTATGCATGCATTAGCATCAAATAAAATGTTCTATCATGTGACCTCCATGGCCATATTCAAAAATACCATGCTCTCTTGAAGGGGGGATTTTTTGAGGATTCACCCATAACGGATTAAGTAATACATGAGCATCTAGTCTGAATGAGAGGATGTCTAGAGGGAGATCAAATTCTCACTCCTCATTATACATGTCCAAATGAAAGGACACTTGTTTCCTTTTTTCCAAGGTTACATCTCATGGAACAAAGTGTGTCCATAGATAGAGCATCTTATTAGGGATGTCAAATTGATAATGCTTGTATGGATTAGCATATGCATCATCACTAGGATCTTCCATGGACCTGGTTGGTTCCTTCCCCTTACTAGGATCATGCTCTAAGGTGGCCTCTTCATCAATAGCCATGGAATTGCTACCAATGGCCCTTTTTCTCTCTTCTTCCTCATCTTCCTCTTAGCCATAGAGTGGTTCAACATAAAAAAAAGGAGTTATTGAAGGTGGATTTCTCCTTTCATGTCGATTAAGGAGTCTTCTTAGAGTCAAAATTTGAGCTATGAACCTGTACTTTAGGAATGTCCTACTAGGGTGTTTTCCTGACAATCTACTGCTAGGCATCTCTTGAAGTAGATGCTTTTGGAGGAGATGGTTATGGAGTAACCTTAGTGGGAGAAGTCAGAGGTGGAGGAGAAGGTGGAGGTGGGGAGACTATTGTTGGTGGAGATTTGGGTGGAAATGGTTGGGTAAAAGAAGGGTGCGATGGAGAAAGGTGCAGTAGAGAAGGGAATAGTGGAGAAGGAGAAAGGTGAGGTGGAGATGGATAATATTGAGCTGGATATGGAAAAGGGTGAGGTATATATGGGTGAAAATTTATAGGGCCCAGTTAAGGGGTTTGGGCAGTCTTTTACCACTTTTGTGGACCCTGTTATCCATTTATACTGGCACCAAGGTCTGGTCACTTCTTTTTTAATGGGGGTTATTTTGAGATCTTTTCCTTAGGGTATATGGCCTAGGGATCCTTTTGGGGCCATAAAATATAGAAAAATTAGTGCACTTATTCACCCATAATTATTTGTTTTACCTTCATATCCATCAAGTTTGTCTCACTCTTCTCCCAATGAGCCTTCTTGCATAGATGAATATATTTTGGAGCGTATAAATCTCCATATTAATCTTTCTAGCTTCCAAGATAGTGCGTTATGGGTTGTATATCTATTTCATGGAGTTTATGAAGTACCATGCTGAGAAGGTGTATGGTAACTTAAACCACACAAAGATCTCTCTTTAAGGGTTCATTTTGATGCATGTGAAGGAAAATTGTTGTTTCATGGCAAACTGTGCTTGCTTTACAACCAAAGGGGGCAAGTCCTTTGGGATGTGCCACTCATTCCCAAATTCCACCTTTGTCCCATCAAAGTAGTACCTCATCTTAATTTTGCATGAGGGGGTGATGTGCTAAGGGCATGTGAATGCCTTGTAGCATTTAGCAAGGAACTTGTGCATGGGAGGGTATACCCACTTCAGCATTCTTGAGCTATAATCCACCATGTTGATTTTATTAAAAACCATTAAAAGAAGTAATACCCCCATGGTAACCTATACTTAGGCATCCAATGGGTCTTCTCCACATCTTTGATGATCTTCTAGGTAAAATACATAGCCCAATTATATTTTAGTTCTTGAGTGACTTGGTGGACAATATGAAGGTGCACCATGTCAACCTCTTTCCATTGATTGATCCCATCGATATTGGTCATAATGATCCATGCTAAAACCTAAAGGTCTAGATCCTATAGGATCTTGATGTTCATGGCATAACCCTACTTTTGGTACATGAGCATCATGGTGGTCTTTTGAATCTCCTTGGTGTCTCCCAAGTCATCAAACACACTCAACCCTGAGCATTTTAATCTCATGACCTTGCTTAATCTCTCTATCATGATCTTCATACCACACCCAATGAAGTATATGCAGTCTTCATAGATGCATGAGAGAAATAATTAAACATCATCCATGGGTTTTTCAAAGTATGGTAAATTAAAGAGCTAGAACAACCCTAGGGTGTCTAGCTATTTGAAGATCTTAAGATCAAACATCACCTAGTTCTTGATGTTCTAGCACTTGACCCAGTAGTCATTTTGGAGTTTAGTCTTATTTATAGGTTATCGATGATTATAATCAAATATTGTGCAAGTAAAAACCTTAGAGACCTAATTATCTATGTGTAACACCGTTTCTAGATACTACCTTTTGTCAATTAATAGAGGTGGGGGAGGGGATGATGGAGCCTTCTTAACTAGGGATGACTGAGACTTCTTTGTTGGGGACAATTGATCCTTCTTTGATTTTTGTGTCATGCTTATTTTTTCTTCCTCTACACATTGAACTTATTCTTTCGGAGTCTCTTTTCTAATAAGAATTATGTCTCCATCATGCACATCTTCTTCCTCTAGTATCATAGGTAGAGGTTTAGTTCTTTGGGCCTTTTCTTAGGCCATATCACCCTCTAAGGTGATTGAAGGTTGATGCATGGTCATCCAATGTTCCAAAATGAATATGTGGTTGTGGCTAATTGCTTCAGCTTTTTAAGATTGAATGTCCTCTAATGGTGGATTTTTGTAACTTGTAACTTTAGACACTACACTAATGTTTCTTTCACATATCCAAACTTGTAATAACTATCTACAAATTTATAATGCCCTATTGTAGACACCGCAAATGTGTCTGCACCTTGGTTCTCCCCCTTGTCCGCCTCAAACCCATATCCTAACCCTTGGCCTTAGTCCTCTCCATTCATTTGATTAAAATAACTTAAATATTTTAATTAAGTGGCCCCCTTTCCACCTCACCCTTGCCACCTTGGATCCTCCCTTGAATCCCTCCACCTTCCTCTTAGCCTTTATTATGCCAAATCTTCTCATTATCTTCCTCCCACGCCCATTTAAGTGTCCTCATGACCGTTCTTCCCACAATCCCTCACTCGGCGGCATGCAAGAATGGGCAGAGGCTATTTTTAGTCTCTGTCCCCATTCTGCCACTACCGACGTCAGCGACCCTTCGGCCGACGTCGGCGAAACTACCGGCGTCGGCAGCCTTCAAGACCCCTTTCTGCATCCGTTGCAGCCCCTAGACCCTTGAGCTCGCAAACAGAATCCTCTTGGTGCTTTGGCATTCGACTCTCTTCTCTCTGGACCTCGTGCAACAGCAGCAACAGGGGCAGGGACTCTAGATCAGGGATTTCCTCTTGCAACAAGTCTTCTGTGGCTCCAACAATAGCTCCTCCATTCTTCAGTCAGCAAGCCAAAAGGTAAGAAATTTAATTATTTTATTTCATTCTTTCATTTAGTTTCAGTTATCTATCCTATCTACTGTCTTCTACTTGCTATGTCCTTCCCCTGAGAGGCTGAAAAGCCTTCTCAGAACCTGTCCCCTGTCCATCTTCCTCTTTCCTGTCCCCCTTTTAATCTAGTCCCAGACAACTTCCTCATCCCTCCTGCCAACAAAAGACCCTGCATAGGGCACCCAACCAGACCCAGACCATTCTCCAAACCATTCAAGTGCGTCCATAAACTCTGTCTCAGACCCGTCCACGAACTAGACCCTGACCGGACCCGTCCACAGTCCAGAAACCAAACCAGACCCGACCACAGGCCACTACCCAGACTGATGCCGGTCACTTCCCCAACCGACGTCGGCAGGATAACCGACGTCGGCATACCAGATAATCGACGCCGGCAACATTTCTGACCTCGGCGACTGTCATCAGCCCGACAGCTCCTTTCAGGTAATCATTTGTCTTTTCTTTCCTTTCTAATTTGTTTATCACTTTTGTACTCTGGCATTCTGTATTTCCTTGGTCTTTTATCTGTCTGTTATCAGTGGGTTGACCTCCCTTGAGGAAGTTTTCACACTTCCGGGAACAAGCTTTCGCTTGGCAACCCACTGCCTATCCATCTAACATTTTCTTGTCCAAATTCTTTTTCTTTGCAGGTGTCATTCCTCCACAACCAAAGAGGGGTGCTCACAAGCATCTGGATTACGGTGCGCGGTCTATATCTAGGTACTTCTAGCCTTGTCCATTTCCTTAGTTTCTTTATTCATCTTTTGAATGTAGAAAGCGAATTAGCGAGAGAAACATTCTGGCACGCCCGGTGGGACCCTAGGTTCCTCCTGGGTTCCTTTTCTTCTTCATTCATTCAGGAGCATTAGGTTCTTACCTTTTCTCCTCATTCTTTTCTTCTCAATGACACTATAAGCAGGAATTAAAAAGAATCTTTCTTTTCTTTCTTACACATTCTAGACTAGTCCAACGTCATACTCTCAACCCTTTCTCAAACTTGTCTTCATAACAAACATCACATTTCGACTTGGGCATTAAAACACTTTGCATTCATTTCTACTTGTGCTTGCATCTTCTTAGTCCACATCTAGTAACTTAAACGCATATTGAATAAATCGTAGACACTTGATGTTACACTACCAAACCACATGCACTAAAACGAACATAAAACTTACTTGAGACAAGGCCCGACTGGGATTTCATCCCCCAGCGGATACCTTACCCGTCCCGATGACCCTACTTGGATTTCATCACCAAGGGGGAAGCCCACTCCGTTCTCTGGCGGAGGATAAACTCTAGGTGAGGTATATCTTGGCTAAGTGAGACCAGCTAACCACTGGAATCATGAAGTGAGGGGAGCTTGCTCCTTAGCACCAGGCCACGTACCAAACCCTAACACAGATTTTTGAGCACCTAAAACAAGACCCGAAACCAGCTCTAGATGGCTTCTTCTAGGACCTTCTTGACAGCCAATCTCCCCAAACATTCATCTAAGGCATAAGCCACAGCTTCTAAAGTTAATTCCTAGGATGTATCACTTAGGCTTGTATGTCTCTCTCTATTTTCCTCTTCTCATCTATTTGTTTGAGTGAGTGAGGACGCTTTTTTCATTGTTTTTCCAAGAATCTTCAAATCTTTTGGTTCTCTGGAAAACAGAGTCACCGGCATCAGTTCTTTCACTGACAACGGCTTTCTCTTATTACCGGCATCGGTTATCTGACCGATGTCAGCCATATTTCTTACCGACATCGGTCTTTGTCACTGTCCTTTTTTTTCAAAACCAGCAACCTAAAACTTGTCCCTTCTCTGTCAAAGACTCCATCCTAGTTTTTTGAAACTAAACAACACAGTTTTTGAAACCTGAACCTTCTTTGCCTTGCATGGTTTTGACTCGTAGCCAAGCCAAGGCTCTTGTCAACCACGCTAGCCGTCAACCACTTCCGTCTACCCCGTCCCTGACCAGGCCTACAATGGAGTTCAACTCGGAGACCGAAAGAACTCCTACCCGTCCAACCCCGCCGTAGACTCCTATTGTCCAAGAAGGGGACCAAGATTTCGAATGATTCTTTGACCTCAACGTCAAGGCCTTGCAACACTATCTCGCGCATAGCCAAACGCGAGACTCCTTGGGCAATCCAATCTACAGAATGCCAACCTTCCTTGCCGCAACTATGGCTGTATCGACGGCATCCATAGTTCAACCTTTGGACACTCAAGCCATCACTTTGACCACTGACCAGACTTTGACCAATCCTCTAGGTGTGGCCTCTCCCTCTATCTTTGGGCCCACTTCCACCGGGGTTCCGGCCCCCTGTCAACCTCAACCCGCTCAACCGCTATCCACTCCTTTTCAGAACCTTATTGTCTCTATTCCACCTACCCTGGCCCCTATCAACACCAGGGTGGCTTCCTACCCCTTGGCCCCTGTTACCACAATCCAACCTCTCATGGCAACATCGGGCTTAGCTATGCCTTCTACCCAACCACCTTTAGCCTCTTCATCTATTCCTATGATTAGTTACCCCTATGTTGCACCTTTACAGGGACAACTGACTATGTCATATGCCTCCCCTAGCCTCTTCCAAGTGCCCTACAACTTAGGGGGCATGCCACCCGTCAATCTATTGACAGACATCATCAAAATGCTGATGGACAAGATGACCAGTCTAGAGACCTCTGTTTCAGGCTCGCGCAATGCTCTCTCATATGAGCAGATCTGCAATGAGCCCATTCATCCTTCTGTCCCAATCAGACCATATCTTAGCCAGTGGGAGCTTCCAAAGTTTTCTCGCTTTTAAAGCAAGGAAGACCCACAGCAACACTTGCGGGCATTCAGACATGCCTGTTACCTCATTGGCCATGACGATGCGTTACTCTTACACACATTTTTTATGTCTCTCTCAGGTGCTGCGCTCGATTGGTACAGTTCCCTTCCTAGCCATTCTCTCTTCTCATTCACACAATTGGCCCAGCTCTTCCTCGATCACTTTTCTATCAACATAACCAAGAAGGTCTCGATCACGGACCTCTATTCTATCCGGTAATTCGAGGACAAGTCCATAGCTGACTTCGTTGCTCGATGGAGAGGCCTCATCAATCAACTCTCCTTTTCCTTACCCCAGGCCGAGCTTATTGAACTCTTTTCCCAAGCCTGCGCCAGACATATTTCTTCCACCCTGAGGGTTCAAACCTTTCGCACTTTTGACGAGGCCTTCATGATGGCTCACAAACTTGAGTTGCGTGCCATCGAGGAGAATAAAGTCAAGTTGCGGAGCAAGAATCCCAGCTCTAAGACCAATGACTCTTCTTCTGCTAAGCCATCATCATCCAATTCTAAATCCAAGGCCTCAGATAATGCCGTGGTTGTTAGACCTTCATCTTCTTCGACCAATCAGCCTGAGCCATCCACATCTCAGAGTGCCACCCGCCAATTCCAGCAAAGATACGTACAACGACGGTATACTCCTCTCGGAGAATCATACGCGTCTGTGCTGGAAAAGCTTGTTAAACAGGGGGCCCTCAATCTCCCTCAAGCCCGACCTCCTCCACAATTCGATCCCTCACGCGCCATCCCCACGTGGTATAGGGAGCATGACTTCTGCAGCTTCCACTGTGTTAAGGGACATGACACGAAAAACTACAAAACTTTTAAGAACATAATCCAAGATATGCTTGAAAAAGGGGATCTCATCTTAGACAATCCAAATGCACCTCCTAATCAGGCCATTGACATCTTCAAACAACCTTTTCCTAATCATCCACCAACTCAAAACAATGTCCAGACCTTAATTGACGACAATCATGAGCACAATATTCAAACAGTCAATACGGTCTCTCCCCTCGTCCCTAATCAACCTCAAGAGGTTAGGCCATCAATCAGTTCGTCACATGTGGACGAATCTCTTTCCCCGGCTAGTCCTCCATCGACCTCTCTCATCTTGGAGGACGCCTTGGCTTTACCAGCACCACCGATCTTGCCATCCTCCTTTCTACTGCCTATGGAGGACCCGACCCTTCCTACTCCTCAGCCACAAGTGGAGGGCACCATCATCCCTGCCCTTTACCCGCTGGAGGAGCCTCACTCCTCGGTTTCTTCTCCACCTGGGGAAGAACCTGTCTCCCCTTCGTCTTCATCTAAATCTGTCTTGCCTTCATCATACCATGCCTCTAAGACCACTACACCCATCTCGTCTTCAACCTCGCAACCATCAACATCTTCTTCTCAGCCATTTTCCTAGTTAGTGGAGAAAATTGAACTTCTCCCTCCGAGGAAAGTGATGCCTCAGGTGTTGTGGGAGCGTCTTAAAGCCCTTCAACATACCCATGCCCTCTCATCACATGCTGCTAATCCTCCCAAGGCAGAATCTCGTCAGACTCTTGACAAAGACCAAACTCTCAAACCTCGACCAAACCCGTCAAAACTGAAACCTGCATCTATCTCGTCTAAGCCCATCAAATCACTTGGCATTCGTCCTGTCTCCACGCTCACTCACCCGCAAGTGAAGGTGGACCTAGACCAGACCTCGACCAGTAGTAGTCTTCCAACCAAGTCAAAGAAGACTGCCAGACCACAGAAGCGAACGCCTCCTTCCCCGTCACCATTGCCATCCATTTTGGGCCCCCATCCTTCGACCTTGGCTAGCATCCTTCCCACTCTGGCCTCCAATCAAAACTCGTTGCCTCCTTTGCTTCCTCTGCCTACCTCCAGCCGTCCCTCTCCCAAAAAGGCGGTACCAATCACCAAGAAAGAGCCATCTCCATCTGTCACCGCACCATCAACCCATAAGGTGGTACGGAAACCTCTTCCAGCCTCGCCTAAGCAAAAGTCACCAACCTCGTGCATATCAACTAGCGCGGACCCCTTAGTGGGCTCATACTCATTGATATTGCGTCGACTTCTGCAGACCTCCAACATAACCCTTCCACCCATCCGACCTTTCCAACCTCTCGGGTCCAAGCCCTCCTAGTTCGACGACACGAAAATTTGCTTATATCATCATACGCCAGGACACGATACCGAGACTTGCTGTGCCCTCAAGGCCGTCATCCGCCGCCATATGGAGAAAGACACTCTTCTCCTTGAGGACACTCTTGACCAAACCCCGCCTCCTTCCCATCCAACCTCTTCAACCACGTCAACATCTCACCAGCAAAACATGACCCCTTCTTCACCTCCTATTTTCAAAATCAGTGCTATTCGTATAACCACTAGGTCACAAAAAGACAAGGCAAAAGCAAAAGCTGCCATTCCTTGGACCTATCCCTTTGTCAAGCCACCTCTTGCACCCAAGCCTAAAATTTCTTTCCTTGGCACATCCCAGCCTTCTTCGTCTTCCTCTTCTGGGCCAATTCATGACTCCATGCTGAAGCAGCTTCACCAGACGCCTGTAAAGATGTCTCTTTATGACCTTATCCAAACCTTGCCTCAGCACCGTCAAGCCCTCATCCAAGCCTTACAGGCAGCGGAGGTCCAACTCGAGGACCCCTAACCACTCGCTACCCTCATCCATTCTTTATCTCCTGTCGCCTCCATCACATTCAGCGATTCTGAGATTCCCACATCTAACACGGAAGATCAGGACGCCACCCTCTTCATCACTATCTATGTTGATCGGACACGCATTAAACGCATTATGATTGACGGCGGCGCTAGCATCAACATTATCTCTACCCATGCCTTTGATCAGCTAACTCTTCCCAAGAATTGCGTCTCCAAAACTGACGTGATCTTACGCTCTTTCAATGATACCACCGCCACGACCATTGGCACAGTCATCCTTCACATTCGCGTTGGTCCACGCACAGTCCCGGAGCTCTTCTATATCATCGAAGGAGAGTTTTAATACAACCTTCTACTGGGCCGACCTTGGATCCGTGCCATGGCCTGTATACCCTCCACCCTGCACTGTTGTGTGAAGTTTGAGCATGACGGGCAAGTCCACACCATTCCCACTGACCCTTCACCCTTCAAGACTTGCAACACAACCTACCGTCCCAACGATGTTCTCATTCCCATCAAGCCGTCAACTCCAGCACCGCCTCCATCTGCGGAAGCTTCGACCAGTTCGCAATCGGTGGTCGCCCTCACCCCTCCTCTTCAAGCATCGACCAAAGACCCCATGGAAGACATCTTCCAACGACTATCACTTGGGGAATATTGCTTGTTGACCCTAGACATGTTCCAAACTCCGCAAGAGTATGGACGACTTCACCTCAGTCCCAATTACGACCATCGAATCGGGATGGTCATGCCTTATGGTCCTCCTCACTTTCGAACCAACTTTGTCTATGGGGGGCTCAATCAAGCTCCTACCAACGGCAATTCCCTCTCTTCACCCCAACCTTTCACATCTGATTTCTCATTTTTTGGCAACCCCGCCTTTGCACACACTTACCTTCACAGGTGTGCATGGAAGGGTTTTGGTTTCGGACATTATGAGCAGGGCTCCCATCAGCCCATCGAGCCGCTCAATGATCACGATGCCAAGAAATGGTATGGCCTGGGATATCATGACCCCACTCAGGCTCCTTCTGACCTTTGTCCCGAGCCAACCGTTGACCAATCTCCTCCAAACTCACCCATCTCTCCTTCGTCACCTACGGAGTCGGTGGTTTCCATCCCTCCTAGTTTTTTTTTTCCAAAAACACCATTCGCCTGGAACCCCTGACCTATCAGCTCAATGGGGTGTCCAGGTCTCTCCCTCTCATTTTTCCTAGCATGGTAGAGAATGAGTCGGCAACCATTCACACTGTCCACTGCGTTGACGATGACGCCATCCTTTCCTACATGGGTGCCGATGACTCTTTCATCCAGCATTTCCTCCCTTTCGAGACCCAGGTTATGTTAAATGAATCCACCATTGACATCAACCTCCCTTCTTCTTTTGATATTCCTCACGTCTTAAAGATTGGCCAATCTTTAGACGCTCAGGAGCAGCTTGACTATGCCCAGTTCCTTTCCAACCATAGCAAGGCCTTTGCCTGGACTTACAGCGACATGCCTGGCATTGACCCCACCATTGATACCCATAACATTGTCACCAAACCAGAGGCTAAGCCTGTTAGGCAAAAGCTTCGAAAGATGCATCCTCGCATTGCGCTCCTTGTCAAAGAGGAGCTTCAACACCTTCTTTCTGTCTCCTTCATCCAACCCATCGATTATCCACAGTGGGTCTCTAACATCATCCCAGTTACTAAAGCAACTGGGGGGATTCAGATCTACACGGACTATCACGACCTTAACCTAGCCTGTCCCAAAGACGACTTCCCTCTTCCTAACATTGACCAGCTTGTTGATCTCACGGCCGGCCATAAAATGCTATCTCTCATGGACGGGTTTTTAGGATACAATCAAATCTTGATCACACTGAAAGATCAGCACAAGACTACCTTTATCACCCCATGGGGGACTTTCTACTATCGAGTCATGCCTTTCAGCTTGAAAAATGCTGGTGCCACATATTAGCATGCCATGACCTACATTTTCCACGATCTCCTCCACAAAATCATGGAGGACTATGTGGATGACCTTCTCGGCAAGTCCAAACTTCGTCGTGACCACTTGACCATTCTCACAATCATCTTCTCTCGCCTTCTGCAATACAATGTCTGCCTTAACCCCAAGAAGTGTGTCTTTGGGGTCCTCTCAGGCAAGCTTCTCAGCTTCATCGTTTCCTTCTGTGGTATCGAGATAGATCCCGCCAAGATCCACGCTATCCTCGAAATGCCACCCCTGACCAATCTCAAGCAGCTTCGCAGTCTACAAGGGAAGCTCCAGTCCATTCACCGTTTCATCTCGCAGCTTTCAGACCGCTGCCAACTTTTTCATCATCTCTTTAAGGACATCTCCTTTAAATGGGATGAGGACTGTCAAGAGGCTTTTGAAGCCCTCAAAAGCTATCTGGTCTCTCCACCAGTCCTCATTCCACCTAAATATGACCAACCCTTCTACCTTTATATCTCTGCTACCAACCATTCGTTAGGTGCCATGATCACGCACCGAGACGAGCATCATCATGAGCAAGCGGTTTACTACATCAGTCGAACACTGGTCGACTATGAAACTCGATATACTCATACTGAGAAACTCTGTTTGGCATTAGTCTTTTTCGCCACCAAGCTCCGCCACTATCTTCTCAACCACAAAACCTTTGTCATCACTCACACCGACCCTCTCAAGTACATGCACTCCAAGCCATATCAGAATCAACGTATGGCTCGGTGGCTCATGCTACTTGCTAAGTTTGACCTCGAATTCATCCAACAGAAATCTATCAAGGGGCAAACCATCGCTGACCAACTGGCAGATGCCCCTCTTCCCGACAACCAACCTTCATAGTTTGAGTTCCCTGATGAGTCTATCGCCACACTTTCCACCAATGACACCGTCTACCAAATGACCATGTTCTTTGACGGCTCCAAATGTCAACTCGGTGGGGGTGCGGGGGTCATCCTCATCCCACTCAAAGGGGAGCCCATGCCTCTATCTTTTAAGCTTGACTTTGATTGTACCAATAATATGGCCAAATACGAGGCCTTAATTTTGGGACTTCAAACTGCCCTTTCCCTCCACATCAAGTCTATCAACATCTTTGGCGACTCACAGCTCATCGTCAATCAAGTTAACGGTTCATATCTCTGTAAAAATGAAGTTTTACAGAGGTATAAAAATCATGCTGACCTTTTTTTGGCATCTTTCGACCATTACCTCTTGCAGACTGTTCCACGCTCTATGAACAAGTTTGCCGACACCATGGCTTCTCTTGCTTCGCATATCCCGTCTTCATCATCATCATCTCACCTTTTTGTCACAGTGCATCGCGTACCTTTGCCTTCATACATCTCTCCTCACATCGACCATATCAACACTATGAATCCTAGCCCACGAGGTGATTGGTATAAGAAACTTGTGGACTACTTGTCTCTTTCTGTCACTCCTCCCAACCTCTCTAGCAATGTGCGATGAGCTTTCATCAAGCGCACAGCTCGCTATACCATGCTAGGAGGTCTTCTCTATAAGTGAGGCTTTGATGGCCTCCTCCTTCACTGTCTAACCTCCACTGAAGCTTCTCAAGCCATAAAGCAAGTCCATGACGGGATTTGTGGTGGACACTTTAGTGGAAACTCGGTTGCCAAGCGCCTCCTTCGCCTAGGTTATTATTGGCCCACCCTTCATCAAGACTGTAGCGACTATGTTCGACGTTGCATCAAGTGTCAGCAACACTCTAACTTGCTTCATCTCCCCAGCCACGCCGTGCAAGTCGCTCAGGATTTTTGGCCTTTCTCTCAGTGGGGCTTGGATCTCATCGGTGAGATCAACCCTCACTCGTCCCTTCGTCATCAGTCCATCATCACTGCCACTGAGTATTTCACCAAGTGGGTGGAAGCCATTCCTCTTGTCTCCACAAAAGCCGACAAAATTGTCGAATTCATCAGCAGCCACATCATCTGTCGTTTCGGTGTCCCTCACAAAATCATCACCGACAACGGTAAGTCCTTTAAAAACAAGACTGTCCAAAAACTATGCGACTCATTTGGCATCAAACTCAGCTTTTCTTCGCCTTACTACCCACAAGCAAATGGGCAGGCTGAGGCTTCCAACAAAATTCTGACTAAAATTCTCATGAAGGTGGTCAACGATACAGGAAGGGATTGGCACATTCATATTCCCTTCGCTTTGTGAGCCTACCGCACTAGCATTCAAACCTCTACGAGTGTTACTCCCTTCTCCCTCGTGTACGAAACAGAGGCTGTCTTACCTCTCAAAGTATAGATCCCGTCTCTCTGTATCTCCCTGCATGACATTCTCTCCAATGATGACTTTCATCAAGATCGCTTAGCTCAACTTGAGTTACTTGACGAGCGCCGTCTTGCTACCCTCAATCATCTCCATGTCTACCAAAGTCACATAAAGCGGGCCTATGACAAAAATTTGTGAGAATGAGATTTCAACATCGAAGACCTCATCCTCAAAGAGAATCAGCACGTGACCAATATGGAGTGAAGTAAACGAGGCAAATTCACCCCCAATTGGCTTGGACCTTTTATCATCACGCACAAGTATGGGTCAGGGACTTATCGTCTGTCCTCCCTCGACAGACGGCCAGAACCTGAGCCTCTTAATGCGTTGCATCTTTGACCATTCTTCTGTTAGTCGAGTACTCGTCTACTTGACACGTAACTTGAGCTCATTCCTTGAGCAATCCTCGTCCTCTTAATCCTCATTCCTTTCAACCCTATTCCCCTTTAACAAGTCCTCTACAACCCTTTTATGACGCATAGATGCTTTGTCCCAATAAAAGGGAGTCCTTGAACTTCTACAGTCTTGTCCATGACAAAAAAAAAATCAAAATCAAAATCAAAATCAAGATGTCAAAACATATCCAAGGTCACAAAATCAAATTCAAAAAGACAGACTGATCCCTCGAAGGACAGCTGTACTATCATTATTGTAGCTAATAGACTGATCCCTCGAAGGACAGCTATTCAAACATTATAAAGCAAAAATATAGACCACTCCCTCGAGGGATGGCTATGACTAAATCTTGCTACAAACAGCAACCTTTCTTAGAAGCTTCCCGCATTGATCAGCTTCGCAACATGACCACTAAATTAAAAGACATCTCTATGTAGGCTTCCCGCATCGATTAGCCTGCACCAAAAAAAAAAATGGGTCATGGACTTGGCTTGTAGTTATCTCAGGGTCTCCTATAAAAAGGGGCAAGGTTATTCCTACTCTTAAACTGGGTTACCCTATCCACCTCCTATCACCTGCTCAGGGGACTTCGAGCTCACTTTAATGTCAAAGTGATTCGATTACCATTCTAACACCACACTGGTCAACGACGTAATGCATGGATGGGGCTTTGGTTCTAATAACCCCTATCTATGCTTCCTTTCTGGTCCTTGTCAATGAAAGAGCGATTTGCCTTTCATCTTTTCTCTACTCTTTGGTCACATTTTAACCACATCAATTGTTGACTCATCTTTAACCAAGCCATTTTCATCATTTTCAGCTGACATCATCCTAGTCCATTTTACATAGTTTCTATGGACACCAATACACATGGAAACTACCGACCAGACCCAATTTATGTTAAGCATAAACCAATACTTGCTGAAGCATAAATAGACTTTCATTCATTTTTATCATACATCCATCACGACTATGGAAACTTGCTAGGGATGAAAGCCTCTCGACCAATATGACATCAGTAGCATCATCTTACCCTCATCATTTTGACACTTGACCACGTCCAATCATTGATCAATCAGACCTTTTATCCGAACTACATTGGTCTGAGGCCCTATGACCAGGGCTATGTAGGTAGCACTCAGATACCACATCCTCTGAGGTTAGCTTGACCAACCCTGTTTGTTCATCTCTTTGATGGACAAACCTTCTCTTCTATGACTTTGATCACGACCAACTCCATCAACTTTGACCAAGACCAATCAATCTCTCTGACCCTTCCTCCCTTTTAGGGAGAACTACATTGGTCTGAGGCCCTATGACCAGGGCTATGTAGGCAGCACTCAGATACCACATCCTCTGAGGTTAGCTCGACCAACCCTGTTTGTTCGTCTCCTTGATGGACAAACTTTCTCTTATGTGACTTTGATCACGTCCAAGACCAATCATTTTCTTTGACCAAGACCAATCATTTTCTTTGACCAAGACCAATCAATCTCTCTGACCCTTCCTCCCTTTTAGGGAGAACTACATTGGCCTAAGGCCCTTCACACAAGGGCTATGTAGGCAGCACTCAGATCACATGACGTTTTCTGAGGTTAGCTCGGCCACATCCTTTCGTCCATCCATCCCCTTGACCAATGACCATTGGAGATCATGCGTATCTCCTTCGACCTTCGACTACTTCCAAGCCAATGTTGCCTTGGTTGTTTTTGCATGTGTGCTACCTCACGGCTGGTTAGCAGAATTGTCCGCAGACCCTATTTTTGACCCTTCACAAGTATAGGATTGCAAGCCAGTTGATCCCTACTACTTGTGGCTTTTTCGTGTCTCTGGGAGCACTTCCTGAGCCTGGGATACCTGTAACACGATGACCATTTGGAGCTTCAGCTTAGATTGAGTGACCCGATCAGCAGATGACTAAATGCTGGGGCCCAATTACTTCAATTTTGGCACTCCTTGACCCTCGACATGCGACAATTTGACCCGACCCTCCCGTGAAGTGGTCTATGCGCAATCACGACTATTACAGCATTTTCACTCACTCTCTTCTATCCATTTCTCTGTCAAATCGACACTCGATCTTCGGTTCCCTTCTCTCGACTATCGCTTTGAGGGGGGAACACCTCATCCTTTTCCTGGGGCAACCAACTCCTGTTTTTGTCTTGCAGTTCGTCAAAAACAACCAACAAGACAAAAAGGGGCAAATGTAGACACCACAAATGTGTCTACACCTTGGTTCTCCCCCTTGTCTGCCTCAAACCCATATCCTAACCCTTGGCCTTAGTCCTCTCCATTCATTTGATTAAAATAACTTAAATATTTTAATTAAGTGGCCCCCTTTCCACCTCACCCTTGCCACCTTGGATCCTCCCTTGAATCCCTCCACCTTCCTCTTAGCCTTTATTATGCCAAATCTTCTCATTATCTTCCTCCCACGCCCATTTAAGTGTCCTCATGACCGTTCTTCCCACAATCCCTCGCTCGGCGGCATGCAAGAATGGGCAGAGGCTATTTTTAGTCTCTGTTCCCATTCTGCCACTGCTGACGTCGGTGACCCTTCGGCCGATGTCAGCGAAACTACTGGCATCGGCAACCTTCAAGACCCCTTTCTGCATCCGTTGCATCCCCTAGACCTTTGAGCTCGCAAACAAAATCTTCTCGGCGCTTTGGCATTCGACTCTCTTCTCTCTGGACCTCGTGCAACAGCAGCAACAGGGGCAGGGACTCTAGATCAGGGATTTCCTCTTGCAACAAGTCTTCTGTGGCTCCAACAATAGCTCCTCCGTTCTTTAGTCAACAAGCCAAAAGGTAAGCAATTTCATTATTTTATTTCATTCTTTCATTTAGTTTCAGTTATCTATCCTATCTACTGTCTTCTACTTGATGTGTCCTTCCCCTGAGAGGCTGAAAAGCCTTCTCAGAACCTGTCCCCTGTCCATCTTCCTCTTTCCTGTCCCCCTTTTAATCTAGTCCCAGACAACTTCCTCGTCCCTCCTGCCAACAAAAGACCCTGCACAGGGCACCCAACCAGACCCAGACCATTCTCCAAACCATTCAAGTGCGTCCATAAACTCTGTCTCAGACCCATCCATGGACCAGACCCTGATCGGACCCATCCACAGTCCAGAAACCAAACCAGACCCGACCACAAGCCACTACCCCGACCGACGCCGGTCACTTCCCCAACCGACATCGGCAGGATAACCGACGTCGGCATACCAGATAACCGATGCCGGCAACATTTCTGACCTCGGTGACTGTCATCAGCCCAACAGCTCCTTTCAGGTAATCATTTGTCTTTTCTTTCCTTTCTAATTTGTTTATCACTTCTGTACTCTGGCATTCTATATTTCCTTGGTCTTTTATCTGTCTGTTATCAGTGGGTTGACCTCCCTTGAGGAAGTTTTCACACTTTCGGGAACAAGCTTTCGCTTGGCAACCCACTGCCTATCCATCTAACATTTTCTTGTCCAAGTTCTTTTTCTTTGCAGGTGTCATTCCTCCACAGCCAAAGAGGGGTGCTCACAAGCGTCTGGATTACGGTGCATGGTCTATATCCAGGTACTTCTAGCCTTATCCATTTCCTTAGTTTCTTTATTCATCTTTTGAATGTAGAAAGTGAATTAGCGATAGAAACACCTATGTAGGTTATTATGGGAACAAATTTACTTTGCTTGGCTATGGTATTCATTTTTTCTCAAATCTATTAATCTCAAATACTCACAAATGTAAAATTTAAAAAGAGTTTAACTTGCCTATTTTTAGGCTCAAGGGGGGTTCACCATCATTAATACCTTTCTTTCACCCATCACTTCATATTATTAATGTATATCCTTAACAACCACCATGTTTTGATCCTCACTTTTGGTAATTAATGCATTTAATGATATCATCACATCATGCCATTGGCACCTCTCTTACTATAACTATTCTTTTTGCATTAATGACACATCCCATCTTGTGCCTTCTTAAAGTGGAGGATAGTTGTGTCCCACATTTTTCATAAGGTGGAAGATATCAGTCCTTTTTGAGTTTTCAAACTTAAGGTGGCAACACTCCACCCTTTTATGCCGTAAAGAACTCTAACACCTTTATGTATTTGCATGACCTAAATTCCTTTCATGTCAAGGTCTCTTACACGCCTATGTAGCACACACATCTAGGTAATTTATGTGCTTTTCTATCAAGAATTTAGACCTCTTACCCCACACTAACATGAGTCATGGTCCTCCACAAAATGAAAAATAAAACATTAACAAAAATTAAGAAACATTTTTGTTCAATAAATTTAGTGCTTTTATTGAAAACAAAAAATCCTAAACTAATGGAAAAAGCCTTATTATTTAAAATAATTCAACTATTTAAAAGTGAAATACAGCCATAGCTGACTTCCATTATCATTCCCACGAAAAAACTGGTCATCTAACCTTTGTAATCGACATGATTTGATAGGTTGAATGCTATAAATGATAAAAGGAAAATCCCAGTGAATCCAAAGTTTTATAGGATGGCATGCAAACTTAGAGTCACATAGTAGGACTTTCATGCCTAGAGTAAAATTTTTGTGCTTTAAGTGTCGGTCATGCCATACCTTTTGTTTGTGTTTTTCTACATCTTGACTCTAATTAGAAAAGAATCGAGATTAATCAATTTATAATAAAAACATCTAAGCATTCTTTCAAGTATGCCTCCTCATCCAATTATCCTATGCATGTTATACGTAGATATGGTACCAAAAACTCAATTGGGAGGATTGCCTCCTTGCCATGCACCAAATTAAAGGGTGTGATTTTGTTTAGGTACTTGTAGGTTTTTCGATAACCCCATAGTACCATAGACACCCTATCATCTTAATCAATTCAACCAATATTGAAAATCTTTGTCAAAGTGGTGCCTAAGATTTTGTTGAAGACCTAGATAGTGCCATTGGCTTGAGGATATTATGATGTCATTTTTTGGTGTGCAATCATGAACTCATCCAGCAAGATATGAATTATTTCATTTAGGAAGTGGGTACCATGATCACTAGTGAAACTTAGTGGGCATACAAACCTAGTGATAATACTATCCTAGATGAAGCATGTAGTAGTGGAAATGGTATATTATTTTATTGGTGTAGCTTTAGCCTAATGCGTAAGTTAGTCAGCTTCCAAAATGATATACCAAGATCCTATTCTTCATCTAGTCAAAGTGATGGGGCCAACAAAATCAATGGCCCATTTCTTGAATGGTTTCTGATAAGGTATTGGTTTTAAAGGCATGGAATCTTTAAGGTTAGGTTTTCACATGTGCTAACATATATCACACTGCCTAACATACACTTTAGCATCTTTAAAGAGAGTAGGCCACTATAATCTAGTTAATAAAACCTTATGCACAATAACCTCTCTAGCACAGTGTCCTCCCACAATTTATTCATGAACATCAAAAAGTACTTTGGGGTGATCATGATGCATAACACAATAAAAAATAATCATATCATGGCTAAGTTTGTAAAGATCTCCTCCTATGAGTTAAAATGATGCGACACAGGCTATGAGTTACTTCTTAGATTGGGGAGTGAGACAATCAGGCACTAAACCAGAGGTCAAAAAAGTATCAATATCCTCAAGTTCCTTAAGTACATGAGTGACATGGAATAATTAAACATCAGGTAACCCATCTTCAATGGTGTGTGGTGGTTCTCTATAGTCAATTCGAGATAAGTGGTCAAGTCCGTAATTGGCTTTCTTAGGTTTCACCATGATGGAAAATTAGAACTCTTGGAATAACACTATCCAATGATAGATCCATCCATGTATTAAAATTTTATTAAAAAGGTACTTTAAAGCCTCATGATTTATATATAAAATAAATGGAGTGGCTAATAATTACTATCAAAACTTTTGCAGAGCATAGACCATCAACAATGCTTTGCACTCCGTAGTGGTATAGTTCTTTTCAGCTAAAGTCAGCTTTCTACAAGAAAAGTAGATTAGATTATCTAAGTGTCCTTCACCTAGTTATGTACAGATTACACTAATATCCATTCTAGATGCATCAACATGGACATGGAATTATTTTATCCAATTAGGAAACTAAAGAATAGAAGTAGTGACCAATTTATCTTTTAGTATTTCAAAAGCTTCTTTACAAGAAGTCATCCATATGAAATGTTCATTATGCTTTAGAAGTTCCTCTAGGGGCATGAGAATATTTGCATATCTATAGATGAACTTTATATAGTAACTACTATGGCCCAGAAAGGCATATACCTCATGCTAAGTCTTAGGAACTGGGAGGCGAAGAATAATAGACACCTTCACCAAATCTACCAAAAGTCCTTATTTACATATATGTCCTAATAGCACACCAAATGATGTAACAAATAGGTACTTCTTCAAGTTTAAAGATATCTTCAAAACTTGATAATGCTCAAGCATAAGCATCAGGTTAGAACAATGGTTCTTAACCAAACCATAAATTGTCTAATCATCTAAGTAAACTTGAATAAACTTATGGATGAAATCCTTAAAGGATTCAATAGCTATGCATGAAAATACATCTAGGGCATTCTTCAATCCAAAGGGCATGATAATATACATAAAATATCCCCATTTAGAGGTAAATATATATTTAGTTAGTCTTCTTCAGCTATCTTTACCTAATGGTATCTTGAGAAGCCATCACTAAAGGTATATATCTCATATCCAATAACACCTTCAAGGATTTCCTCTGTGAAAGGCATTGGGAAAGGGTCAGTTACATAAGATGCATTAATTATTTGATAGTCCATGAAAATATAGATGTATACATCTTTATTGATACTAATCACCATTGGACTAACCCTTTTAGATTCATTGATAGGGGTGATTACTCCATCACGTAACATACTGTCAATTTCCTCTTTGACACACACTCATAAATTGGGATTCATTCTATATGGATGATTTTTAACTGGTCAAACACCATCAATCAACTTAATAATAATATTTCCTAAGGATGGGTGGAATCCATTAATTTATCTATAATTCCTTGGAAAGACATCCTGTTATTCCTTTAAAAACTCAAATATCTTTGAAATCTCCATTTCATTCTAGTAATTTACTACTGTAGCCATCTTTGGTTCTTGTTCTATACTGATGTTGCACTAAATAGTATGAATGGGCCCATTGTAAGGTTTGTCTAGATTAGTACTGATATCATGAACATATCTTGTGCTATATCTCATAGGGACATCCAAATGGGTTGAATTGGATTATGTGGTTTGGATCCTTCACCTTCTTCCATGTGAAACACTAACTTCTATTTACCTAGAAGCATTTATTCATTCGATCTTGATCAAGGACTGGTTATGGCATGGAAAATTCTGTTGATGACTCATTGAAGAGATGTAGAGGTTGTTTGGTAACATGATAGATATTTCATAGGTGGTCTTCAATGGGACTTGGATCACCAATAATTTCTTCGTGTATAGTTTGGAGGGCAAGCACAAATCCATACTTGGAGAAGAATAAGATAGGGTCAATTTCATGTTTTAATTCAAGAGATACAAAAATTGGGTTCCCATGTGTAATTATTCATGAACATACCATGCCCATGACCATGTGTGTAGAGTCCCATACAATACATGCACCCATATGCACTCTGGTGAGTATGTCAGTTCATCTCTACACATTATCTCACAAGATTCGATGTGAGGTTCTAGTGCTTGTATCCCACTGTAACTGATTGATCCCCTAACTTTTTTATCATGGTATAAATGATGATGCAAGGTAGAGTATATTTGATTCTAATAAATGAGTTGTTCATTATGGATTTTCCACCATCTTGCAGTGGTTCCATCTAAAATATGAACTAATGACCTAATTCAATCATTTTTAGAATCATAAAATTCTTCAAGGTACTATATAAAATAACATACCTCCATTTATCCATAGAATTGTGGAGCCTCATAGAGCCTTTCTAGTGGTACCTCTATGATTGGGTCCCTCATGACTTGACTAGTGACAAGGTGCACAAACCAGTGATGCATACAAAACTAGTGTGGAATGGTATTCTAACTTTCAATTGCACTACAAACACATCTAGTGAGGTCATAATTGTTATGTGCCCAACAATTATAAGCATTACTTGTAGTTTCAAAGAAGGATTGAGTGTTTGACCATCTAAGAACATCATCTAGAATAGGATCTCTTAGCTCATCATTCGTTATAGTAACATTATTTATGTGGTTTATATCTTCATCGACATTGACCGGATCTATATAAGGGGGTCTTTATGCATAATCTAATGGAATAAAAATGTGCTAATTAGTGTTTTCAAAACTGATGTAACATTTATTGAAACTTGATTTTTCATTATTCTCATATCACCAAGGTCCTCCCAATAGAGTCAGGTGATCATCATCTTTAGCTAGTTCTAGAACCTCAAAATCTACCTTGAAGGGTACTCCAAGTATGTCAACTATTGCATTCTTGAGGACCCTGATGGGTAGTACACAAGTCCTATTTGCCATAAACAAGACATGAGGTGAAGGTTGTAGTGTTGGACTATCCATATTTCTCTAGGCATCTTTGTTAAGGACATTTACTTCCATTTTGGTGTCAACTAGGATGTCTCAGACTACCCATCCATATATAGCATCATTGACTAGTATCTCTCTATCTTCTAGAATAGAGGGAATAGGAGTGCCTTGCCTCTAAGCATAATTTGAAAAATGATCCTCAGTCTACTAAGTGGCTTGGGGTTAGGAATTGTGTGGTATTTTTTCTTTATTCTTAAGCCAAGTGCTCAGTTTTGGAACAATATACTCATCCATCATGCACTTGCACAGTTCCTAAAATTTGTCATGCACCACATTTTGTGGTTCATGTGCCCTTTACATTATAGCATGTTTCTCTTCTTATTTATCTTTAAATAATTTAATCTCTCCTTAGAGTTATTTTACCAATGTCATTATGTCTTGGAGGACATATTTATGTCTCTGGGCATCTGGATACTTTATTGCTCATGGTTCTTCATGTTTCACTTTCTCAATAGGATTAGAGGTGGATTGAGACTATCTGCTATGTGTGGTAATATTCACTTGTTGAAAATTTAGGGTGCCTAAATGTGCATGCCAATGTGGTTTCTTAACTTGTATCATGTTGACACCCTTTTCATTTCGATCCTTAGTGATAGTGTAGACACCAAAAATCTACACACCATGATTTTGAATGTTGTAATTCCCCTGAACTACCTGGGGACCCTCTTAGGACCAATTTAGCCCTTTGACCCCTAAGCAAGCTTAACCTAATTTAGTTTGATCAAAATAGCTTAACCCAACCTTTTTCCTACTTTTACCCTTTACCCTCAATCGTCGATAGTCAAGATGACCATTGA
The DNA here is from genome assembly GCA_037957365.1 of Torreya grandis. Lineage (NCBI taxonomy): Eukaryota > Viridiplantae > Streptophyta > Pinopsida > Cupressales > Taxaceae > Torreya > Torreya grandis. The sequence goes on along the minus strand of JARHVA010000090.1, from coordinate 5,281,389 downwards.
TGGTCACCCTGACCATTGACGCTCAAGGTACACCTTCTTAACTATCAACATGCAAGCCACCCACCTTAATTTTTTAAAAATAACTCATCTAAATCTTTGTGAAATTAGGAGGCCCAATTAACACCTTATGGCAACTCTCTTGCCTTGACTATAATAAGAGAGGAACAGGAAGGTGAGATCCATCTGCAATTATTATCAAGAGCTTATGTATCTATAATTCTCTTTATTATAGGTCAATCATCATCAATGATCCAGTGAATCAACTAATAAATAAGAGAGCCAACTTACTATCATAGCTCCACTAAAGTTCCAAGTACTATTACTCTATTAGAATCACATTAGAATCCACCAATAGTTCAATCACCTCAAACATCTACCTGATCAGCTTTTTACAAGATAAGTAATTAATTTTTAGTATTCATTTACTTTATTTAGCTTTCACACTCAGCCCAGCATCAACCCATCTCCTAGAATCCCACTTTGTGATCCCATCAATTAGCCATTCACCAACTTAGATATACACACATTAACCATCGATAGTTATCTCAATAGACGATGGTCTGTCCAACCATTGATGGTCACCCTGACCATCGACAGTCACCTTAACCACCAATAATCAACCCAACTATCGATGGTCATTGTGGCAGTTGATTTTAGAAAGTTTTTTCCACCTACCTATCCCTAATCAAATCTAATTTTCTATGTCCCTACCTATTCATAGACCCCTACCTAATTTTTTCAAGCAGACCCCAATCATCTAGCACTAGTATTAATTATCTTATCATTATTTTAATCATTTCTAGTTTATTTATTTAGCAAGTATCTCTTGTGTTCAATTTTAGTACCTTTTGATTATTGATGCAAGTAATTTATATTTTGTTTCTAAACTTAATTTTTTAAAATGTGTGGATTGATAGCCCCTAAGGAAGCTCTTGACTTTAGGATCTAGCTATCACTAGGCAATCCACTCAATTGTCTATCTAACAAACAAATTTACTTTAGTGCTTTCTTATCCACAGGTCATCCTCCCAAGCCAAAGATGAGTTATTCAAAATCATCTGATTCAATGTGCACACAATAAAATAGGTTTTCCAACCATACCCATACTTAGTTTCTTCTTTCCTCTTTCCCAAATATAAGTTGAAATTCATCGAAACATTTTGGTATGCCTGGTGAGACCTTGAGTCTTTACTTTGGGTTTCCTTTCTTTGCATCTGTATGACTTTATCCTTATATGTGCTTATTAATGAAATTAAAATCTCTTTTGGGTTTAAAATTAAGTGCATCCATTTCTTGCTTATAATTTTAACTCACTTTGGTTTAAGACAAAGTAATCCTATCATATCCTCACTCTTTGTCTCACACACTAAGCCAAACCACTTTCATCAATTAAACATCAAAAAAACTTGAGACAAGGCCTAACTAGGATTTCATCACCTAGTAGTAACCTTACCCTTTCTTGATGATCCTATTTATAGGTCATTACTAAGGGGAGAACCAAATCAGCTCTCTGGTTGAGTATAAACTCTGGAAATTAGTATATACTAGCTAAGCACCTGACACTCTTATCATTGTGGTGTGTGAAGCGAGGGGATAGGCCCCAAAACCAAGCCACATATTGATTCCCAATACAAATCCTTTTAAGCACATAAACAACCTAAAACTAACCATATATTTATTCTATAGTGCCTAATCTACAAGCCAGCTTCTATCACACATTCTCATAACTTAAGACATAAGCTAAAAGCAAGATTAAAATTAACCATAGGATTTTAACATACTCTATTATGTGTTATATTTATTTGATCATTTTCTCAATTTCTCTTTATTTGAGTTGTAATATTCTTTGTGTTTTCTCCTCATCCTACTTGCATGGTTCTTACTCATCAACAAAAAAGGAACTTAACATGTCAAGATCCATCTATAGATTATCCAGTCTCCTCTACCTCTTCATCCATGGAGTATATCTTAGATGCTAAGAGTTTTCTTCATCATTCTGATGCTTCTAGTGTGCCTTGAGTAGTTTCTTGAGGTGATCTAGACTCTATTACCTTTTTGGATAATAACCCAGAAGCCTTGCAACATTACCTTAACATAGTATCTCACCATACACCCACTTCATTGCCACCTACTGATCCACCCTATGGCATACCATTGGGATTTCTAGGTAACTATTCTATTATTTTTATCACCACCCAATCATTAGCTACTTAAAAATATACCTTAACTAGCAACCCATATGACATAACCATGCAGAACCAACCCATTCAACCTTCTAATACCCAAACACCTCCTAGTCTGACTAACAATTCTTCCAATACAACCACCACCAAACCTTTACCTACTCATACTCCAATTACCATTGGAGTACCTACTACCACCAACACTACCATTCCTCTAGTTACCTCCACTCTAATTCCAAACATAGTGGCACCCATACCTTCTACCTTACCTCTTGTCACTACCAAGGTTACCACTTATCCTTTACCTATGAATCAGTCACCTATACCCATGCAGCAATACATACCCTCTACCCAACCACCAATGACTGCATATTCATACATGGCTTTAACCCAACCACTCATGACCATTTACCCATATGTGGAAAATTTTGAACCTTTAGTAAATTTCTAATAAGTCACTCAACCCCAACCACAGTATGTATCTTACAACCCTTTAGGTGTGCAACCCCAAGTGGACCTAATGAAGATGCTTATGGACAAGATGACCACCTTAGAGTCATCCATCTCAGGTGCTCACAACATCTTATCATATGACCAAATATATAATGATCCCATCCATCAATCCATACCTATTAAGTCATATCCTACCTAATGGACACTTCCCAAGTTCTCTAAGTTCCAAAGGAGGATCCCCAACAATACTTTAAGGCATTTAATAATTCTTGTTATCTGATTACCTATGATGATGCCCTCCTTATCCACACCTTCCCATGTCCCTAGCCAGTCTAGCATTGGATTGGTACAATGCCATACCCAAACACTGCCTCTTATTCTTCACCAATTGGCTCAAACTTTCTTAGACCACTTTTTGATCAATATCTCCAGGAAAGTTTATGTCACCAACCTCTACTCTATTTGGTAGTTTGAGGATGAATCCATTGTTGATTTTGTAGCTCATTAGAGGAGCTTAATTAAAAAAAATTCCTTTTCCTTACCTCAACCTAAACTCATAGAGATCTTTGCTCGGTCATGTGCAAAGCATATCTCCTCTACACTACCTATCCAAATATTCCAGACCTTTGATGAAACTTTTACCATGGCACGTAAGTTAGAGAAGAGAGCTATTGATGAAGGGAAGATAAAACTAAAAAATAAGAACTCCGCCTACAAAATCAATGAGGCCTCTTCTTCCAAATTGAATAACCAGTCTAATACTAATATCAAGGGTAAGGGAATCATGAATGTAGTTGTCCTTAAAGTTGCTCCTCCACCATCTGTCAACCAGCCAAATTCTTCTAGTTCCTCAAAGCTAAACATGAGGAACCAAAACTATAACAACCAAAAGTAGTTCACTTTGCTTGGAGAATTTTATGATTTAATCCTAGAGAAGTTATTGAAAGCTAATATCATTCAACTTCCTCCTATTAAAACCCCTCAGCAATTTGTTTCCTTTCATCTTGTACCTAGGTGGTACAATAAGAATGATCAATGTGCCTTTTTATCAAGTAATATGACATGACATTAGTAGGTGCAATACCTTCAATAACTTTGTCTAATCCCTCACTAACAAGGGAGAGCTCAAATTGGACAACCCTAATACACCATCAAACCAATCCCTTGGTATATTCAAGCAACCTTTCCCAAACCATGCTCCTACTAAGAATGAGATTAACTGGGTTGAATGTTCTCATGATGTCCATATAGTTAACATGGTCCTCAATGCACTCATTATCGAACCACCTACTACCCAATCTCTTAGTTTTTTTCTTCCTCCACTTATTGAGGTAGTGGAGTCACCTTCCCTTTCTTTGGAAACCCAAACTGAGGAAATACCATCTTATCCCCTCCACTTATTAAGGTAGTGGAGTCATTAACCACTCTTTTAACTGATATACTATAACAACCAACCATTGCCACCTTACCTTTACCTTTAACTACTGAGCAACACACACCTCCCTTAGAAATCATTCCCTTGGAGGAAGTCCACATATCCACTCCTCCCATGAAGGAGTCACTTGTCTCAACCTTACATCCTTTGATTGAGGAAGAGGACAAGGTTACCATCTCTCTTTCCCAACTAATGGGTCTATCTTTTGAACCTACTACCCAAAGAACCAAACCAATCTATAAACCATTCTCTAGACTAGTCCAAAGATTAGATTTTGTTTCCAAACCCAACTTAGATTGGGCTACCTTTTGGTAGCAAATAGGCCTCCCTTAAATTACCAGATCAAAACCTCTAACCCTTTCATTGATGGACCAACCCATCACCTCTATTGACCAACCTATTGCCATATCTACCCTACCAACCAAAACTTCTACCCAACTAACCCTTAACCACCTAAGTCAACCACAACCCAAACCCTAACCAAATCACCCAAAAGCCTTGGTACCTTCCTTACACCATGCCTTAGTCACCCATTCATGAAAGTGGACATAATCCCTTCAAAACCACCAACCAAGATCTAAACCAGAGTAACCAAATAGGTAAAACCACCCAAAGGCCCAAAGTCCTAGATTTTACTTCCCTCAATCTTTCCCTCCATTTTTGAACCTCATACCTATACCTTGAGAAAGAAACCTATTATCTCTACCAAAACTTAACCACCTCTTTTGGTTACACCTTTGTAGTTGTTTTCTAATGCACCTTTCTTCACCACACTAATAATACCTAAGTTACCTACCTTACAATCTTCCACCTCTAACTTATTGACCTCGTTGTTTAAACCAGATCCATCAACCAAATGCACAACGTTACCTAAGGCATCTGTCACCAAACTTGATTCTAAAAAACCTTCCACCTCAACAACTAAAGCCAAGATTACTAAACCTTTACCACCTTTAGCTAAATCCTACTTGGCCACTTTCCATAGGTTATTACAAACTTCTTGTTTGGATTTTCCCCTATTAGACCATTTGACCCCTTTACTTCAAGTCCCATTTGGTACAATGACCACCAAGTGTGTTCTTATCATAGGACACCTAGCCATGACACAAAGAACTACAAGCTCTCCAAACCATTATACATCAGCTTTATGATGAAGATGATCTATTAATAGATGAAACTCCTATGAACCCTATACTAATCCCACCAATGATCATGCCTATCTAATGCTTACCTACTCCTCCACTCTCACCTCAAAGTGTAGATGAGTCTAACCAATATCCTACCCCAACTCCTCCTATCCATATTATCAACATGGTCATGAGATCACAATAAAAGGATAAGGGGAAGGCTAAGGTGTCTATTTCATGGACATATCCATCTTTAACCTCCCAACCAACTTAAACCCATCTATCTCCATCTTTAACCAAACCTAAGGTATCTATTTTAGGTGCCTCCCAATCTAACCCCTTAGAATCAATTAGGAGATTTATCCTCAAACAACTTCACTAGACCCTAGTGAAGATGAGCTTATATGAGTTGATCTCTACCTTTTGCCATCACCACCAAACACTAATAGAGGCTTTGCAATTCTAGAGGTCCATCCCAAATATCCCCAACCTCTAGTAGCCTTTATTATCACCCTTCAAATTTGTAACCTTGTTACCTTCAAGGATTCAGAAATACCTTCCATCCATCTAGATGACCCAGATCCCCCTCTCTTTATTATGTATTACATCAACCAAACCCACATAAAATGGGTCATGATTTATGGGGGATCTAGTATTAACATCATCTCTTCCCATGCTTATAACTAAATCATCCTACTAGATAATTTCATGTCCAAAACCTTAGTTGTTCTTTGATCATTCAATGATATTATGGCCACTACCTTGGGGAATATTGTCATTCATATCTATTTAGGACCTACACCTTCCCTAGATTCTTCTATTTAATAGAAGGTGAATTTCAATACAATGTTTTTTTGGGATGACCCTAGATCCATTTCATGGGTTGCATTCCCTTCACCCTTCACTATTACGTCAAGTTTGAGCACAAAGGCTAGTTCATCACCATCCTAGCTAACCCAAGTCCTTTTTTGACATGCAACATGACCTATCACTCTAATGATATCTTCATACCCCCATATATCACACCCTCAACAACCAAAAACAAATCTTCAACTGTGAAACTAGACATCATATCCCCTTCCATCGATGAGGCATCCACTAGTTCCTCTATTCCTTCAGACCAAATCCCAACCATGGACCCTTTGAAATCAACATTCCATCACCTTTCACTAGGGTAATATCATCTTTTAGCCCTTGATTCTTTCCCTACTCATGAGTATGGGTAACTTAATAACCAACTACTAGGATATGACCCAATGTTAGAACTAATGTTCCCTTTAGACCTCCCTATTGTCAAACATATTTTGTCTATGGGGGACTCAAAACAAACCTTTGTGCTTCTACCACCTCTCTTCCACCTCAACCATCCACCATCAATTTCTCTTACCTAGACAAACCAAGTTTTGCCAAAACATACCTTCATAGGTGTGCTTGGAAAGAATTTAGCCTTGGGTGATATGAACATGGCCCACATGAGTTGATTTCCATTGAAACCAAAATGCATCATGAGAAACACAGCCTTGGTTTCATACTACCTAATAAGAAGCAACCCAAACCACATACCACCATCATTGTTGAGGAAGATACCCCTTCCTCACTGACCTCTCCTCCATCCATATGTGAGGATGATGACAACATGATCAGCCTTGGACCCCTGAGTTATCAAAAGGATGGGGTGATTGTAACCATCCCTTTGACCCATCTTGAGATGATATGAGATGACTCTCCTATGATTTATACCATTTAGTGTCAGGATGATGACTCCATTCTCACCTATCTTGGTGCCATAGATTCTTCCATCCATAAATCCCTTCCTTTTGAGACCTTGATCATGTTGAATGAATCCACCATTGATATCAACTTAGGTACTATAGAGATCCCATGTATTATCAAAATCAGCCAATCATTGAATTCTGAGGAACTTCAGGACTTCCCCTCTTTCCTTCAAGACCATAGCATAACTTTTGTTTGGTTTTATAGTGATAAGCCTAGAATTCACCCCACCATTACTACCCATAAAATAGTCACTAACCTTGATGACAAACCCATCAAGAAAAAGCTTTGGCACATACACCCTCACATAGCCCTTCTAATCAAAGAAGAGCTTTAGCACCTCCTATCTGTCAATTTCATTCAACCTATTGACTATCCCTAATAGGTCTCAAATGGTATACCTATCACCAAAGCCATATGGGGACTATGAATTTGTGTGGACTTTAGTGACCTCAACCTTATTTTCCCTAAATATGACTTTCCTCTATCAAGCATCAACTAGCTAGTTGATCTTACAGCTAGCCACAAGATATTATCTCTCATGGGTGGATTCTTGAGTTACCATCATATCCTAATTTTCCTTGAAGATCAGCACAAGACCACCCGTACCAGCCCATGGGGAACCTTCTACTATAGAGTCATGCCTTTTGGATTAGAAAACACTAGTAGAACCTACCAACATGGCATGACCTATATCTTCCATAACCTTATTCATAAGATTATTGAGGACTATGTGGATGACCTTTACAATAAATCCAAACTCTAAAATGACCATTTAGCCATTTTCAAGGTCATCTTTGAGTGACTTATCCATTACCATGTTTGCCTCAACCCCAAGAAGTGAATTTTTGGGGTCTTGTCAGGAAAACTTCTTGGATTTATCATTTCCCTTCAAGGAATAGAAGTTGATCCTACCAAGATCAAAGCCATCCTGGGCATGCTTCCTCCCATTAACCTTATGTAACTCTATAGCTTGTAGGGGAAGCTTCAATCCATTCATCATTTTATTTCCCAACTTTTGGATTGATGCCAACCCTTCTACCACCTTTTGAAGAAGGATGTATTTTTTAAGTGGAATAGAGACTATCAAAAGGCTTTTGATTCACTCAAAAAGTACCTTTTGTATCCACTGGTCCTCACCCCTCTCAAGGATGACCAACCCTTCTACCTATATATCTTTACCATCAGCCATTCCCTAGGGGCAATGCTAGCTCACAAATATGAATAACACATAGAGTAAGTTGTCCACTACATTAGCCACACACTTGTAGAATATGAGACTTGGTATACCCATACTAAGAAACTTTACTTAGCTTTAGTCTTTGTGGCTATCATACTTTGCCACTACCTTCTTAACCACAAAACTTATGTCATAACCAACACTGACTTGCTCAAGTACATACACTCCAAGCCATACCAAAACTAGCATATGGCCAAGTGGCTCATGCTCTTAGCAGAGTTTGACCTTGAGTTCTTTCAGTAAAATCCAATAAGGGGAAAGTCATCGTTGACCAATTGGTTGAAACACCATTTGTAGACAACCAGCCTCCTCTTGAGTTCTTTTGGTCAAATTTCACTCCCAATTTTACATCTTTCAAATTTGGCCAAGTGTAATATTTGTAAATTTTATTTAGAAGAAATATTTGTCATTGAACCACAAAAAAAATACCAAGTGTTATTTCATTCAGAGACATTATTTTGATCTTTTGGTCAGGTGTAATTTCCTTTAGAGGTTTTATTTTGGGTTTTTATTCAAAGTGTTGGAAATTGTTTCGGACATTTTATCCAAAAAAAATTCTAAAAGGGAACTTAGGGAAAATAGTACTTCTTAGATTTTCCAAAAGGGACATTTCAAAATTTCCAAAGGACTTGTTTAGGGGTTTTCAAAGGTCCATTTCAAAAACCTGAAGGGGTCATATGTAATTTTTATGAAAGGCACCTTTATTTCTCTAAAAAGGTCATTTTCAACTTTTCTAAAGGGACATTTTTAGAAAGCTAAAAGGTAATTTACAAAAAAATTGAAGGAATTTTCAAGCAAGGTGACCTATTCAAAAGTTTTAAGGATTGTTTTTCTTTCTCTAAGTGAACCAAATATAAAAGCTGAAAAGTACATTTCAAAAAATCCAAAGGGTATTTTCCTTTCAGAAGGGTCATTTGCAAAAATTCTAAAGGGATCATCTTTAACTTTTTGAAGGGACATTTCTAAGTACCAGAGGGTCATTTATAGATTTTTTAAAGACTATTTATTTCAGATGAAGGGCAAAAAGATAAAAGTCTGAAGGGCCAAATGGAAAGTCTGAAGGAATTCTTTTGAAAAGATTGTCCAAGGAATTCTTTCAAAAAACTTATCCACATTGAAAAGAGGTCAAATCCCAATTATTTCAAACATTTTGTCTGATAAAAAGGAAACAAAATGCCTAAATGATTATTTGAGAAAATTGTCTATAGGAATTTCCAAGTGAAATATTGAATGAATTCTTTTAGGAAAAGTACCGAGACAAAAAGTTTGAAATAAAAAAGTGATAAAAAAAAGAGTCTGAGGAAAGTGTTTCGAATGAATAAGAAAGGTGAAGGCCTTGAAAACATCAATTTCAAACTATGTAAAATAGTCATTGATGTCAAAATAATTGGTGAGAACATGAGAGCAAACATGGAGGTAACAAATGGTTGAATCCCAAGCATCTAGTGCAAACAAAGAAAGTAGAATGGATAGATTGACGATTCAAGTCATTAATAGAAGCTAACCAAATCAAAGAGATTTCATGAAATAAAAAAACATAGGTGTTTAAAGTATGGCTAGCAATTAGAAAATCATTTTTGACTATCGCCATAAGTCCTATTTCCCTCAACAGTTCTATGTGTCAACTCCTCTATTTTCAATTTTAATCGCTCATAGATTATTTTTAATAGAAACCATTTCTTGTGTCAATTATGAAGGTCTTATGCCAATTTTCACTATTATTATGACTATTTTAAAATAAGTGTAGCTCTTAACATGATATGGATCACCCCATCCCTCTCCCTCATGCATTTGTAACTAGTCTTCATGTTGGTGACACATGTCTTTGTGCCTCTTCAACTTCTCTTCTCTCTCTCTTCCTCAAAATTCTATAAATTGAGCCATTTTTGGCTATTGTAAGGGAACACATTTTTGGTATGGAAAATCCCTACTAAAATGAGACTAAACTTTTATTTTTAACATTGAATACAAGTCCAATTTTGAGTTGTGAACATTTTGTCTAAGTGTGTGAGTAATGTATAGTGGAGCTAAGTGATAGTATCATCCTTACTCCCTTTATCCTTCATGTTTAAGCAAGGGTTATAGTTTTAATAGGTCATGTGAAGTGTGTTGAATGTACTAATCTCTCTTTCAAGTATGTAATTGTATCTATGGTGTGCAATCTACCCCTTAGGTTAAGTAGCTTGTTGATTGTCCCAAGCATGTTACCTTCACATTAAAACACTATGTTAGGATATTTTAATGCATGGAATTGGTATTGGAAAGAATTTTTGATTAGTATAAGTATGATATTCTATGGGATATGCTCTTGGTGGATCACCTCTATAGCATAATTTTCATTTTATGAAAACTCTTGACTCTTTTCATGAATAAGAATTAAGATAGGTGATAGATACTTTGAGAAGAATTCAAGGAGCTATCCCTTTCAATCCTAGAGATTAATCTCTCCTATAAGTTCCCAAAAACTTGATAAATGATTTAATGTTGCATCAAATTGAAGGATCTTCATAGAGAGTCCTAGGGTGCACAATTTGATGATAATAGTTCTGGCACTCCCAGTCGGACAGCTGGTCCTAATTGTTTCCATATCAAGGTGAATGTTGACCTTAACAAGTCCAAGGTTGAAATTTTTTTCTTAATATAGCATTTGGTGACTCCAAAAAGTGAGAATATCTAGTTTTAGATCAATTTTTCCACACTAGACTTCATGGTCCTCACTACATCATCTTCTAGTAGAGTTTTCAATCAAGTTCCTCTACCTAAAACTCCTCTTGAAGAACAACACCCTAAACCTTTCCTAACTTTTAGAGATCCTAAACAAGAAGGTTTTGAAGAGGAGGAATAATAAGTGTAAGAGATAGTAGACAAGGAGGAAGGAGAAGAGATGGCTATGCAACATCCTTCCATAGCCTTCAACACCCAAAATCTAATTAACCCTCCTGCATATGGCCCTATTCCTCTGAATGCTACCAAAAATATTCCTAGCTTCAATGAAGAGGGTCCTATTAACCCATATAAGCACATTAGGGACATTTCAAACTTTTAAAATTTCCATAATGTTACTCAAGCCAACATAGCCATTAGATTTCTTGCCATGTCCTTGAAGGGTAAGGCACTTGATTGGTATAGAACTTTAGAAGGTGGTTGCATCATGAATTGGGATGACTTTGGAGAATTATTGGTAAGTAGGTTTGAGAACAAGAGTGATCACTCTTCATTAATACACCAACTGAATGTTATAAATAAAGGTCCTAATGAATCCATCAGAGATTTTAATGAGAGATTTCAAAGAACATTGCATAGGCTACCACCTATCATGAGGCCTCCTCTAAGATTTGTGTTCCCCACCTATCTTAAGGCTATTGGCACTAATGTGGTGGTCATATTTTAATTAATGGGAGGATTTAATTTATCCAAGGCATATGATATATCCATTGAAGCTAAGAATAGTTTGATACAAGCTAGGACATTACCCCCTAGAGTTTTCATGCCCTTGTTATCTCATGGTTCAGTTGAAAATATAAGTATAACACAAGTTCATAATGCCAATGTTAAGCCTAAAACCACTCCCAATAAGGTGGATAATACTATTTATAAGGATGAAGTGATTAGATCATTCCAATCCCATCTCAAATAAGCCAAATTGCATACAAGTGCTTCACCCAATCCTCAATACTATCCCCAACAAGGCTATAGATCTCCACCCCAATACAACTATCAAAGAATAGGACAAGGTCAACAAGCTTTCAATAGGCAGCCCAATGCCTATAATCCCAATTAGATTCCATCTACAAGGGTTGTTGTTCTAGTTCATATTAATTTGGTTCAAGGAGAAGAGCATATGGATCATTGGGGATAATCTCAAGGTCAATTTGAGTATGATGGTGGAGAAGGTTGTCATGATTTTGTGGCACAAGAAGGAGATACTCCTTACCTTACATCGGAAGAAGAACATCTCATAAAAGTGAACACTCATGGAGAAGGTAGTAGCCAAGGTATTATTCTCATGAACTTTCAAAAAGAAGATGACTATGTGTTAAATCAAAGTACATCAATAGCAGCCAACACAAGAGATAAAAAAAGAGTTATGGGAGATGTTCTTGAAGCACATGTGAATCCAAATGTTTCATCTCCAAGGCCATAAGGTGTGAATCTAAATGTAGCACCTCCTACTAGTCACATTCATCATCAAAGTTACAATGCAAGCAAGGTTGTCAAGCCTAAAATAAAGCAAGTACAAGATTCCTCACTACCCCTAAGGATGGAAGAAAAGGTAAATACTTCCCCTATAAACATCATTGACTCTTTAAATAACACAAACACTAGTATATCTCTTTGGGAAGTCTTGTAAATGCCTGGTCAAAAGGAAATCCTACAAGAATAGTTTGTCAATATCAATGTAGCCCATCAAGCTCTAAGGTACCATAGTGTGTCTCTTGTTGAGACACCAAGTCATGTCTTAGATCCCTCCACCAAATCTGAAAAGCCTCCACCTTTCTACCTCACACTCATTGTAGGAGACAAATTGATTCACAATTGCATTGTGGATAGTTGGGCTAGTACCACGGTTATGCCTAAGGTGATTTTGGATAAGTTAGGGTTAAGGTATGAACCACATAGCAAGGGAGTGTTGCAACTTGATGTAAATCCAACCAAGATAATGGTACTAGTTAAATATTTGAAAGTTTTTCTACATGCTTGTCCAAGCTTCCCTATTATGCAAGACATTGTGGTGGTAGACCTCCCAGCTCATTTTGCTATTTGCTTGTCAAGGGACTTCATGGCTAAAATTAGAGGATATATTTATGTTGATTGGACTTTTATAACTTTAATAACAAGGTATGGATCCAATGTGACCATAATAAAATAGCCCTTGGAAAGTTTTAATATTGAACCATATGTGGAGTCAAGTTCAAATCAAAATTGTGTGATTAGTGAGGAAGAAAAAGGTGTCATAGAAGGTGAAGCATCTACTCCTCTTGAAGGTATTTCTAGCCTTTTCCTTGATGAATATGGTATTAAAAAATATGAGCATGATCCTTATGCATCCATGCAAGAAATTTATTTGGGGACTTATTGTGTACATGAGGAAGATGCTCCTATACCTCTGATTGCAAATGAAGATCATAAAGTAGAAGAGATATGTCCTACTTTGTCTATTCCTCCTCAAGATGAGAAAGTACTTATCCAAGATTTTAATGAGTCTCACGTGACCAATACTTAGTCCTATCCATCTTGTTATCCACCTAGTCTAATTAGTTCTCCTCTAAGTCATGCCATTGCTAGTTTTAAAGAATCTCTTATTGGCTACCAATAATACATGATAGAGCTTGATACTAGATATATTGGTAATCAAGTAATTCCAAGTGTTTGTAATAGGAGCATAAGGAATGGGTTGGAACAAATAAAAAGGGAGTGGATACCTATAAAGAGGCTAATTGGTCATATTTTACCTATGAGGTGCTTGAGGTTTGTAGCCTAATTTTCAATCTAGAAGAGAAATTGACAACCTATGAAACCAATCCATCTTGGCAATCTCAAGATACCCCAAACTCTTTGTCCATTGCCCAAAAATTCCCTTCTTGGGAGTCTATCCTAGAAAACAACCAAAAGAGGGAAGAACCATGGTTGAACAAGTCAAGTGGTGTGAAGAATATTATGAATAAGGAATAGAGGTTTTAGATTGCTTAAATCGTGAGAAATATCTAACTCCTTTTGAAAGTGATGATCCTTGTGTTTAAAATTATTCTTTAGAAGGACTTCTTTTAAATCCTAAAGAAGAAATGTTTTCTCTGATTGTCCCTTTCCATGATGCAGATCAACCAAAAGAAGATGTCTTATAGCATATGTTTGAAGACATATGCAATGAATTTGAAATCCAAAAAGCGCCTATAAGTCCTATAGAACTGACCACAAGCCATGATAAGCTAGAAGTTGGAAAATAGGTATGTGTTGAATAATGTTATCACCAAGAGAGTTTGGATTAAGATACAACAATATATGATGATATTGGGCCCCTTGAAGGTGATTTGAGTGTTGATTATATAATCACTCATAAAGTTAATTATACCATCATCAAAGAGGAATTTAAGCATGAAATACTTCCAGATTTCCATGATACAATACTTATTGGAGAGTTTGAAAAAGGTGTGATGATTGAGAAAGAAGATGAGATCTATTAAGGAGACATGAACTTACAACAAGCTTCCCTATATATGGAAATGCAAATTTTCTATGAGGAGGAAAGAGGGTAATAATGTGAGACATGTTTCCAAAACCAAGAGGACTTAACCCACTTGGCAGATTTGTTTGAGATGACTTCATCAAGTGACATGACAATTCAAGGAACAAAGAGAAAATGTGAGTCATCTAGTATCACACCCAAAAGGAAGCACACACAGAATCCTCATTCATCTAATGAGGAGGGAAATTCAATATACTCCCCTTTTGATCCAGGAAGGGAGTATGATCAAGGTGGATGTACGTACTCATTTGATTTCAGTTTTGATTTGTGTTCCCTAAGTGCTTAGTAGCACAAGTGTGTCTTTGTCTTATGTTTTTATTTTCTCTTGTGTGTGTTGTTCTTTCTTTATGTGTCTTTTGTAATCTCAGTTGTCTTGTGTTTAATCCAAGGTATGTTCATGTCATTTTGGGTGCCTATATGTGTGACTCCATGCCTAATAGAAGGATTTAGGTAACTGATCTTAGGCATAGCAAGCATGCCATCCCTAGGAATCACCAAGAATGTTGGTCAAATTTCACTCCCAAGTTTTCATCTTTAAAATTTGGCCAAGTACAATATTTGGAAATTTTCTTTGAAGGAGTATTTCTCTTTGAACCATAGCAAAAATACCAAGTGTTATTTCATTCGGAGACTTTGTTTTGATCTTTTAGCTGAGTGTTATTTCTTTCAGAGGTTTTTATTTGAGTTTTTTATTCAAAATGTTGGGAATTTTTTCAGACATTTTGTCCAAAATAATTTTCTTGAAAGGGCACTTAGGAAAATAGTACTTATCATATTTTCCAAAAGGGACATTTTAAAATTTCCTATGGACTTTTTTAGGGGTTTTCAAAGGTCTATTTTAGAAATTCGAATGGGTCATTTATAAATTTTTTGAAGGGCACCTCCATATTTCTGAAAAGGTCATTTTCAAAGTTTTTGAAGGGACATCTTTAGAAAGCTAAAAAGTAATTTACAAAAAATCCAAAGGAATTTTTAAGTAAGGTGCCCTATTCAAAAGTCCAAAGGACTATTTTTCTTTCAGGAAGTGAACCAAATAGAAAAGCCAAAAATTACATTTCAAAAAATCTAAGAAGGGTCATTTACAAAAAGTCTAAAGGGACATTTCTAAGTGTCAGAGGGTCATTTATAGATTGTTAAAGGACCATTTATTTTGGCTAAAGGGAAAATAGACAAAAGTCTGAAGGGCCAAATGGAAAGTCTGAATGAATTCTTTTGAAAAGATTGTCTGAGGAATTCTTTTGAAAAACTTGTCTGCATCAAAAAGAGGTCAAAGCCCAATTCTTTCAGACATTTTTTCTGATACAAAGGAAATAAAAGGCCTAAAATATTATTTGGGAAAATTGTCTACAGGAATTGCCAAGAGAAATCTCGAATGAATTCTTTCGAGAAAAGTGTCGAGACAAAAAGTTTGAAGGAGAAAAGTGCCAAAACAAAGAGTTTGAGGAAAGTGTTTCAAATAAATAAGAAAGGTGAAGGCCCTACAAACATCAATTTCACAATAAAAAATAGCCGTCAATGTCAAAATACTTGGTGGGAACATGAGAACAAACATGGAGGTAACAAATGGTTGAATCCCAAGCATCTAGTGTAGACAAAGCAAGTAGAATGGATAAGTTGACAATTCGAGTCATTGATACCAGCTAACCAAATCAAAGAGTTTCCATGAAATCAACAAACATAGGTGTGTAAAGGATGGTTAGTAGTTAAGAAAAACATTTTTAACTATTGCCATAAGTCCCATTTCCCTTAGCAGTTTATGTGTCAGCTCCTCTATTTTCAATTTTGAAGGCTCGTAGATGATTTTTGATAGAAACCATTTCCTGTGTCAATTTTGAAGGTCTTATGCAACTTTTCACCATTCTTATGACTAGTTTCAAATAAGTTTAACTCCTAACATGATATGAATCACCCCATCTCCCTCTCTCATGCATTTGTAACTGATCTTCATGTTGGTGACACATGTCCTTGTGCCTCTTCAACTTCTTTTCTCTCTCTCTTCCTCAAAGTTTTGAAATTGAGCCATTTTTGGATATTTTAAGGGACCACATTTTTTTTATGGTGAATCCCTACTAAATTGACATTACACTTTGCCTTTGAACATTGAATACAAGTCCAAGTCTGAGTTGCGAACATTTTGTCTAAGTGTGTGAGTTATGTATAGTGGAGCTAAGTGATAGTATCATCTTTACTACTTTTATCCTTCATGTTTAAGCAAGGGTTCTAATGTTAATAGGTCATGTGAAGTGTGTTTAATATACTAAGATCTCTTTCAAGTATGTAATTATATCTATGGTGTAAAATATATCCCTTAGTTCAAGTATCTTGTTGATTATCCCAAGCATGTTACCTTCACATTAAAATACTATGTTAGGATCTTTTCATGCATGGAATTGGTCTTGGAAAGTATTTTTGCTTAGTATAAGTATTATAGTCTATGGGATATATTCTTGGTGGATCACCTCTCTAGCATATTTTTAATTTTATGTGAACTCTTGACTCTTTTCATGAACAAGCATTAAGATAGGTGATAGATACTTAAAGAAGAATTCAGGGAGCTAGCCCTTTCAATCCTAGAGATTCATCTCTCCTACAAGTTCCCACAAAATTGAGAGATGATTCAATGTTGCATCAAATTAAAGGAGCTTCATAAAGAGTCTTAAGGTGCATAATTTAATGACAACAAGTTCCTCAATAAGTACATCATGACCCTCTCTCAAGCGGGCTTCACCTATCAAGTTACCATATTCTTTGATGGATCAAAGTGTCAACATGGTGGGGGAGATGGTATCATCCTTATCCCCTTTGATGGTGAGCCTCTTCCTTTATCCTTCAAGCTTGATTTTGAATGTATCAACAATATGGCTAAATATGAAGCCCTAATAATAGGACTTTAGACTGTCTTAGCCATAGGAATCAAAATTATCAATATCTTTAGTGACTCCCAACTTGTGGTCAATCAAATCAATTCCTCTTACTAGTGTAAGAATGATATTTTATAACAATATAATCAATTAGTTGATAAACTCTTAGCATAATTTAAACACTACCGCATCCAATCAACCCCATGATCTACTAATAAGTTCACTGACACCATGGATTCCCTTACCTCTTGAATACCATATGTACCCTCAGACTTTAAGCCATCTATCATTATCTATAGACTTACCCAACCTTACTATGTCAAACTAGATTCTCCCACCATTTTTAATGTGGAGGAGACCTAAACTGACCTTTGGTATTAGAAAACCTTTGACTATCTCAACCTTGCCATCATTCCTTCTATATTTTCTAGGAATGCTCAAATAGAATTTATCCAGATTACCTCCGGTTATACCATTATGGGGGGAATTATTTATAAACATGGCTTTGATGGCCTCCTCTTTCATTACTTATGTAGTCACAAATCCTCTCATGCTATCAAGGAAATACATGATGGTATTTGTGGGGGACACTTTAGTGGCCTCATTATAGCTAAACATAGCATTAACCATGGCTATTACTAGCCTACCCTTAACCAAGATTATTTATATTATGTGAAAATGTGTGTTAAGTGTTAACAACATGCTAATTTGCATCATGTACCTAGACACAGTCTTTAATTTTCCACCAATTTTTGGCCCTTCTCACAATGGGGTATAGACCTCATTGGTGAAATTAATCCCCATCCCTCATAGTGACACCACTCTATCATCACTGTGAGTGAATATTTTACCAATTGGGTAGAGGTTATTCCTCTAATCTCGACCAAAGTGGAAAATATTATCAACTTTATCAACCATCACATTATCTATCACTTAAGTGTTCCTCATAATATTATAATTGACAATGGTAAATATTTTAAGAACAAGTCCATAGTCTATACGATGCTTTCATCATTAAGTTAAGATTATCCTTGCCCTATCCCCCTCAAGTGAATGGACAAGCTGAGGCCTCTAACAAAACTCTTAATATCATGCTAACTAAAATGGTCAATGCATCTAGTCAAGATTGGTATTCATATATCCCCTTCACCTTATGGGCATATCATACTAGAATTAGAAACCCTAGGGTGCTACCCCTTTCTCTCTTGTGTTTGGAATTGAGGTTGTCTTACCTCTTGAGGTCCAAATCCCTTCTCTTTTCATATCTTTGTAGGAACTCATTTTTTAGGATCATTATCATCAACATAATTTAACTCATCCTAAGCTACTCAATGAGCATCATTCATCAGCCCTTACCCACCTCCATGTCTATTAAGAGTGAGTCAAGCATGCCTATAACAAACACCTTAGAGTGTGAGAATTCAACATTGGAGACCTCATCCTGAAAGAAAATTATCATGTCACCAATATGGAGAAAATCAAGTGGGGAAAGTTTGATTTCAATTATCTTGGACCCTATATTGTAACCCATAAGTATGGATTAGGAGCTTATTGGTTGTCTTTTCTCGAAGGCCACCCAAAACCTGAGCCCCTCAATGCTTTGCATTTGTATCTATTATTTTGTTAAGAAGGATCAAGTTCACCTTTTATTTAACCTAATATCTTCCCTTTCTATCCACACTCATCCATCTACCCATTTTAGTGGAAATTTATTAAAAAATGAATCATGTGATTATCCATCATAGTCATAGCCTAATCTTGAATAATGGGTACCATGGCTCTAACCATGGCATGATTTTCATGGTATTTTTCATCCCTTTCATAGCATGGATTCCCATGGTCATTGTCACCTAAACCTATTCACACATAATCAACCTTATTGTGATTTTAGATTTGCCTTCATAAAGGTGAACCCTTAAGCCTATATAATCAAGTCTATGTCAAGCAAAATCAAAAAGTAAAAATTCTTATCACTAGTAATCATGGGTCATTCCCATCATTCACATACTACTCCCTTGAAGGATAGTTGTTAAAAATTTATTTGAAATTTCCAAACGTAAGGGGACTTTTCCCTTGAAGGAAAACTATCAAAAAACATTAACTAAATCAAATAAACTTAGATCACTCCCTTGAAGGATGGTTGAGTAAATCATTTGTCAAAAGCATAGTAATTTCTTGGAAGCTTTCTGTATCGATCAACTTCCCATATAAAACAACAAAGAAAATGACCCATTTTCAAAATCATACAAAAGAAAAATAATTTTTAAAGTTGTAATCAGATCTCACACAACATAATCATGTGGAAAACATAATCAAATTTCATAGGTAGACTTCCCACATCGATCAGTCTACCATTTTGTATGACATAGACTTATTTATACTAACTCTTTAAACACCTACAGAAGAGGCATGTTAGTTTCAAAAATAGGTTCCATTCTCATCTATTTCCCCTATAAGTGAGGGATTTTGAGCTTACTTATCATGATGTGGTCAAGGCACCTTATTAACCAACTAATGAATGCTAATGCAAAGTATTCGAAGGGCTTATGTTCATTAAGCCAATCCAACTTCAATTTTTTTCTATTCCTTGTCAAAGAAGCATTGTGCCCTCTTCTTATCCACTCATGACTAGTTGATATTTTCATTTAGGCATTTGTCTCTCAATTTCATTCTTTTTTATCCCATCTAATGTTGTTAATTAAACTACCTCATGAATTTTATCTTAAAACAAATTAACAACAAGCATAACCATAACCATAATCACAACCATAACATCCATGAGCAATAAATCAATCAACCATTTCCCACATGTCTAAATAATGAATCATATGCTCATTAAAACTCTGCATGTCATAAACATAACCATAATTCAAATCCATCTTATGCCTAACTAAGTCTACACTAGTGTCTGGCAATCATAACATAAACATAATCCATAATCAACATAACATCACATCATAAGCAATAAACATCAACATAAACCATAAACCATGAACATGAGTAATAAATAATAATCATATATATAACTCATGAGTCAAATATCATAATAAATGTGTACAAGCAAATAGACATGTCTCTCTCAAAATGTACATCTCACCTCATCAACTTGTAGGGTGGAATCAAAATAATATACACATGTCATAATCTAGTCATATCTTACATATGCCCCAAGGGCACCATTATCTTCTAGAGTAACACTAGATCCTATTATCTACCCACATACTATACCTTCTAACCCCCCAGATGTACTTGTCTATTTAGCTACAAATGCTACCAACTAACCTAGAGTCACCACACTGGCACCACCTACCAAGTTGGCTCTATACTCACCCATTGGGGCTCCTATGGATACTATTCAAAACTATGGCCTCATGATACCATATCTCCTCCACTATATCTAGGTATCATGTCATGGGGATTGTGCCTAGTGTCCCTATCTATGTTGTATATAATCTTCCTCCTCTTTGTCTCAAAGAGTCTCTCTCCTATGTAACTAAGATGAGTGAAGACCTTAGCTGGTCCTTGTCACCTATGAGAGTAGTAACTTGACCCTGTAAGGTAAAAACTTGACTCTATAAGGTGTCCACCTACCCCTATAACACTATGACCTATACTAATGTAGTGGATAATGCCACTCCTTCCTATCCATTGGGGCCAGCTCCCTATACCTATGCCCTCTAACCCCCTCTCCAAGTTGGGTTCACAGCCATTGGCCTTTCACCTCCATCATCATCACCAATGTCTGCAGATACATATAAATGATGGTACCATGCTATATACCCATCTATAAACTTGACATAATCTATTTTTCCCTAGTTGGTAACTCCTTATGGTCTAACAAAGTTGGCACAGGATGTGCTCTAGTAATAAAATATGTATGTCCTCTCACTTATACCTAGGAAATGCACTCAAAATACCATGTACAAGGCCAAAATACATCCTCACCCTTTCAAATGGGATGATATCCACCTCTACATCCCTCCAACCAAATATCCATATGTAGCTTTATAGGGAAAGTGTTTGCCTCCTATACCCAGGCCATACTAGAAACTAAACATAAGGTCTCCAAGTGATGTCTCCAATCACTAGTGAACCCTTGAACCAATCCACATCATGTACCCCACCTCCTAAACCTAATATAGTGAAGTCACCCCTTCATCACATAAAGCTGATTAGGAACTCAATCTATGTGTACCCTACCCACAATAATCCCACTAGCCTCAGCATCTAGATGTGCTCATAGGCCCAACAATGTAGAACCAATAGTAATAGCTCTACTATCACCCCCAATAAAAAATATGGGAACCACCCATTGCTCAATTCAAGAAGAAAAAAGTAGGATATGGCTATCATAAGAATCATCATGAGTCTTTTCTCACTTGGGGCCCTCTTGTATAATGTGTTATAGCTAAACCCAATAGCATGCCATCGAACCCAATCACTATATTCTCCATAAAAATCTCCATGAGCTCATCTCACTCCTCTCACTCTATATGATAAATCAAATCACCCTAGAGTGAAATTCATGTGATCCTATGCACATCCTTGATCAAGATCATCATTTCACTAGTTAGTAGTATGAAGGTGTTCATATTATGATCCCATCTCTCAATGAGTGTTACAACCATAGAGGCATCTCGAGGCACATGTTGATAATTCATCATCATCCCCAATTCAACCTCCTTCATGTGGGCCTATTCTATTGGGGTCATCCCCTACTGGATCTCTATAAAGATACGTGGCACTAGTCGTGCATCTGTACCTACTCCCTAGCCTACACCAATTCAAAAACATGGCTTAGTCACCTACACCAATATCACCTACCCTACTCTACCTTACCATTTAAAGCAACTGACCTATTTCTCTAAACCCCTCCTACCAATCTACCCAATTCTGACCAAATTTACCCTCTTAACCTACATGGTCAACCTACCTAACAACTACCACTTATTTTGACTTAAAAAATTTAAACATTTATAAAAACCTTTTTTTCCATAGGTGACTGCCAATGGTCATGGTGACCATCGATAGTTAGGCATCCATTTTTTAGGGATGTCAACCATTGATGGTCGAGCTTGACCATTAATGATCATTGTGGGTCTTCTGCTATTGAAACACCCAAACCCTACCATACCCTAAAAACTACCCAAAATACAATCAAATTTCCTACCTTACTACCCTAATGTGTCTTTCCATCCCAATTGACCTACCCACCAGATCAATTTCACCTTTTACTCACAAATTTACCTAAATTCCCTAAAAAACCTAACTAGGGCATAGCAAACCAAACCTAAGCATTTCAACCTACCTTGACCTCTCATCCTAATACACATGCATAAAATCAAGAAAATATATCAAATTAAGGACACCCCTGCCTCATTTCATGACTACCACTATGGAGTCAATCATAGGCTTGTTAGTCTTTGTCTGTGCCCATGTGCTCTTTGTATCCTCACTAGTTTATCTACTTTATCAACCTTTTACTCATTATCAAGTAATCGCCATCAACTATCACTTTCACCTGAATATGAAAATCACCAAATCTCTAAAGCATATGGTGACAAATGAGGTTAAAGTAATTCAATCTTACTTTTAACTTGTAACCTTTTAGGGTTTGTACCCTAACCATTGACAATCAGCGTGACTATCGATGATCACCATTATGGATATTGACCGTCAACGATCAAGGTACTCACCTTTTTTTACCCATCACTAAAGTGAACCTTTTTATCAAAACCAACCTATGGTTACCCACCCTTGGAGGCTACCTTCATCACCCAACCCAACCACTTTGTCACCTCATCATTGGTCCATTTCAACCCAACTAGCACACGTTTTGTGACACCTTTTGCCTAGTCCTTTGACCATAGTGACAACATTACCATGTTGATACTTTTTGAACTCATGCCACCTCACACTTACATGATCCACTTATCTTTTTGGGAGTACTTCCTACCTCAGATACCTATGACACTTGACCCATTTTTATTTTCATTAGGAGCACTTCCTACCTTATATACCCACCAAAATATAGACATCACTTATAATAATTATGAGTGTACCCATTTTCATGCCTAAATGTAATCACACGGTCCTCTTATCTCTTGTCCTTCTAGCACTGACCTTTATTTTTACCAAATATGGTAACTTTGTCAATGCACGATGTTGGCTATCACACTTTGTTGTCATACTTTGCATGCCTATTTTTGCTTTAGTGCCCAACTTATCACCCACCCTCATTATGTCCACCTTCATCATCACCTTCATCCACCTTGTTAAACCTACACTTGATTTTATTATACCTCATTGACTCTTAGTTTGAGGGGGAACACCTCTCATACTCAGGGCAACCAGACCTTTGACTAGAAATTCATTTTTGTTTTGCAACTTATTAATTCAAAGCTACATAACAAAAAGGGGGAAAATGTAGACATCATAAATCCAAACACCATGATTTTAAATGTCATAATTCCCCTTGACCACTTCGGGAACCTTTTAGGACCAATTTAGCCCTTTGACCCCTAACCAAGCTTAACCCAAGTTAGTTTGACCAAATTGGCTTAACCCAACCTTTTGCCTACTTTTACCCTTTACCCTCAATCATCAATGATCAGGATGACAACCAATGGTCACCCTGACCATTGATGATCAAGTTACACCTCCTTAACCAACAACATGTAAGCCACCCACCTTTCTTTTCTAAAAATAACTTGTCTAAATCCATATATGATCCATTACATGAACGAGTTAAAATTAGGAGGCCCAGTTAACACCTTGTGGTAACTCTCTTGCCTTGACTATAAGAAGAGAGGAGCAAGAAGGTGAGATCTATTTGAAATTTTTATCAAGAGATTGTGCATCCAAAATTATCTTTTTTACAGGTCAATCATCATTATAAAATCAACTACTATGTTAGAGATCCAACTTGCCACCGTAGCTCTACCAAAGTGCCAAGTATTGTTACTCTATCAGAATCACATCAAACTCCACCAATAGGTCAATCACCTCAAGAATCCAACAAATCAAATTTTTGTAAGATAAGTAATTGATTTTTAGTATTCAACTACTTTATTTACCTTTCACACTTAGCCAACATCAACCCATCTCCAAAAATCCCACTTTGTGATCTCATCAATCAGCCATTCACCAACCCAAATCTACACATAGTAACCATTGATGATTGTCTCAATTGTTGATGGTCACCCTGACTATCGATAGTCACCATAATCATCGATAGTTAACCCAACAACCGATGGTCACTGTGGTAGTAAATTATTTCCACCTACTTATCCCTAATTAAATTTGATTTTTTGTGTCTTTCCTTGTTCATAGGCCCCTACTTGATTTTTTAAAGTTGACCCTAATCATTTAACACTGGTATTAATTAGCTTATCACTATTTTACTCATTTCTAATCTATTTCTTTAGCAAGTATCTCTTGTGTTTAATTTTAGTACATTTTGATTATTGATGCAAGTATTTTCTATTTTGTTTCTAAATTTAATTTGTTTAAATGTGCGGATTGATAACCCCCAAGAAATCTCTTGCTTCTGGGATCTAGCTATCGCTAGGCAATCCACTTAACTATTTGTCTAACAAATTTTTTTGCTTTAATGCTTTCTTATCTGCACATCATCCTCCCAAGTCAAAGAGGAGCTCTTCAAAATTATTTGATTCAATACACACACAATCAAATAGGTTTTTTAACAATACCTGTACTTAGTTTCTTCTTTTCCCTTTCCTAAAATATAAGTTGAAATTCATTGAAACATGATAGTTACATACAAGTCAGGACACTCCTCTAGCAAGTGGTCCTTTTTATAGAAAGCACATGTAGGGTATTTTGGACAATCTCTCTGATAGTGGTCTGGGGATCCACATTTGTAACATGTACTAGTTGGAAAGTGACCACTTCCTCATCCTCATCCTCTACCTCAGCCATGGTAACCACCATTATCTTGATAATTTTCTATAGAGGTTTGGCACGTGTCACATGCTCATGCTTCATGAATATCACTAATCAAATGATAATTGTTAGTTTCATGAGTATATGCATCACAACTCTTAGAATAGTTAGATACCTTTATGTGAGTTATTCACTACAAAAATGGGCAAGAGTGTACATCATGTTCTTCATGACAAATTTCACACATCTATTTAAGTATTATGCAAATGTTCTTACATGGGAAATTACTCTATGTATGATCTTTGAATTTGTAGTCAGTGCACTTAACACTATTGTGTGTATCACGTACACTATTGGTTATCAACTTCTCAAACTTTGGTGCCATTGAAGCTATCTAGGCTTCCATAAATGGGTTAAACATGGTATCGACACTTCCTACTACTTCAGCACAGATGGCAGCTTCCAAGGCTTCATGCAAGTTAGTGAAAGTCTTCCAAGATAAGGTTCATTAAAAAGGTAGTAATAATCCTCCCAAAAACCATTGTGCATGTTGAGAAACATTAATCTCAAATGATAGTTTAGACAGCAATGTCTTGAACCTTATGACACACTCTCACATGCTTTCAGTAAGTCCCTACTTTATGTCCTTCAATGTCGTTATGCTTTGTTATTCAAATTTAGGAATGTCAAACTCTTAAAAGAAGGATACTTTAAGTTGATCAAATTTGACCACTACTTGTTGAGGGTCAAACTTCCTATACCATGTGTGTGCATGCTCCAATAAAGTAGTTGTAAACTATGTGGCCTTGTGCTCAAAAGAGGTGATGCCACAAAAGAGGTGATGCCACATGCTCTCTAAATAAGTTCACATTTGTGGACATGTTTGATTACATTCTCCATGCCTAGCTATTCTGATAAGTCAAGCGTCATATTTTAATATACCATTGTTGGTTGAGGTACCTGAATTGGTGGTTATTGTGAAATTACAACCCCTATCCCTTGAGGGGGAAGTCCACTACCTCCTCTTGTGCCTCCACCTTATCCACCTCTAGTGCCTCCACCAGTAATGCTCATGACATGGGGTGCAATATCCAGGTGATTAACCAAACTTGGGCTTGTACTCTATCCACTTTATGGTCCCATCCCTCTAGGCATCCCTAGTTTTGCCATGTAATTCCTTTGAAGGGGGAAGGAAAGTATTAAGTCTATATGTATGTCAAATTGATAATTTTCAATATCCCTTACTGGTTCAGTCTCTGATTCAATGTTGCTTGTGTCCCATAATGTATGTGTACTTCATTTGATTCAAGAGCATGAGTGCGCACTATGGTTGGGGAGCCTGGTTGGTTCAGGCTTGGTTCTTCAGTTATCATCATCTAGCTAGTTTCTCCTTCATATGATAGTAGAGGCATAGGGCAAGGCTCAAAAGTTGCGGGGCCCTCTTTGTGTGTCTCTACTTCCCTATGGATCTTGATATCACTCTCTAAGCTCTTTTTGTCCCTTTCTACACCACTAAATCCCATAATCCTTTACCAAGATTCATCATACTTCCTTTAGACACCTAAATCTAGCCACCAATGACCTCCAACTAGGATTTTGACCAATTTCTACCTAAAGTGCACAATTTGTCTTAAAAACACTAAAACACATTAAATGAGTTGAAATTGATATATTCAAGCGCTAATTTTGGCTAGTGTATCATTAAATGAAGCAATGCAATTTATGGGCTAGCTAACTTTGATTAGATCATTTCGAGTTAAAATGCCAATTTTACACCTAGATGCTCTAGATTGCTCTTTTCTATTATATTTCTTATATGAAATGCATGTCTTCATTATTTTATGTTGGCAACATCTTAAATGGGAATACGGTTCCAACACATCTGACATTGACTTCCAATTCTAATCTAGTCAAATTTTGGACCAATAACAAGGCATTCTGATCAATTTGAGTAATCTGTGCACAAAGTGCTTAATCATGCTTGAGAGCTAATAAAACCAAATTAGAGCCTAATTAATAATTCCATGGAAATTTATTCAATACTTATTTTTAAAAATGAATAATGAATAACTACATCATCAGGTGACCTCATTTCTTGAGAAGACATCCCTAGGCCATAAATGCCATAAATATTAAGATTATGGGTCTCCCATGCCTCATAATGACCCTCCATGCCTCTTCAATGCCCCTTTTTCCAATTTCATGATGAGGATAATTATAGATTTAATTCTAAAAAAAATAATTATTCCTCAACCACACATCTTCATCTCAAGATAGACTGTTCAAGTTGATTCTAAGCAATCTCAAAAATCTATAAATAGGAGGCCTTGCCTATTAAATTTTAAGCTTAACTTGTGAAAAGTTACCATGTAAAATTGAGTCTAAGAGCTCTCACATGCCAAAGTTATGATGCCAAGATATTGAGCCAAGCCAAGCCAAAGCCATATAGTGCCAAAGAGAAGAGGAGATACCCAAGCCTCCTTTGATTAAGACTTCATGAGCACAAGCCAAGCAAGCCACTAGAAAAAGAATTCGGAGCATCCAAGGAAGGTGAAGGATTCTTTTTTTCTTTACTTTTTAGTTGTGTTTTTCATTCTTTTTGTTATTAAGCTCACCCAAGTAACTAGGCCTAGAAATGTATGCTAGCTAGTGTGTTTTTATTAATTTGTTTTCATTTTGGGACTAACACAATACTAATCACCTATCTTGAGTCGAATTCCTAGTTCACATAATGGCACACCCGATAGGACCACACCCCAAAAATTTGATCAAATAACATCTACAAGTAACATATTAACCATTATCATGCAGGGTCTTGGAGTGTGGAAGCAAAAAAGGTAAAGATTTGAGCAAAAAGCTTATTTTTTGGAGATCACAATTTTATTTGTAGGGCTATGTAATTTAGATCCTAACTCACCCCAACTCAAATTCCAACTTAGCCTAAATTGACCCAACTCACCCTAACTTGGATCCCAACTTGGCCTGATTCGACCCAACTCACCCTGACTCGGATCCCAATTTGACCTAACTCGACCCAACTTGCCCCAACTTGGATCCCAACTTGGCCAGACTCAACCCAACTTACCCTGACTCAAATCCCAACTTGACCTGACTCGACCCAACTCACCTTGACTCAAATCCTAACTCAACTTGACTTGACCCAACTCACCCTCACTCAGATCCCAACTCAACCTGAATTGACCCAACTCACCCTGACTGAGATCCTAGCTCAGCCTGACTTGACCTAACTCACCTTGACTCGGATCCCAACTCGGTCTGACTTGACCCAACTCACCTCAACTTGGATCCCAACTCGATTGTGTGAAACCTGATAGCTAAAAGGCTATTTTAAAATTCTTGGTTTGGGGTCATACAGACTCTATTTTGGATAATTTGTTTTTTAAAACCATGTGTTTTTTCCTAAATTTTTAGAATCTGACATTAGTTTAACTTCAATTTTCATAGAGTTTTTACAAATTTTTGAAAATATATTTGGATGTTTCTAATCTAACACATTTTCTTTTGGGGTGATGCCTTAAGAGTAAACAGATAATCAACAGATTTCAAATTTGATAAATCATGTTTTAGACCACCTTTTGAATGCTTTTAAAATGAATTAGGAACCTTATTTTGGTGCTTAATGAAACATTTAGAGTCTTAAGTGAAGGATTTCAAAGTTACAACTTAAGATCAAGGGGTCAAAATAACACCACCACATCTTTCGTTTGGGCTTAAAATTAAACACACTTATTAATTTTTATTTCCTGGTTGTTTAATTAGAACTTGTTCGGCAAAAATAAGGTTTGTGCGTGTATGTTCTTTAATTTTTCCCTTTTAGGGAACCCTTGGAATCAAAAGCACTTTCTTTATTTGTAAATTGCCTAGTCTAAGGCATAACAAGAATGTCATCTAAAGCACTCCCCAAAAACTCAAAAAAGTATTGGGTGACCTTGACAATGACCCTGAAGTCTTTCTATTTTATGCTTTCTTTATTTCATGTAAATTTGGCTTGTGAGGGGGATGTCATTACCTCCCATGAGTTATTTAAGGAATTTTTGACTTAAGGTTTCACCTCCCAGTATTGACTTCATTTAGATCCATATTGGGGTTGCACATGGAACATAGTGGCACTTTGGACATCGCACTACACTGAGCGAATAATAGGATGTAGTGATTGTAAAAATGACTAGACCTTTTTGCAACAAACCAAGTGATACGGACCTAAAATCCATGATTTTCTTTTGCATTGTTTGCTGTGAAAGTCATTGTGCAATTGATTCCCCTAGAACATTTAGAAACTTGTAGATCTTAGACAAATCCCCACTTACCATGAAAGTATTGTTGGTGCAAGGTGCACCTTAAGGTCCATATTGCAGTACTGTCATTTGAGAGAAGGGGGGTGTAAAAACCCTACTATATAATGCATATTTACTTTTGGATGAACACTTAAAATCCTCTCAAATGACGTATATTGATGGATTCTAATAATACCAAATAACCTTGTCATTTTAGGATCTAAGAATGATTAATTAGTTGGTTTTATCATAGATTAAAGTCTTGTTTGGAGTCAAAATGTGGTGTAAACAAATGATACAAACCAAAACACATAGTCTTCATTTTCCTTTGAACAAAGAGGTGTTATGTTGCCCACGTGAAATCATCAATTTGCCTTGTTCAAAGTTCATCAAAACTTGGAGTCATATCATCCACTTTGGCATAGTTATGCTACCCAATTGAGTCTAGACCTTTGCCAAAGTTGTGTAAGTCATTCATTTATAATCTAAATTCAAAATTATGCCTTTATAAGTTTATAGGGTTGATGTGTTAAGTGGGTTCACCATTTGTACTAAACTTGAAGGAACTTAGGTTCAATTTCTAATTTGGGTTAAAGGTCATTTAAGACTCATGATCGTTATCACCACTTGATAGACTTAAGTCATTTTGTGCTAAACACTTGCACTATGAGTCTATGCACCACAACCTTTTGAGTCAAGAAAGGTAGTGTTATGTTGTCAAATTTGTGACAAATTATCTTTGCCTTAGAGAGTTTTTGAAACGAGCATTTTATCACATATTTTAGGTAGTCTAGCATTGTTACGCTACATAAAACATTTCAAATATTTTTTCATAGGCCCTCTTGCATAGATTTCAAATTTGTTCCTACATTTTAAAACCAATCTAAGTATACTTTTATGAACCTTTGTCTAGCACAGTTACACCGTTCACTTTTGTCTAGCTTATTTTTCAAAAGAACCAAGTTTTATACCATTATTTGTGAGAAAATAAACTATCTCTAAATTGCCTTTTATTTCATACCTTATACCTATTTGATCAAGTCTATGTCCAAAAATCAAATGCCTAATGTTTTTCAGAAGTGTTTCAAATCTATTAGATTAAAATTTTCATCTATTTTCAAAGTCTCTCTTTTAACAGTGTTTGGCCAAGAGTCCTAACTCATGCCTTGTTTGAGCCTAGATTTTGATGCCACATTTGGCCAAAAGACCTAGCAACTTTTGATTTCCTAGATTAGACTGATTTGAAACACTTTGACCTTAATGTTTGGCATTTCAATATTTGGTTCATTTACTTAATATTTTTGTGTAAGACATGTAATGTTAGACACTTAACATTAGCTTATGTTATCACAAATCTTTGCATAAACCTTTTAATCTTTTTAACAAATCTAGACCAAGTTTGAACATCATATTTTTAGGCATTATCCTTTTAGAGTTTGTCTAAATCTCTCACCTTTCTATCACAAAGCATTGACTATGGATCCCAACATGTATTCCTACACTTGTAGTGGACTCATGTACAATTCAAGGATTAGTAATGTGGTTGCACAGGAAGAAATGGTGCAAGACCCCTACATGGATAATATTTCTTATGAGATGGATCTTTATCCCTATTATAATACTCAATTAGGGGCACAAATCCAAGATCCATTGGATAACTATTTGGTTAATACACCACCTTATTTAGAACAAGACCAAGAACAAACTACATAATACCTAGCTATAATACTCATAGCTAATGAACCAGCACAATAGTCATGCTCTACTAATACACCTTCCACATATGATCCATTTTTGTTTGAGAATCATTTTTTGGAGAAAAAAGATGAGATTTTGGTTCAAGCCATAGAGATAAGGGCCAAGTTTCCATTAGACTTCCCCCATGAGAATTTACCAAGCCTAGTAAGAATGCCCCACAACATAATTTATGATCAACAGGTTTATTCTAGCAATCCTTTGACTCTGGTCCAAATAACATATCAGGTCCCTAATATGCTTAACAGAGGAAAAAACATCATGGAAGATCACTTTAACTAAATGTAGACAGCATATCAAACCTACCTGAATCTAACACATAACTTCTATCAGATGACCATGGTGAATAAACCTCTTATTGACGTAGTTCCTTCAACAGGAGTTTTGATAGAGATAATTTTTCAAGACAATCAAAATTTAGACCCATTCGCATAAAACACTTCAATAAACAACTTGCTACATATGCCAATTATTGAAGAAGTGTCTTCTACTTCTACATAGAATAATGAGCAAAATATAGTGGAAAATGTGCAAGCAATGTCAAATCCAAATCAAAGTGGTACTAACGCACAAACAACTAGTCAATAACATGTGCCTATAGTTAATAACACAAGTGGATCATCATACCAAGGAATAAGAGCTTCTGCACCCCAACCTTCACCACCTACTTCCCAACCTCAACTAGTTGCTTCATCAAGTGTGTAACCAATAGGATTAGGTAGTCAACCAGTAACCAATGTCATGTCTCAACAACTGAATGTGATGAGTCATACTCTTCCTCAATAAGTGATGAGTTTTATTCCATAATAACAGGCACAATATAGTGTACCAATACAATAGAGGCCGAATATATTGTCACCTCAACAAGGGGCAACTAATGTTCCACATCGTCAAATAGTAGCAAGCATACCTCCTCAGTTGCAGACCAATATACCAATCCAAAACCAAATGATGACTAGCCAACAACATGTAAATATTGATCATCAATAGATGTTGAATCTTTAACATGCTTTCACTTCCCAATAAGGATTCATGCAACAAGGAGGCTCCCATGTTTCTCAAGTACCTACTAGATAATAATCGATTCAAAATGTGCCATAAGTTTAGAGATAGGGTCTTGGTTCAGAAGTTCCCACTCAACAGCAAGGTTGATTAGTCGGTAGCATGTCCCTTTTCAAACACAACAGGCACATTATAGTTATATCTCTCTATCTCAACCACAAAATCCTCTAAGTCAAACCTTCATATCCAACCCAAACCATTATATCACACAACTAAATGTGCAATTTCAAGTACATCCTAATCCATATATGCATACTCTTAGTCCATTTCCCAACCAAACCAATATACCCCAATAGATATCTACATCATACCCTAGTTAAAGTGTCTCACTTGTGACCTCACAACCATCTACCCAAACTAATATTCTCCCTCAAACCCTATGTTCCTTCCAGTTTCCTATCCCAAGAATTGTAATAGATGAAGGATGTAATTGCTACCATTCAGGTTGGGAAATAGTTTAAAAAGTTTA
The DNA here is from genome assembly GCA_037957365.1 of Torreya grandis. Taxonomy (NCBI): domain Eukaryota; kingdom Viridiplantae; phylum Streptophyta; class Pinopsida; order Cupressales; family Taxaceae; genus Torreya; species Torreya grandis. Next base: position 5,248,587 of record JARHVA010000090.1, on the reverse strand, counting down.
AGTTGGATGATGTGTGTTCTTATCCATTCAACATGGAATACTTACAGATACCATTTCCTTTAGGGTGTGAACCACAAAATTTTGACAAATATAAAGGGAAAGGTGACCCTAAGGCCTATTTATTTGAGTTCTTTTTCACATGCCAGCTAGTGGCATATAGCGATATATACCTTTTATTTTTATTTCCAAGAAGCTTGGCTAGACAAGCCTTGGAGTGGTTTTTAAAGTTGCCCAAGAATTTAGTGATATATTTTGATGATCTTTCTGATAAGTTTGTGTATCATGTTTCCTATAATATCAAATATGATATTTCATTAGTTGACTTAACATAAGCAAAACAAAAGGCTGGTGAGAGTTTTACAAGTTATCTACAATGATGGAGAGCCCTTACAAGCTGATTCACCCATAGTTTACTAGATAAATAATTTGTCATTGTGTTTACTAAAAATTTGCATAGTGAGATAGCTTATCATTTGGAACTACAATGTGCACATACTTTCAAGGAGATCATCGACAAAGGCTTATTGATTGAGTGAGCCTTATTAATAAAGGGATCATCAAGCTTACATCAACTAATTAGAATCAAGGTACCAATTAGGGAAGTGGTCAAAACCAATACCCAATCTAAGTGCAAAAATCACAACCAGTATAGGCCAATAATTAAGATAGACCAAAGCAATTCAATTGTAATAGGAATGTTGTGGGTAATGGAGTAACCAATTCATGTCATGTCCAAATAGTACAAACATCATTTGTACCACCTTTTTAGCTTACTCTCACCCAACAACCTCTCCAACCAATGCTACAAGCACAACAACCAAGACCTACACAATAAATGTAGCAACCTTTACCATTACAAACCCCTCTTCCAAAGAAAACTATGCCTATGCATTGTGTCTTTAGTAACCTAGGAGAGCTTATTAAGTTTATATTTCACAAACTTGCCACTGCTAATCTAATTAGTTGGCCTATACCAAATCATTATCCATAATGCATTCTTTATCTTGATTGGTACCATGAAAATGAATCTCATGAATATCATCAGGTTAATGGCTATAATCTATGAATATGTGTGAAAAGCAAGCATTTGATTGAGAATATATTAGAGAATGGGGAGATAACATTGGATAATGGTGCTTCTACCTTCAATCAAACTTTTGGAATTTTCAAAACCCCTTTCCCTAACATAACACACAGTATCAAAATAACAATCAACAACAACAACAACACCAGCCAGTGCAATAATAAAATCAACCATATCAAAATCAAAGGCCAAACTAGTAGAGTTAACAACTAAACTCATAATGTCAGAATAAGCGACAAAAACAAGGTCAAAATGTTAACAACCAATAAACTTACCATGTATCTGCACATGACTACAATAGGGTTGTAGGTCATATTATAGAAGGAAGCATTAATACCATCTCCATTAATCCTAGATTGAGCATTAATTAATCTAGACTATTGCTAAATAATACCACTCAACCAAATTATATAGATAATCATTCTTTGACTTGGGACTACACATATGCAAACCAGTAAATTGGGACTCCCACTTTTGGACCATATACAGATAACTCATCTTTACCACGTGACCACATACAAGTGCACTAGAAACTGAGACTTGTCCTATCTAGTCCCACACCATTCTCAACATTTGTTAGCAATTATGGTCCAGCATCTAATCCTAATTATGCAATCATAACTTGAAGGTCAAAGATAACTATCCTAGGTCCATAACCATCTGCCACTTTGCATGTTATCCAACGAACCATTTATCCTAAGAATAAACCATTCACCATTGACCAAGACACAAAGTTTGATATTGTGGAACAATTACAGAAGACACCAGCACAAATTTCTATTTTAGATTTGTTGTGAACATCAACAATCCACAATAATATTTTGAATGATTTTTTAACCCAAACCACTATTGCCAATGACATATCCCCTGATAAATTTCAAGCTTTGGTTGAACACCTAGCTATAGCCCAACAAGTCACATTCAACCAAAGTGATATGTCTTCCCTTGACCCACTCCATAATAATCCATTATACATAGAAGTTTATATAAATCAACATAAAGTGAAACATGTCCTTATAGAAAATGGATCAGGCCTCAACATAGTGTCTCTAAAGCTCATCAAGTTTTTTGGCTACACAATGGTAGATCTCCAACCAAAAATGATAACTATCAAAGCCTATGATAATCAAGAAAGAGAATCACAAGGCACCATTAGCTTACCAATTATCATTGGGCCTTTAACCCATGATACACTTTGCCATGTGCTTGATCTTGAGTTGTCATATAATATTATTCTAGGTAGGCCTTGGTTACTTGAGATTCATGCAGTCTTGTCAACGTTGCACCAATGTATCAATTTCTCCCACCAAGGGATGGAAGTGAATATTCCAAGATATTTACACCCATATGAACACTACAAACATCTTGAGGTTGAGTTTCAAAGCTACAATTACCAATATGACATGAATCCAAGTTTTAAGTAGGATAAAATAAAGGCCATACTTATTGATCTTCCATAGGATAATTGCATAGATCCTAATACCTTAGATTCCCTTTCCCACATGCCACCTCCTGAAGCTTCCAATCATTTCACCATTTTAAATAATGGCCCAGGGGAGTATGTGACTCATGATACCTTCCATTTTTTCAATCTTCCTAAGAATCCAAAGACCTTTGGGCAACCTAAACATACCCCACACATGCATTGGCAACAAAAGAACAAAGATAAGGGACGTGTCATGTTTGTACCACCATCTGGCCTAAAACCAAACCCTTTTGAAGGTGATGAATCATGGTTATATGATGACAACCAAGATGATTGTTTTAAAAGTGCAAAGTATCCTATTTCTAATAGGATCATGGAGTATCAAGATTATGAAGGAAGAGGCCTCAAACCAAATCAATAAGGAACCATAGAGCCAATTTCCATGACTAATTACAAAATACCCTATGGACTTGGATTTAAACCACCTTGGGGTGACCCCACATATCATATTCAAGTTCATCACTGGTGGCTATTGATGATGATGTCAACAATGAAGCAGAGTTCAATCATAGCCTCACCTTTGATGCCCTAGCTGAGACTAACTTGTTTGATAATAATGCCATATGTACTCTTGCCCCAATCATTTGTCATAACTCATTTCCATTATACTATCCCTGATTGATAGATTGGGACCAACAGGAATCCAATTTGTCAATTTATGAGTTTTAGAATGATGAGACATTTTGTGACTTTTTAGGCCTTAAGACAATGTTTTGTTGGGAGATCATAAATTAGGATTCTCAATTACATTAGATCCTGAAGCCTATTTTGGAGAGTGGGTGAACACCCTTAACCAAAAACAAATAAATAAAATATTGAGGTCCCCAAGTGAAAACCTCTTTGAGGCACTTTCTAACCAGGGAAAAAGTAAAGATAAAGGCTAGTCTAGTGGTGAAAACCTATTTCAAGTGCCATTAGATGGAACTGTTCATTCTTCTTCAAATTTAGACCAAGAGACCACTAACGATGAACTTACCCATCGATCCAAGTTTAGTTTTGTGTAATAATAAGTATTTGATCAAATTATTCAAGAATTTTTGACTATTTTTGTCACATGGCCAGATCTCCCATTGGGGGACTCAAATTCATCATGCCTAGGATATGTTGAAGAGCAAGTCCTAACAGAGGACCTTGATATAGTCCAACAATTCAAGTCTTTGCCTACTATCCTAGAAGATGGTTCAAACCTTGTAGTCAAAGATACAATAGAGGTAAACATCAAGACTCCATTGGACCCAAAATGGATAAAATTAGGTGCATCCCTCCCTGAAGAGGAAAGTGAAGTCTTTACAGCTCTATTGAGAGAATTTGTAGATATCTTTGCATGGGCTTATTCTGACATGCCAAGTTTGGACCCCACCTTGGTTTTGCACTACCTTATAGTCAATCCTGATACCAAACCAATGAAATAAAAGCTACATAAGATGCATCTTCATATTATTGTCTTGGTAAAGAAAGAGTTGGAAAAACTCTTAGAAGCAGGATGTATCTAGTCCATTAATTAATCAAAATGAATATCTTATGTTGTACTTGTTAGCAAAAAGCTTGAAGGAATTAGAATCTGTATTGATTTTCAAGACATAAATAAGGCTTATCCTAAGGATGACTTTTCATTGCCTAATATTGACATGATCATCAACTCCATGGTAGGTTATGAAATGCTTTCACTCATGGATGGCTTTTCAAGATACAATTAGATCAAAATAACATCAGAAGACCAACATAAAACAACATTCACCACTCCATGGGGATCATTTTGTTATCAGGGAATGCCATTTGGTCTTAATAATGATGGAATTACATATCAAAGGGCCATGATTATCATATTCCATGATATGATGTATGATATTGTTGAAGACTATGTCGATGACATATTAGGAAAATCCAAAACCAAGGTCAACCATCTAGTAGTGCTACATAGGATATTTGAAAGATTGTGGGAGTACAAAGTCAAACTTAATCCAAAGAAATGTGTGTTTGGAGGAGTAACCTTAGGAAATTTACTTGGCTTCATTGTGTCTCTTAGGGGCATTGAATTCGATCTGGCCAAAGTCCATGCTATAATCAAGATGTCACCACTAACCAATTTGAAGTAACTTTGTAGTTTGCAGAGCAAGATCTAGTCAATCTGAGGCTTCATCTCTCAGTTAGTAGACAAGTATCATCCATTTATACATCTTCTGAAGAAGGGATTTACATTTCACTAGGATGAACACTGCCAAATATCTTTTCAACAACTCAAGGACTATCTAGTTAATCCAATTGTTTTGTTACCTCCTATGCCAAGAAGGTCATTCTTATTATATCTATCAGCTACCGACAATACCTTAGGGGAAATTTTAGCTCAACATGATAACAATGGAAAAGAGCATACAGTATACTACTTAATCCATACCTTGGTCACATATAAACACAACTATGCACCTATTGAAAAAGCTTGTCTAGCCATGGTCTTCGCATCTCAAAAATTGTGTCATCACATGTTGAACAATAAAACCATGGTCATTTCAAAAGTAGATCCACTCAAGTATATACTATATAAAATATATTTATAGGTATAATGGTCAAATAGATCATGCTTCTTAGTGAGTTTGACATAGAGTAAGTCAATCAAAAAGCAATCAAAGGATAGGTCCTGGCAGATCAACTTGTTAAAGCACCCCTTACAGACACAAAGCCACTCACATTTCATTTTCTTGATGAAACCATAGTGACCATCATTGACACACCTCTTGGGGAGTAGCACTAGAAGCTATATTTTGATGGTTCATTTACTACACATGGATCATGGGGAGGTCTCTTATTTTTTACACCATAGGGGGATCTAATCCCTAAATCATTCAAAATCATTATTTCTTGTATAAACAACATGGCTGAGTATGAAGCACTAGTTGCAGGACTTTGATAGGTATTATAATGAAATATATCTCATCTAAAGGTTCACGGTGATTCTTAATTAATCATCAAGCAAGTCACAGACCATTTTCAGACCAAAGATGACAAGTTGGTTCTATATAAGGCTATGGTCGATACCTTAAAGTAGAAAATTGCAAATATCCAATTTAAGCATATACCAAGGGCTAGTAATAGAAATATAGATGCCATGGCTACTATCATCTCTCTGATTCAACAAACAGACAAAGCTAGAGAATATCAGTTCCTTGTTGAGAATTTGTTTACACCAACTCATGAACTTTCAATCGTTATAATGATTTGTGATATTTTTGGTCCTAATTCTATCTAGTACTCAAACATTTACAACTACCTTCATGACCAAATTCTACCACCTAACCTATCTTGAAAATAAACTAAATCCTTTATTCATTATTCTACTTGTTATACTCTACTTGGATCCGTCGTAGTTTTGATGGAACTCTACTTTGTTGTTTAACTTCAATAAAGTCTATGCTATTATTAAGGGAAGTTCATGAAGGGGTATGTGGAGCTCATTCTAGTAGGGTAATCCTATCCAAAAAACTCTTATGTGATGGTTATTATTATCCCATGATGGGCGTAGATGTAGTTACATATGTAAAGAAGTGTGACAGATGTCAATGGCATGCTAATATGATTCATGCCCCAGCACAAACTCTAAAATTGTTGTTGACACCATGGCCATTTACTACATAGGGACTCGATGTCATTGAGAAAATCAACCCCACTTCATCTGATGGCCAAAAACATATCCTTACCACCATTGATTATTTCACTAAGTGGGTTGAAGCTATACCCTTCACGTGACTAGAAAGCAAATTTCCAAATTTATCTTCAACCATCTCATTTGCTGCTATAGTATCCCCTCCAACATTATATATGATAATGGAGGATCATTCAAGAATAAGGATGTAGACCAGCTATGTACTGAATATAACATCACACAACATTTTTGTACAACATATTACCCTCAAGGTAATGGCCAAGCTGAAGTATAAAAAAAACCATTATCAATATTATAAAAAATATTGTCAATGATGTTGGTCATGATTGACACCTGCAAATATTCTTTTCCCTTTGGGCATACCGTACCAATCATCATACTCCTACATGAATCACTCCATACTCACTTATTTATGGTACTGAAACCATCCTTCCCATTGAGGTAGAATTACCTTCACTACGCATATTTTTCAAACATGTCCTAGATGATCATGACTATCAAGTATCTCACCTGCAGGAGATAGACCTATTTTATGAAAAATGCACAACTATGCTCAACAATCTTCAGGCATATTAGAATCGACTCAAATGCCACTACAATTGGCATGCCAAGTATGGAATATTTGAACTTGGTGATCTTGTTCTTAAATAAAACCAAAAGAATACCATGGTTGAAAAGAAGCATAAAGGTAAATTCAAACCAAACTAGATAGGACCTTTCATCATTACTATAGATTATGGATCAGGAGCATATAGGCTTGCCACACCAGACAAAGATGAACTTCTTGAGTTGATGAATATTATTCACCTCAAGCGGTATAATGCTTGAGTGCTAAGGTGTATTATCTGTAAGGATCATTTCAGTGGTGCCATTTTGTCACTATTCTTCTTTGTATAAATATCATTCTTATCCATCCTCTTAGTTGTATCCATTTTAACATTTTGATCTATCAACCAAATGTGTTCTAAATCCTAGCCTATTTGACCTTAGGTTTTGTCATTTTTTATGCATTTTCAGCACCGAGGAATCTAATTAGTTTCATCAGTTATTTCAAGTACTTCAGATAGAGATCATATCTTGGAGCAATATGATATAAGTTTCGATATTTGCATCTTTTATTTGTTACTCCTTTCTTATCATCAGTCTTGCTACTAATTATAACTGCCTTTGGGCAAATTAGTACCATTGATCCATGTCGTTGTGTCCTAGTTATAACCACATATAGGCAAACTAGGGGCAACATTTGTTTATTGAGCCTTGGCATACCAACTTGCCATTTCCTATGCTATACTATGCCTTTTTACCATTTGTGCCTATTTTGTTTGAATTGTTGGCTACGCTAGTCAGGTTCCTCTACTGTAAAGGTAGAACTACAATGACTTGAGGTCCTATTCTAGGACTATGTAGGTAGCGTTAGATACTTTTTGAGGTTAGCTCAGTCACCCTTTCCACCATGCTCTCTCTATTTTGTGAGTGACCTAAGTTTGAATGGTCTCATTATTTTGTGAGCGACCTAAGTTTGAATACTCTCACCATTTTCATTGATCCATGTCATTGTGTCCTAGTTATAACCACATATAGGCAAACTAGGGGCAACATTTATTTATTGAGCCTTAGCATACCAACTTGCCATTTCTTATGCCATACTATGCCTTTTTACCATTTGTGCCTATTTTGTTTGAATTGTTGGCTATGCTAGTCATGTTCCTCTACTGTAAAGGTAGAACTACAATGACTTGAGGTCCTATTCTAGGACTATGTAGGCAGCATTAGATACTTTTTAAGGTTAGCTTAGTCACCCTTTCCACCATGCTCTCGCTATTTTGTGAGTGACATAAGTTTGAATGGTCTCATTATTTTGTGAGTGACCTAAGTTTGAATACTCTCACCATTTTGTGAGCAACCTAAGTTTGAATGCTCTCACTATTTTGTGAATGATCTAAGTTTGAATGCTCTCACCATTTTGTGAGTGACCTAAGTTCGAACGCTCTCACCATTTTGAAAGCAACCTAAGTTTGAATGCTTTCACCATTTTATGAGTAACCTAAGTTTAATCACTCTCATTGTTTTGTGAGCTTGAACCATTTAGTGTCTCGTCATTCTTGATCGAGTTGAGATAATTCTAAAATTCCAAAAATATTTGTAAAATCATTAGAAAAAACTAAAAACATTTGACCACTTCTTTGCCTTAAGGATTCTCGGAACCCTTACTAAGTTGCAAGCAAACCACTTGTCACTTAGTTTCCCCATCCTTTTTGGCCTTTTCTCTCATGCACTTGTCATTTTGCAAGATCATTCCTCTTCTTCTATTACATCCACTCTATTTATTTTCCTTAGTTATCATTTTCTTTCCATCCCCTAGGAGAACTACATTTGGCCTAAATTTTTTATTGGATATTATATCCATGGAACTATGTAGGCAGTGTCCACTTACCTAGTGTATATGGAGACAACTCGGCTACCCCCTTCCTTTTCTTCTATTCCCCCATTTTGTTCATTTGTTAAGTTTTCACCTATTTTCTAGGGGCAATGTTTGTAGGGTTTCTATTACGTTGTTTGTTTGTTTTTGCTTAATTTTGTTTATTTTTTTACGTGTTTGTTTACTTTTAGCACTGTTGCCTTGATTTAGTTTATGTGTGTTCACTAGGGGATTCTTTGCCCACACTTATACTTTAATCCATCCATATTCATATGTTTACATTGTCATTATGGTTTCTATCATTGGTGCATTGTGTTCTATTGGGTATTGGATTTTGGCAGTCAATCCTCATGCATATTTCGACCAAGTCCTCATGATGTTATACCATGGTGCCTAGCGACATGTGATACAACAAACCTTAGCTTCAAGAAGTCTTTTCAACAATGGTGGCATCAACATCTCTTTGACATCAACATCCTGATTCAATCTCAATCATATCCCAAATAGAGTAATTAACCATGAAAGAATTCCAACCTTTATTAGTTCAGACAAGCATCTCCCTACTAGTAGGTTGTTCCAATTCATCATTACCCTTTGTGTTAAGTTATCATCATCTTTAGCCAAGTTTATCATGTTTTCCATAATTGAGATCTCATGATTATAAACACCTATGGGCAAATCATTGTACATCATCCCACCTACATTTCTCAATGATTATAACTGCCTTTAGACAAATAATTGTGTTCTCACCAAATTTACTTTTTCCACCCAAAAAGGGGCATGTTATTATCTTGTTTGTCTACCCTAACTGGGATAGCATTATCTTGTTTATCTGTCCTAACTAGAGCAACTCCATCTTTTCAATGATTATAACCACCTTTGGCCAAATCATTATGTTTTCATACCATGTTGCCACTATCAGGGTACATTACTTATAACTGCCTTTGAGCAAACCATTGTACAACATCAAACTTGAATTCTTAGTGATTTTGACTACCTTTTCAATATCATTATATTTTCACCCCATCATCTTTCCTTTCTTTGGTCCCCTCATGTTGCTTCTTATCGAGGGACTATTTATCGACCTACTTGTGCCAATCATTCCCTCGAGGGGGCATCATACAGTTAGTTTATCATCATTGAAGTTGTAGGCATACATAAATTTTTCATTCTTTGAGAAGATGTTACTGTACTTATAGATTTCAATGCCTTCCCAAATAGGGGCAAACTGTAGACACCTAAATCTGGGCACCAATGACCTCTAACCAGGCTTTTGACCAATTTCCACCTAAAGTGCACAATTTAGCTTTAAAACACTAAAACACATTAAATGAGTTGAAATTGATATATTCAAGTGTTGATTTTGTCCAAGGTATCATTAAATGGGGCAATGCAATTTATGGGCCAGCTAACTTTGATCAGATCATTTCGAGTCAAAATACCAATTTTGTACATGGGTGCTCTAGATTACTCTTTTCTTTCAAATTTATTGTACGATATATGTCTTTGTTATTTTGTGTTGGTAACATCTTAAATGGAAATATGGTTCCAATGTATCTGATATTGACTTCCAATTCTAATCTAGTCAAATTTTGAACCAATAACAAGACATTCTGATCAATTTGAGTAATTTGTATACAAAGTACTTAATCATGCTTAAGAGCTAATAAAACCAAATTAGAGCCTAATTAATAATTCCATGGAAACTTGTTGAATACTTGATTTTAAAAATTAATATTGAATAACTGCATCATCAAGTGACCTCATTTCTTGGGAAGACATCTCTAGGCCATAAATGCCACAAATACATGATTATGGGTCTCCCATGCCTCATAATGACCCTCCATGCCTCTTCAATGCCCCTTTTTCCAATGCCATGATGAGGATACTTATAAATTTAATTTAAAAAAATTCAATAAATCCTCAACCACATATCTTCATCTCAAGATGGATGGTTCAGGTTGATTCTGAGCAATCTCATAAATCTATAAATAGGAGGCCTTGCCTATTGAATTTTAAGCTTAATTTGTGCAAATTTACCATGTCAAATTGATTCCAAGATCTCTCACATGCTAAATTTATGACGCCAAAATATTGAGCCAAGCCAAGCCAAAGCCACAAGGTGCCAAGGAGAAGAGGAGATAGCCAAGCCTCCTTTGATGAAGACTTCATGAGCACAAGTCGAGCAAGCCATTACAACAAACATTTGTAGCATCCAAAGAAGGTGAAGGATTCTTTTTTATCTACTTTCTAGTTGTGTTTTTCATTTGTTTTTGTTATTAAGCTCACCCTAGTAACTAGGCCTAGAGATGTATGCTAGTTAGTGTGTTTTTATCAATTTATTTTTATTTTGGGACTAACACAATACTAATCACCTCTCTTGAGTCAAATTCCTAGTTCACACTTTCGTTTTTGTAATGCCCATTGATTGACTACCATTCTGAACCCACAATCTTTTACCAACTCATTTACACTCCCTTCCTAATTATGCAGCTCATGCACAGAAAGATTTAGCTCTCCATTGGCATAGTCTCAAGTCCCAAATCAACAAATAACTTTTTAATTTCTAAGGAAAAATGTCTAATGTAACAGCCACACAGTTATCAAAGGAACTGGAAGTTGACTTCTTCAAGACATGAATATGTGGTTACAATGTACTTTAGAATGTAGCTATTCAAAACTTCCTTCCACCAAATGTTCACAACTCTAGTCTACAGGTTTCTAAGTCAATCTAAATCTCTTTGTCGCTCTAGGGTCTAAGGCTGCCTTCTCCCAAGGCTTTGGGACTGTCCTTGAGCATATATAGAGAGCCAAGCATGTAAGTGAATTGGAATATTAGCAAATAAGGTTGTATACAACATGCTATAGAGATTCTGTTCTACCCACTGCCATGCTAAAACTCCTAGTTTAATGTAGGGAACTACAAAGTTATCTTCAACACTAGTAATCCATTGTTCTATATTCTCAAGAGCAATGTGCTCAAACATTTTCCATGACTGAGTAGTAAATGTTATGGGTCCCATAAATGAAACCAAAATGTTGGGGTTTTTTATTATAAATATAGCATCGACGCTGAAGTATAGCCCAATGAGCTAGCACACTAGCCCTTTCATGCAAAATTGAGGTCTTGCACCCTCACCCAAGGCACACATATTAAGACTGATTCCCATAGGTTTTTGTGCACAGTAATACTTAGTTATATTCTTTATGTCAAACATGTATTCAATTAGATATTCCATAAATGCAAAGATAAACTATTACAATCCTTGGAGTTCTAAGTTCTACTACCATAATTACATAGATTAGCAACATTACAGTTTTAGAGTTACTTCTTATAAAATAAAAGATGTGCCAGAATTCAAGCTAAGTAACTCACATGACATCATTCATCATGAACACAATAAGTTTGATACAACTCGTAACTTCATATATTAAGCTTAAACATCAAAATTAACAATACATCCCACCATCATCATCCCCGCAATCCTTTACAATAGGGGTAGGGGTATTTATACTTATTTATCCCTGACCAAGTGTTTATAATTATTAATGACTCAAGTAATTATCCAACAAAATCCCAACTAGAATAAACCCAATCGATTTTTCAAAAATCCTATAAAATTGGGTTGTGGAAAATCACCTGGTGAGTAGGAGAAACATGTAAGAATGTTGAGAAAATATCAGAAATCCACAACTTTGACAGATAGGAGACATGATTTGATACCATGTAGAAAAGCTCTAATAACATATATAAAAGGGGAAAGTCCTAAGATGTCCTCCTCAATATTAGTTTACTTGTCATATGTGATAGCTCTACAGACAATGATAATGAACAACAATTGAAAGTGATTGTATTCTATAAAGCATCACAAGGCATATGACATGTATAATAAATTAAAAAGGCATCAAAGATGTATTATCAGACACAATATATATAAGTACAATGAGGTAAGTGGTATAAATAACAAAGTCAAGTGTTTATATCAATTTTTGTATTGGCCACATAATAGGCAAACTTGTTTGGCCTATGTGGAGGTGGTAAACTATTGAATATCAATAAATGTATATCTTTATCTTATTCTAAGCATAGATAAAGGTGTTATACTAAATATAGACTATAGTAATAAATTAAATTGGCTCACTTAAGTGCACATGAAATGTTACATCAACACACAAATAAGATTGAATAAATCATATCAAATTCATTGACACATAGAGTTTTTTGTTATACAAATTTTTTGTTGTTATTCTTCTATTTGCAAATACCATAATGTTGATGTCCCAACTAGAGGAAGGTCTCTAGATACCATTACATATATTAGCCCATCCTTTTACAATGAGACAACTGATCTTCAATTAAATCATGAGAAAACAAAAGGTATAGTTTTTAAAACTTTAAAGCGTACTTATAGACAAGTTTTCATTACATTTAAAGCATAATTTATTTATATATTTAGGCATCCTTTTTTCTGGCCACACTCTAATTTGACACTTACTGTTGAGAATAGAGTAAGCAAAGGGTTTGTTACCCTCACCGCTCTTGAAAAATAGTGTTTCAATCTTTAGTTTCAGGATATCTAGATAAATTTTCACCTCTTTCACTCACTTTTTACCTCTACTCTTCTATACAGGGTCAAAACTTGGGTAAATTACATTAGGAAATTTGATTGAAGTAAAATTGAAGGGTTGTTTAACTCCATGTTAAATGCAAGCATCTAGTTGCTAAAAGATCACAACATCATTCTTGTGGAATTTGGTATAGTCCCACTCATTATTGTCGTGACCTTTCAAGTGGTGACTATGATACTTAGATGGAGGACCGACTCTTCAATTGATTTATTTAGATACCCATATCATGCATTAAAATCCTTTAAATAATTGGCACAACAAGGGATTTACTCTAGTTGGTATGTCAAGGATTTGTATTTGCTTTGATAGGCCTTTTAGATATTAACATGGATAGACTTTCTCTACATATTTTTTCAATTGATGCCAAAAATCTCTCTGAAAGAGAGATAAATATGGGCATCAAAGATGAGATCTATAGAGCCTACTTATGGTCCAAATGATTCTATTCTCAAAGCTTCAAAACGACTATAGTTCATATATTTTCTTTGAGGATGGGCTCATCCAAACTCTAAATTACATTAGGCTCTGATTACCCTGTAGTTTGAAGGTTCAATTGGCATAGTTCAAAGTTTGTTCACACCATCTCTGCATACAAATAAATCACCATATTTTGTAGGTGCATAGTGTTTTTCATATTTGTTCTATGGACCCAAAACCCAAGGATAAGTTTGTATTTAGATGTTCTCCTGGGGACGGCGGGGGAGGAAGGAGAGGGGAACGGGGGCAGGGGTTTTCTTCTTACCTCTTTAAAGAATCGTATAACTCTCTTCAAACCTTCATGACTTTAGAGGATCAAATATTCTTAGCTCTTTTAGCTCAAGAGATGTTTGATCTTCACCAACATCTTTCCATAGATTTTACATCCAAAATGCTATGCACTTGGAGGGTTGCTTCTTTTATTCACCTTGTTTCTTCTTTAGGATTGAGTAAAAAGCGACCTAATGATAGGGTTGTAGATATGAGAAGATTTGTGTAACATTAAAAGATATAATTTGTGTTCACATATTTTCTTGTGTATATTCTTATTAATTTTCATCCTTTTAGATTTTATTAAAATTGCATTTGCTTTCCTTATTCCTTTCTTTACAAATTATATTTTAACAATCACTTAAATCAATTTAAATATATTTAAACTTTTAATAAACATTAATATTATTATCTTATCTAACTACATTAAAAAATATTATTGACTTCTTTCCTCTAAACCAATAAGCTGAAAAAAAAAATCCATTTCTACCTCCATCCATATATTCTTTAAGAAAAAGTTTAACCTTCTTTCATATTGAAGTGATTTTGAATGGGTGAAAGCTATAGAATATGGACAAACATAAACAATATTCACAATTCACTAATCAATGCAAGTCATTTTATATTTTCTAAATTATAATTAATATTTAAATTAAATAATTTTATTTCTTTTAAATTATTATTTATTAAAACATAAATTTATTATGTTCTCGTCATGATAATATATCATAAAATGTGATCCCAAATATAAATTTAAAAATATTTTAAAAAAACCATAAAATTAATATTTAAAAACATTTATTATAATCAAAATAATCTACATATATTGTGAAAATACTATTACTTTTAATTATATATTAAAAAATATAGCTACACATATACTAATAAATAATGAAATTAAACTCTCGCTATTCATTTAATCTTATAATTATAAAAGACGGCAATGCCTTTCTAACTTCACCATCAGTAAATATTATAAAAAACTGAGCATTGTCGGATAATCTAAGATGTCAACAGTAAATTATAAAAGCTATACATAACCCAGTTTATTTGAATTCCTTTCATTAATAACTTGCATTCCCAAAAAAAACAAAAATGAAGAAACCTGTACAATATCACTTGGATAGAATCCTTTCCTTACAATTCACCAATACAATTTGGATTCCCACAACACCTTCATGATACATTCCTAGCAAGACACTAAATTATTTTTACAATCAGACCAAGTAATATGGTAACCACACTGCACACATCACAAACATAGAAAAATGTTGTAGCTGCAATATATTGCTATAATCATTGGCCTAAATTGACAGTAGTAAAATATCAAGCAAGAAAAAAATGCACCAGTGATTTATATATATATATATATTTTATAAGAAAAAAATTTGCAATTTTAATCAATTAAGATCAAAATTATATTGTACAGACGTTTAATAAGTATTTGAAAAAGCCAGAACTTAAATTATGAACCAGCATTTACAAATCAAATCTGCAAAACAAAAGTGATCTATATAAGAAACAGGGAGCAGGTCCCTTATACTGTATTAAGATGTGATCCAAAATATGGATCGATTTTTTTCATACAAATTTATCTAAAAACTTGTTTTATATTAATTGTAAAACACAGCATATCTGACATTAATCTAAAAACCTCTCTCATACTAATTGTGAAACATAGCATATCTGGCATTAAACTCTATGAAAGCACACCACTATGAGACACAGAGGTGAAATGCACTGGAGTTGCATGGCTGAAGTCTGGTTTTATTACGACTTATAATGGAGCTAATGAAGGTGGTCAATACCACCAAGACCCGTAGCATTGCTTCATGCAGAATGAGAACTGCCATCGATATCTGCATGAGTATTTCCCTCAGCAGAACGGTGAGATTCTCCTCCCACCGCTGCGTTGCAATCTGGGCATTTAGATTTTTGCATTGGCCTTCCACATTCCCCCACAACATAGAAATGGCCGTTTGGGCATTTGTACCAGTGCCCTCTTCCTCCCACCTCCCTCGTCATCACATCCACAGTCTCCTTCAATTGTCGTCCACTCTCCAGATTCCTTTTCAATTCCTCTGTTTTTGCATGACCAGGGTTTTTCTCCAGAATAACCTCGCAAATTGCCACCCCTCTTTTGAAGTCATATCGCCAGAAATAGCAAACAGACGCCCACTGCAACAATGAATCAATTGCCAACTCGTTTTCTGCCTTAGTATTTATGTTGCTGGCGCTGCTGACATTTACATTATTCATGGTGGAAGCACATTTCCAGATTAGATCTGGAAGCCTTTCTTGTATTAGAGCTCTATAGGAACTGTGATCAACAATGAAGCAAAGATGCTCTATAGTGGTCTTATAATCTCTTAATCCACACAGAGCTCTAGCCATACCCAAATGGGCTTCAAGACAACCTGGATTGCGCTGAAATGCTTCATTGAACTCTTGTATTGCTTGGTCATAAGATTTTTGCTTCAACAATTTATTTCCCTTCCTGACATTTTGAAATCCTAAAATTAGCTTCTTGACTTCTTCAATCTGCTGCAGCCTCACCTTCACAATGTTTGAGTACCTCAACGATTTTCTGACAGACGATCTACATTCTGGACTGCAAACCATTTCACACAGAACGTGTTTGATAATTGTCTTAAGAGTCATTTCTCAGATTGCAAAACAAAAAGAAGAAGAATAGAGAGATGAAAAACTGAAGAAATTATAACTTACCATTGTTTTAGCTTGATAGCAACAGCACCAGCCTCAGCTTCAAGGACATTGTCATCCATACCCATCCATGTATCAAGTCCGGTAACTTCAAATACATGCCCACAGTCTAAAAGTTGAACGAATCTATCCGAGGAATCGTATTCCTCTAAAGTCATTTGCGTAATGACATCAACATGGTTAGGATGGCAGGTCCGGCAAAACTTGGGACAAGGCTCACCGCAAAGACCTATACAAGGATGCCCGCAGCTCAGAATTTCCTGGCATGGCTCGTCACAGGGGGGTCTTGAGCAGGTTTCATGGCAGAGAAGATCACAAGTATAATGTTGGCATTTCCATTCGCATTTTTCCATGCAAGGAATACATAGTACTCCACATAGACGACCACAACGGCTGTGCAAGCACTTTTTCTCACATGGATGCAAGCACGGCGGACATATTTCTGAACAACCAGCCATGCATTGGTGACCACAAGGGAGATCCCTGGAGCATTTTTGCTTGCAGGAAATGTGAGATGCTCCTTGCTTACATGACCCACACGTCCCTCTGCATTTATGCTCGCAACCAGGGCTCAGAACCTTACCGCAAGCCTCTTCACAAGAGAAGGTGGCAGGGTCTTTACAGCAAGACAAAGTTGCCTTATGACCACAAGGCAAATCCTTCACAACTCCCTCTGTACAAGGTGGGCAAGGTCTTCCACAGTTAGAGCGGCAGGGATGACCACAATCAAATTGAACATCACATGGCTCGGTGCAGGGGGCATTCTCCACGGGAGTAGAACAATGAAGGACTATTTGATGGCCACATTTAGGAAGAACCTTTGGCATTGGCACCTTACATGGAGGGCAGTCTTTGGGGAAATGGCAAATCACTGTACACTGATGACCGCATGTACCTTCAAATTTGTTAGGACAAGGCTTGGGGCAAATTATTCTATCATGGTTTGAGGGGTGACACCTCCTTGGACATGCGTGGCCACAGTTTAACTGATACTCACAGGGCCTGCTGCAACCTCCATCCTCCACTTGCCTGAAATCTTCAGCTTGTGAAACTTTTGTCTCTGTTTGGGGATGGTTTTGACACGCCAGTGAAAGCGCAGGTCCAATGGATTTGGCCGTCCCCAGTTTCTGAACAATTGATTCCCACAGAGAACTTTTAGAAGCTAGAAGCTCTGCATTTCCAAAGATGTATAGCCCCATTTTGGCTCTTGACAATGCCACACAGACTCTATTTGATACTTTCAGAAACCCAATATTTCCTTTTGATCCTCCCACGCCAATCATTTTATTGCTCCTTACCAGAGATAAGATAATAATTTTGCATTCCTCTCCCTGATAATTATCCACAGAACAAACTCGAGGAATCTCTAATGTGTCAGCATCCATCCTCTCTGTTTTGGTCCAGCTAAGAATACGGTACTTGAGATTTTTATAAATCTCACTCATCTGACCTTTGTACATCGTCAAAATTGTTATCTCGCTGTTTTGATATCCTTGCCTGAGGAGATACAAGCAAAACTCTACGATCAACCAGGCTTCCTTCACATTCACTTTGCTGCTTGCCTCACTTGTCCCCGACTCCATAGCTTTATGATCCAAGAAAAATACATTTTTTTTAATGCCTTTAATATCTTCAAAATTATTGACACTATCATGATCTTGCAATGAGGGGTACAGATCTGATATTAATGTGGAAATTGAGGGCCTCATTCTTCGTTGACATCTGAGAATCACGTGTTCCACCCCACCTTTGATCAGTCTCTCAAAGAGGGATATCTCCAGCTTGTGCTTAGTAGCCAACTCATACTCTGCAACAGAGGGTCGCAGTTGCAAGTGATCTCCCAATAAAATAAGATGTTTGGTGAAAGACCCAATACATGGGAGAATCATTGCCTCCAATACCTCAGCAGCCTCTTCTATTATAACTATCTCTGCTCTCAGGGCCTGGAGAATATCATAACTTTTGGCAGCTGCAGTGGTTGTCATACCTATTACCTTGGATTTTCTTAAAATTTGGAGAGAGATCTCATTATCCATCTGAAGAAGCTGACCACACACATCATTATAAGCGTCCGTTATGCCCTGAAATTCTTCTTTGGCTTTTTCTCGAATCTGATCCAACCAGTATTGAAGAAGCCGCCTCCTTGAATTTTCAGGTAAAATCCGCATATCATTAGAAACTAAAATTTCATCTAAGGACACATCAGTGGGAAATTCATCAGTAGGAATAACCTCCTCATCAATATCATGCTCCGTAGAGTTTTCATCAACAGTGGAATGATCACCGTCATTACTAGATTCAGCAAGCTCATCGGTTTGGTCTACAAATGAAGAAAATGTATTGCATGTGGCTAGAGGCATGGTTTCCACAACCTTTTGCTCCCCTTTACCTTTGCTACACCTCTGCTCAGCTACCTGTTTTGAGTCTTCATCAACATTCGAATGATAACCGTCATCACTAGAGTCGTCATCAACAGTTGAATCATAACCGTCATCGCTAGATTCAACGGGCTCATCAGTCTGGCCTACAAGTGAAGAGAATATATTGGATGTGTCTAGAGGCATGGTTTCCTCAATCTTTTGCTTCCCTTTGCTTTTGCTACTCCTCTGCTCAACCTCAGCTACTTGTTCTGCTATCTCTTTTAACCACATTTCTTCTAATTTCTGAGATATTTCAGGGTATGGATAGAGAGACTCTTTACATCTCTCTAAAGACATTTCCCTTAGCATTTTCTTGGAGACATGCTGTTGATTCATAAGGCTCAAACAGCGTTCAATCTTCTCCTGCAATTTATTTTTAGTGTATGTAAGTTCTCTGTATCTCGCTTCAAGCAAGCAGGGGATGACAGTTCTACGCTTGAGCACTTTTAAGCTTCGCTTCTGCATAATTTCACTAGAGGACCTGCTTCCAAGTCGAACAATACTGGGTTCAACGGAATAAATGGATTCAAGGAATTGATCCAATGCATGATTTGTATAACAGATAACTAGAATAGGACCCAACCGCACATTAGAGAGCAGAATACCAGCAATCTTCAAACCAACATAGGTTTTACCAGTACCAGGAGGGCCCTGAATAAGAGCTAGCCTGTTTGTGAGGCCCTGTTTCAGAGCTTCCATCTGGCTTTCATCCAAGCTACAATTCCACTGAGGCCACAATTCGCTCAAGATATGGACTGTGCATGTGCCCAAACATGTACTGATGTTTGGAAATGCACACTGAAAATCGTAGGCGTCTTTCATTTTCCTCTGTTGGACATAAGCAGGTTCAGAGACATAGGGTTCCAATGACAGCAAATGCTCAGCAAAAGGAAGCTCTTCCATTTCGGCCCTTTGAAGGCATTTCAAAACATGGTGATAGGCTTCAAAATAAGCTACAGATGACTCGATCATTTCATAACTTTTGTCAACTTGTAAATCCACAGGCTTGCCTTCACTGCTGGGGATCAGCTTCAAAACAACAAATCCGTTCATATCTCGGTCCTTGAGGATCCCCCATACATAGCTACGGAAACCATCACAGGAAATGCAGAGCAGTGATCCGCAGATCAATCGGTTAGATAATCTCCAATTTACGGCCTTCCTCTTTGATAATTCAAACAACATGCAATGCTCCACACCGTCGTTCCCTACCTCTAGTCCCAGGAATCTTCCTTGAGTATACCTTCTTATGTTAATTGGCATCAGATTCTCGCGGAAATCCTGAATAGCACGTCTTAGTGATGCAAAACAATCTTCACGGATCAAATGAAATTGTGTTGACAAATATTCATCCACGCTATTATAGCTCTCGCATACTCGATTAACTGGCACTTTTCTGAGACGATGACAAGATATTTCCTCTTCGCTTGGTATTATAGAACACATTCGAATACATTCCTGTCCACACCCAACGATTGATTAGCATATTATTCACCGAGCCTGTTGAGAAACTAAATGAAATCATAAATCTCTCTTTGGATTGTAATCATATTATCCATTGGAGCTGGTTTTCACATAGCTTTGAAAAGTTTTATTTTTAGATCATAGATTTTCCTCTTACACAAATACCTGATTTTTAAATCCTCTTGCAGCCGTTAACTCTATAATAAATTATTAAGCTTCAAAAACATGTCCCTGTTCGCCCTACATGGATCGTTTAATTCAAATTCTATTCTATAATCTTTTAGATTTAGTTGTTACCAGCATTCAAAAGTAGATTCAGTTTTCTACAGGGCATTCAATACAAAGTTACAACAGAAATACACAGGTTTCTGGAGGGTAGCTGCCATTTTCACCTCAAGGTTGTTACTACATATCGAATGTATATTATTAAAGATTTTTTATTGTGCTCTAAGACATCTTTAATGTAATTATGTACTTGCTTGATAACGAGACTAAGCAAACTATGAAGACCATTCCAATCTTCATGTTGTATTACTGTCTCTGTCCCAATTGTTCATACATTCAGCACTGCAGCATGACATTTTTCTCATTTTCTACTACTCCTTACTCGTAAAAGAAGCATGGATGCTCTTCCAAGTCTAAGTTTTTCTATCTCAACTGCTAAGTGATGAGAGCTTATCTTAAATAGACAAATGATAAGTCTTTTATGTATGGAAATTTTCTCAAAACGATAAATTGTTAAATGTAGTAGAAAGTTGTTAGAGTTAATTCTAGATTTCTTTTTTGGATTGAGGATTCTACTGCAAAATTTAGCAATGATGTGACAAAAGCTCTACCAGACATGAAATTTCTATTTCACAGGCAAGGGTGGCCATCAAATTCCAAGCCATTAAAAGTTTATTTTTAAAACCTAAATAACCTGAAACCAGCTTTTTTAATATAAAGCTAATACATAGTGCTTAAAATAAAACTGCGAGAAGCTTTGACGCAATGGATACAAATCTTACCTGAGAAATCCCTTCGAACTTTGTAAGAAATTGAAGCCTTTTCAATTTATCCCGATATTCTACAACCTTCAAAAACTGTGAGTAGATTTCACGCTTCTGAGCGCCTTCAGGAAGGCCATCAAGTGCTTCTCTAAGAACCTCAACTGCAACGAGTCTCCACCCATCCTCTGTTCGACTCTGCATTTCATGGAAAAGATAAAGGAAGGGCCATATATGCTCTGCCTTTGGATCAACCGTGTTTCTAACATGGTCTAGAATCTGGGTGAGAAAAGCCGATCCCAAAAAAACTCCATAAATTCTATTTGTATCATGTTTCAGTAAGCTACACCTGACGTCATCCTTTGTCACAAGCTTAGCTAATTTCAGGGCAATGCGAAAGGATAAAGAGCGGTTATCTACAATCTGTGTAAGAGCACGCAGACCTTCATCTGAACTGAGATAAGAAATGAGATCGGTCGTGGGACGCTTGTCCTGATCGTCCAGCCATCTCTCAATCGGTGATGTAGATTGTAAGCGAGATGGATACAAACGATTGTTGGATTTCCAGCTGCCGCTAGTGTTACTTCTCACATTACTGCGCCAAGATTTCGAATCAGACATGGAATCCGCTGGTGAGTGCACAATCTCTCTTTCAACTCCTTAACAAAATCCAATTTGAAACTCAGACAATGAGCACTTCTCAATTGCATAAGTTTTATCAGAAGGTGTGCGATACGTTGGGCAGGAATCGTAACTAACGTAGGAACGAAGTAAGGGGGTGGGGTCCTATGGAAGGGGTAATTTCAAAAGGATTGTAACCGTACTAATAAAGTAATTCGGTGGTTTTATAAAAAGGTATCTATAACTATTTTTGTGTTGAAGGTGATTCCATGTAATTGTAAATTTTATGGTGTATATATAATTTATATATATATATATATATATATATTAAAAAATAAGAGTAATTGTTATTTAGTAGTTTTTTTAAAAAAATGGGTAGATATTATATATTAGGATTTATAGCTTTTGAATATTTAGGTATTATAAAAATGCTTTACAACCAATCAAAAATAGTTCTATAAATATTTTATAATTCTTTTTTCACGTTCAGATTTTTTTAATTTTTTTTGTAGTTATAGTATAATCGTATTTCAAAATCCATGGGACCACTTCAATACATAACTACTCCTAGATAATTTGAGCAACACTCACTATATTTGTTTTGCAATGTAAGGTCATGGGATCAATGTCTAAGAATTTGTTTGAGAGATTGATTACGTGTGTATCGAAAAGATCATAAGCCATATGGTCTGATCTAGGATTTTAATATTTCTAACATATCGAAAGACTTTTCAAAAAAAAATCTTTCATATCTAGATTTTCCCTTTGTATTTAGTGGTTGAGTGGATTACAAGTGAGATAACTAACCTTTGTGAAGGATGTACTTGAGAGAATATTTTTTTATTATTAAGGCAGGAATAATGTGTACTCATTGTTGATGTGAAATTGTCTAGACGTTAATTTTTTTAAAAATATATAATACTAGAGGGAAATCGAGGCGTCTGACCTAGCACTTGGAGCTGACTACTTTAACACAAGACGAGCCCCCTTATAACCTCTGGATGGTGTGATGAGGACCCTCACCCCACACCGTAAAGTAAGACGAAAGTTGAACTTACAACTAGGGTTACCTCTATAAATTACCAAGGCCAAGTAAGCTAGACCTTGAGGCCTACCTTTAAAAAAAATTTGACTGTGCATTTTTTCATATATAGGAAATATGCATGACATTTAGCATCGTAACTTCATGACTATATAAAGTTTATGTGGTATCACATTAGACCTTAAAGTTTATATTCATGTTAATATGTCATCTTAACTACTTATAACTAAAATTTGAAGGTTTGTATACATTTTTTCATATACCCCAGATGCTGAGCACCCTAACTTCGTAACCACGTAAAATTTATGTGGTATCACATTAGATCACATTATCAACCTCATCATTGTCAACCCATGCAAACTTGAGAAAATCTCGTCTAATCTCTTATATGAGATAGCCTTGTCAAAATCAACTTTGATTAGGATGAACCATGACCCACTCAAACTTAGTCAAACCACATATTTTCTAGTTTGAACCTAGCACCCATTAAAATCAATCAAGTCCAAATTACAAGATTTAAGTTCCCCGTTCAAGTCAAAGATAGTCAAACTTCGGGTTACTTTTACCCTACCCCATCTTAATCAAACTAGCTCCCATACCAAAGTCAAATTTGCTCAAGAACACCTTGTCTAAATCTTGTTACCCATCACATTTTAAGTTAAAATTTTGATCAAAGAAAACTTATCAGTCCCTTATCCACCACGTCATTTGTAAGTATCCTATCCCATCGTCCATGAAATTTAACCTCCTAGATCATATTGTTTCCTAGAGGCAAACAAGGTCACATCAAATCATAACTTGACCACTCATCCCATTTTCATTAGGACATCCGATAAGACACTAATCACATAACAATAATGAATCACATAATATGCATGTAGATACTTGTGTTTTTTACTTGTATGATATTTGATTATGTTTAACTTATGTCTTTTATTAGACATCTATGTTTGTTTGCTTGTCTCCATATATTCAGTTCAGTTTCTTTGGCTAGGCATTTTTATCTTTGTAATATTTTTGTATTATCATTTTGTATTTTATTGTCTTTGTACAACATATGAAAAATATGTCATCTTGGTTCCTTATACCAATGGTGCATTACGCCATGTGTTACTTGTACACTCTTTTTTGATTTTTATGTCTTTTATGTTAGTCTGACATGCACCCTAGAAAAATGTCATCATGGTCATATATATATATATATATACATACATATATATATATACATATATATATATATATATACATACATATATATATATATATACATATATATATATATATATATACATATATATATATATATATATATATAATGGTGCATATAGCCTAGTGCTACATTAAAATGAATAGATCTTACATATAGCTCAAGACCATGGTAGCATAAAATCCTCATCAATCCAAATCCATCAAATAAATCCCCATCAACTATCTAGATCCAACATCTATATCTGCTAATCAATCATCTAATCTAATCACGTCAACAAAATCTAAAATCCAATATTTTATCATTTCTCCAAATCATTTATCATATGTCTAATCATCAACATTCTAAGTCAATTATCAATCAAATCATTAGATCCAAGTCACATCATTTATCTTAGAGATAACATATCTAACAGTCCCTAACCATCTTGTCCAATCTTGAACAGCCTCATAGGGGCACCTTTGGGACATTGTCATTATCCTTTGATCTATCATGTCATCTATCATCTTATACCTCCCTCTGAGGAAGAACTACATCGGCCTAAGGTCCATACAAACTATGTAGATAATGCTCAGTCACACAAGGTATATGAGGACAACTCAACGACACTAACCCATTCTATTCCTTCGATTCTTGGCCACTTAAATTATTCTCCCCTTGTAATATTATAACTTTCTCCCCATTATGTCACCATCATTCTGTGCTAAGTCCAATTCTTTGAGCTATAATCAGTCACTTGTGTCTCGCCCTACTACTTCCACTCCTATGCATATGATATCACTTGGGGAAAACTAAGCATGCATCTACTTAGTCAATCATCAATATAGTCATTTTGGGACTCGTCTATCCCATCAATATCAACTTTGGGGCTCTCCCTAATGTACATCCTTGCTTGGGATATGTCCAAAGTCTGTGAACATTAGTTCCTCCGTCAATCAAATCAATACTCATAGATCTCCTTAGAATGCATTTTTTCCTAGGATACATCCAAAGCCTACGACATCATATCAATCAATCATTAAATCCAATCTCACAACTCTCCCAAGCATATGTCCTTCCCTGGGACATGACTATATCTCATGGCTTTAACTATCTAAGGCATCCAAATTTATGATTGATCCTTCACTTGGGCACACCATGGTCGTAACTTTTCTCTCTTACATACGTCTTTGCCATGGACATCATCAATTCAATTCCAAATCAAATTGTAACTCATAAATTACCAATCTTGTGTCAATTCAATCACAATCATAATCACAACTATCGAGTCCAACCCAACCCCTCTTTCTCCTCTTCACACATCCCACCTTTTGTTTCCTTTTGAGTGGCCATTTGCCTCATTCCTTAATGCATGGCCCCTCAATGGGGCATCATCCATCCTAACCTAATAACATCCATGACCG
This sequence comes from Torreya grandis, assembly GCA_037957365.1. Classification (NCBI taxonomy): domain Eukaryota; kingdom Viridiplantae; phylum Streptophyta; class Pinopsida; order Cupressales; family Taxaceae; genus Torreya; species Torreya grandis. The sequence goes on along the minus strand of JARHVA010000090.1, from coordinate 5,222,697 downwards.
TCTTCTTATTTGAAAGACCATTACTTATTCTAGTTGTAATGTCCTTTTTAAGGAGCAAAATATATACATCCAAATTAACTTGCTCCATTATCCACTATTAATTTCCATTACTAATTACCAACTGATATCACCTCCCTAATAATACTAACACCCCCCTTCCATTTATTAAACATCACACACAAACCTTAAAGCATCCCATGGCAATTAATAATCTTATTATCATATTCTTATCATTTCATTCAATCACTAATCAAGTCCTTATATTATTTTATAGTTTAAAATTCCCTCTCACCTACCACCAACTACCCTCATTATCTCTCCTGCAATCCTATCACTCATCCTACATCTAATATTCATTAATCATCATTCATTAGTCCTAATCCACATCTAAACTCTTATGTATTCTCTAGAATCCTCCACATCGTTCCTCTCTAAAATTCTGTAGGAATTTTATATTCTTAGGAAATTCTCTCATCATCTTCTATATAAGCAACCACATCTCCATGCAAATCCATCTTTCAATCTTTAGAGAATTCATGTCAATATTTATGTCAACTTGGAAGATCAATGTTGTAGTGTTGCCAACTTACTCATCACATCTTGCCAAGCATTCATACATCCACCATTGTTGTAAGTCTTGAAGCCATAGTCAAGCAATTCAAAATCTAAGAAAAAATTAAGAAGGCATACACATGTCATTTTGGGCTCATCATTCTTGTCAAGGAAGGTTAATTGGGCTGCAATTTGAGGTATAATTATGTGTATTTCATTGAGAATATGTTATTCATTTATATCCTTTGCCCAATCATAGGTTTTGTTAGAGATTGGAGTAGTTTTTGTGGTTTTGGATTGAGCTCCATTATTATTGCATGGTTATTTTCCTATTCCAATTTATATCATTACACTTACTAACTACTCTTTGCTACAATTTCTCACAAAATTTTCACTCATCTTGTCCACTACTCACTTTTCTCACAATGGAGGAAAACCTCTCACAATTGATTGCCTCACATTAATCATTCTTCCAACTATTCTTATCTCTCAGACTTACAAACTTGTACTTTTTTACAACTATTTCTCTCCTTAGAAGCTACCTCTCAACACAACTCCTATGTAGCTATTTTTCTATCATAAACTATTGACTCAGCCTTTACACAGATATGTAAGATACTTCTTGTTTGATGCCACTTGTTGTAAATAAGGTAGGGTGTCCAATGTAACGGATGACTTACCCTAAAACCTATAACCTCTTTGTATTAACTTATCATACTCGTAGCTACTACTAAAACATACAATAGCATTCAACACAAATTTCATATTAATCTTCACCTAAAATCAACTCTAAAGGCTCTAAAATGTTCTTTGTTCTTTGTTATTTATACATCAACTTGGTAAATCAATACCCTATCCTTAGCTCTACTAGCTAAGAATACACACAACTAGACACACAAATATATAAGGTCTTATCCTCTATGCATTTTTTAGTAGAGTTCAACCACTTTGAAACAAAGAAAATCATCTACATACCTTATAAATATATATCTTCTCCCTATAGTCTCATAAATGGGGATGCTCCCAAACACTCGACAGTCTCTAAAGCTAGTAAAATGTTCCTAATCCTAAAAATGGAGTTTTTTAATCCTCTCAATTCCATCATTTAATTCCCTTTGTTAGCACTCATTGACTATTGTTGTGTAAGGACAAAATAGCCCATTTTGTTGAGTGAATCCACTCAACCTTTGTAGTACTAAAGTAGGTTAGAGGTAGGTGGCCTTGGGATGCCCCAAAATTAGTGCTCCATGTGAAATGCTAGCTTCATAAAATAATAAATGTTGTAATAATTGCTTGATCTCTCTCAAATATGTGTGGGTACTCAGTAATGTTCTATGAATGCTCAATATATTTTTATGTCAAATGAGCTATATTTCTTGTATATTTATAGATAACTGCATTTATATTAGGACCTTATGTGCACACAATGTGATAACAAATGGTTGAAAGCCAAAAAAATATGGGATAAAGTGGATATTTGCATCTTAACTTAACTAAGACCAAAGAGAAGGACCCAAGGGCATTGAGAGCTCTTTATAAAAATCCAAGAGCATCAATGGTACTTCAAATAGACCTAAGAGCATTGAGGGCACTCTAGACAATGTGCTATAAAATCTAATCAAAAATAAAATAGAGGAAAAACTAAGGTAAAATAAGAAGAAGATATACCAAAACATGACAAACGTGCTAATAACACCATATCTTAGCACAATTATTTTGTAACTTTTAGAGATTAATTTTAATTTTGAATTGATGATTGATATAAAGTTTAAACTTACATTTTACATATAATCTTATTTTTTAATATTGGAGACTAGTTCTGATTTTCAACTCATAATTAATGTTGATTTTAAATTTATATCATATTTTATTTTTTTAAAGAAATAGAGCATTGGATTTCGTCTTTACCACTAAGTCAAGCTTCCCATCATTCATAAACCTTTGAATTAAAAATATATAATTAAACATAAAAGTTAAAATTAAAAGAAGCTCCTCGCAATAGAAGTTATATTTACATTTAAAAAATTATAAAAATTAGTCTATATTATTGAGAACATAAATAAAAATAAAGGTTATTAAATGTGTTAGTTACATTATAATATTCTTTAAATTTTTTGGTTGAGAAGAAAGAAATCGTTATCGTGTTTTTAATATTTCTCAAAAGTAACTGATAATCCTTTCCATCTGTTTTTCATATAAAATATATTATTCTGTTAAAATGAATATATAAATAAAAGTAAAGGTTACTAAGTGTGTTGGTTATATAGAATACTTTTTAAATTTCTTGGTCTAAAAGAAATAAATTATTGTTCTGCTTTTAATACTTCTAGAAAACAAACAATAATCTTTTTACTTGATTCTTGATAAAACATATTATTCTATTGAAAAGAATATATAAATAAAAGTAAAAGTTACTAAATGTATTAGTTACATTACAATATTCTTTAAATTTCTTGATTTAGAAGAAAGAAATTATTATTATGCTTTTAATATTTGTAAAAAATAAATGGACAATCTTTTTTTTTGGTTTTCAGAAAATATATTACTCTATCGAAACAAATACACAGAGTATTACTTTCTATAGACAAAAAAATATTATTATATTTTATTGAATAAATTGACTATTATAACAATGATAAAAATTGAGAGAAAAAGAAAAGAAAAAAAAAAACATGAAACACAAGACAGAATAGTAGATTATTATACTTTAAAATTTCATAGATTTATAAGCCATATGGATATCGTGTGGAATGGACTTCTTTTTTTAAAGAGAGAATCCTACATATGTATATTGCTTGTTATTGTACCATAGTTACAGTACCTTCATTGAATTGCTGGTTTAAATTAATGGTGATTGGTAAATCGACTCCAGTTATTTTGGATTGGAAAAGAAAAAGTGATGGTACGTTTCTTTTTTGATGCAGTCATAAGATGGTCGAAGATTATTATAATGCTTTAAAAAAGTAAAAGTTATTCCATTTCTACACTTTAAAAAGTAATAGTTAGTCCATGCCGCTTAGTGGAAAATTTAAAGAGAAGGAGCTTTGAAATTTGATTAGAATTATATAAAAAAAATATTTTGATTTGTAAATTTGGCGAAGCAAATTTAATATATGTGTGTTGTTTGATTAGGTTATGTAGTAAAAATCTTACTTTGAGTAATGTAAAGATTCACATGTTATGTTTCATGACATTGACAATTATCTATGCAACATGGATTAATAATATTTTCTTAAATATTATCTCTGTAAAAATTATAATATTCTATACACAATGCAACACATTTAACACAAATATTTATTTTATTAATCCCATTCAAATACGTTTTTATATTATTTCAATATTGAATTGTTAAAAATGTCTCGAGATGAAGTTCATGGCTATTTAATATTTTATATAAATTTTAATAGTTTTAATTAATAACAAGAAGAAAAAAAATAATGTGATCTTCAAAGGTGCATGAACAAGTTCAAATTCACTTAAACACAATGCAACTAAGATTTAGGGATGGAGCACCATTTGTTCTATTTATTTAACAATTTTTTTTTTCATTTTTTTAAATTAGAATTGTCAGTGTTAGAAAAGGAATGTCATGAACACTATTGATGTTAACAGAGTATACTCCATTTTTTCTAGATCATGGATTGTTGAAGTAGATTGTTAGAAAGTATGATTTCAATGGTATTTGGTTTGTGAGTGGTTGAATTTTGCATCATGAATGATTAGATGGCTTCTTTCAATTTATAATAAAAGTATTGTTGTTTCAATTTATTAATTAAAAAAAAATTAAAAAAAAAAATATTTTTATTATTTCATTAAAAATATTATGTAGAGATCAAAATAAATATAACATATATTAAATATGGAAAATTAAAAATTTATATTGACAAAAGATTAAATATTTAAGTTTTCAATATCATTAACATTCAAAGTTTTAATTTCCATACTTAATTTTTTAAATATTATTTTATAACTCAACAAAAATGATTTTATTATTTCATTAAAAAGAATGTGTAAAGATCAAAATAAACATATGTATTAAATATGAAAATTCTAAAAACTATGATGAGAGAATCGATAAACTGGGTAAAAGATTAAACATTTAAACTTTCAATACCATTAAGATTCATAGTTTCAATTTCCATACTCAATTTTTTTGGGCATCCTATTATAGTTCAAGAAACCACCACATTTGGATTTTTTAATAAATTACAATTTTTCGTTTGCACATATTTAAATGATAGTTTTTTTGAATTACATGACATTTTATTTAAAACAAGAGTGTTTGACTAGTTAAATCCAATATTTTTTTGTTGTGTCATGTGGCACATCAAAACAACATGGGAAAATTTCTAGTCTATGATTACTCATTATTTTTTCCCAAGTAATGGTACTATGATTTGGAAACATATGTCAAGTGTTACTCTTTTTGTCAATCATGACTAATGGGTGTTTTGATTTAGTTAGATGACACTAGCATTCAAAATTTCCTAAATCAATGTTTCAATCTCAGTCTTTTATAAATATGTCATAACCACCAAAATCCCAACTGATTTATTTTGGACTTTTAGGAGCTAGATTCAACCATTTATCTTTATGCAACTTAGATCTTGAGATGTTCCTTAGGGTAAATATTTCATTTTTATGAGTTGATAACATAACAATTATGATCAAGACATTAGATTTAGTCTAGATTGATGTTGCAATTCTATTTAGTGAACTAGTTATAGATATAAGTAAGCAAACTCAGGACATAGGGTCTTTTTTCTAGCCTCTAACTACCAGAATCAAATTACTCATTAATTGAAAAATTGAAATATAATTGATATAAACAATCATTTGGCATCGTGGAACATAGTAGTTTTTATATAAACTATCCATAACATGCTTGTTTCATATGCATCCTAGTTAGGTATGAAGGTTAGGTGAGAAGCTAGTGACCCATTCCAGTATGATTATAACAATCACACTTAGTTAGGTGGACTCCCTCTCTACCATTTTTTTCAACATTACTAAGGATATCAAATTTAGCTAGGCAGTAGAATAAACAACTCAAATTATTACACACATACCAAATCTAATCTAATAGTTTGAGTATATATAGAATTAAAATCATAGCATGAACCCCAACACACTACCACTATCTTCCAAGAAACAACCAATACAAGGTTCAATTGATTCCAAGTAATGTAAATCTATTGGAGTGGTAAAGGTATCACTAATTAGATCTAAGCATCAATGATATTAATTCCACTATATTGTCAGGTATTTGTACTTCTCTTATAATCAATATTATCAACATTATGAGTGCTCATGGTTTAAGTATGACATACCTAATATCTAATCATTTATCTCATAAGAATTGAAGACTGTCTTAACAAAGGTAGGTAGTGGTTCATTGCCTTGGAAATAGATTAACACGGTGGTAACCTTGTTACAATGGTCCTCTTAGTGGCCCTTAGGGCCATTCTACACAATGAAATAAAATTTCATAATCCCTCCAAAGTATGTTAGATTAAACACTAGATTTTGTACTTATTCTTGGTCAAGGGGAAATTCATAGGATTATATCCCCAATTTGATCGCTAGGATTTGACTCCAACTTGACTCCCAACAAGTTCTCAGGGCACAAAAAAGATTGATATTAGGTCTGATATACAGGCATGGTCAAGACCAACAATCATTTTCTTCATAGGCTAGTGTTAATAAATGATTAAGCTATTTATATGACACTTGACCCTTCCCTTGTTTTCAAATAGATAATTGTAAGGTGTTATTCCTAAAATAACAAGGGGGTTTTTATCAAGAATTTTGGCACCCTATTGGAAACTTGGAAAACTTGCAAAAATATTTATTTGATTTTATTATTTTTACCATGTGGTGGGGGACATTTTCTTAAAAAACTTGTTTGAATGTGTTTGATCATCATACATGATTATGTCTAAATTATTTTAAGATTTCACTTGAATTTAAATCATTTTAAGTGTATGGATCCAAATAAATAATTATGCTTTCAATCAATATGTGAGTAACAATATGTTTCAGTATTGAGTTAATAGCATATTTGGCGATGGATGTCATAAATAATTCAAATAGTGGATATGGACCAACCTGTAAACGAAGGTCTAAATTTGAAAATAAGTCATTGCTAAGGTGAGGGTTATGATCGACCCACAGGGTTAAAGATTGACTGTCACTATTGACCTATACTACTTGATCCTATCCTAAAAGGAAATGTGTGACATTTGAAATATGGGATGTATGTACAAATGGTTAGAGGTGTTTTTAGAGATTGAAAAAACTTTTATAGGCATAAGATATAAACTTATAAATGTAAAGGTCTATATAGGTACTTAGGATAGAGTGAGGCGAAAAATAGGTCCAAATTAAGTGGTCAAGTCAATTAAAGCGAAAGTGGGTCAAAATTGATATTATCAAGTATTCATGACTAGATTTGAGTGACTACATTTCCCCTCGTTAGTCTAGAAATGAAATTACTAGAGTAAAAGGAAAGATATACTTATGTGTGTACAATACACTTTGCCTTTGGGAGAAAGATCAAATCATATGAGGTGTTCCATGGAAAAACTTGAAATGATGTAAAACTAGTTAATGTTCATATGTGAAATTGAAAATTTAAATGTAACTTGAATTTGAGAAGATTGAAAAGAACAAGGAAGGAGTACATCTATATGCGTGAAATACATGTTTCTCTTGTAAATTTTCTTGGAGATGATGCATATTTGAATCATTGGAGAATTGGTGTTTCATAAAGCACTTGGAGAGGTTGGTTTCTTGGTTGAACCATTGGAGAGTTAAAGGTGATCTTGCCCCAATTTGAATTATACTTGTATGTAAAAATAAAACCCATTGAGGGATACACAAATCTTAATTTGTGTTATTGGTATTTGTAACCCAAAGATATAAACAAGTGGGAATCTATAATGGATTCATAGACAATAATGATAGAGGGAACAAAACCTCTAAGTTATGCATTATGCCTTAACTGAATCAATCATTGTAGATGGCTTATAGATTCAGTTGTCACTTAGTTCCTTAGTTACCTTATGCATGATCAAAAGAGAATGAAGTACATCCATGCTCCTGCCATGACCACAAATAGATAATATTTTTTAAAAATATGGCATGAATCTGTATCATTTGCCCATTGATAAATGTAAAATATGTAACTAAATATAGATGCAAATTTGTAAATTCTATTTTAAGGTTATGTATGAATCTGTATCATTTACCCAAAATTGTATGAATTTATAACACATCCTTATAGTGTGAGTAAATATGCATGACATATGGCCTCATAATCTATACCAATGATTAAATTTTTGAACCTTTTGCATTCTTTGAAACTATATTTTGTATAAAAAAATTATTTTGTTGCTTATATAGGCTCATCTCATGCATGAAAATTCCATTGAAATGAAGCCCTTTGGAGGTAATGGAATGTATCTTGAAATTTACTGATCTGAAAATAAAAGTTAAATGTACATGTGTATCAAGATGTAATAATATAATAATGTAACATATTTATAAATGTATATCAACATAGTAAGCTATTTATTATTTAAAGTATGTATGTAACATATAAGGAAAGGCCTATATAAATTTATCAATGCAACTTATGGTAGTAAATTTTAATATAAACATACACAATAAGTTGTGCATGATATGGATAATGGCACTCATCAAACTCAACAATCTCAAAAACACAAAAATCACATTGTCAACAATAATACCCAGGGTTGTTGCATATAAGGGATATGCTCAAATATTGTATAAGAAAATATTACATACATAAGGCCAAACATTGCATGAAAATCACATTAATAATGTCATAAAAAAGAGATAAGTTAAAATGTCACATAAAATAAAGGGCCAAGGGCTGTAAGTAATGGATATGTTTAAATGCCACCTGTACTTAACAATGATCTCATAGAGATGTTCAAGAAATTACACACAAGGGCCAAAGGCCATACACAATTGAAAAACAAGAATTTATTCTACTATGTGCATTTAATAACATCAATGGAGCATAGAAATCAAAAGATAATCTACACTATGTATATGTAATGTGATCATATCCTATCAAATAACATAGAGATGTAAGCAAGGAATTTATAAAAAATATACAACTTAACATTATAAGAGTCATATAATGGTAACACCTATAAATATTTTAACATGTGGATAAGATGCACTTAGTTTAACATGGCCATTGAATAGATGTAAGTCCAACATCACAGTCCATGTGAAATTTGTATGCCCTGCATGACACTTGTAGATACCAATGAAATGCATGTGTGATAAAATAAAAGTATGATATCTACCAACCATAAGATAAATAACATATCATAATGATATAAACTAAATGTATAATTAGGCTCATGTCCTAATTTTGGATTTTTTTTGTATTTTTAAATAAGCACCAAGAAATACTAGTAAATTAAACCAAGGGGAGAAAGGAAGGGGATATTTTTGTCACCAACATGCCCCATTTTCAAAAAATTCAAATAGGGACCCATTTTTTCTAAAAGTCTTATATACTTGGTCCCCATTGAGACATAAATTGACTTTGAAACCTAAAATATAAGCCTAGGTTTAATTTTTTTTTTCATTTTATTAATTATTACTTGAAATAATGACTAAAGTTAGATCCAAAGGCTATGATTAAAATTATATATATTTATTTGATTAACCTAACTAACCTTTTGACTACCAAGTTTATCAGGATTTTAGAATTTATAGGTCATATTTGATTTACACGTATGCTTTGAATAGACAGGTGTCACTTTCTCATCAAAATATCATAGACTACTAACATTTATTCAACATATCAAGTTTCAAAGACTTCTAACCAACCTAATGCATGAGATTATTCTAAGTGTCACCATCTTGGTTCTTTTTAAATCTTCAATGGAAAAGTTTAGACATGAAAACAAGCGATGAGGTGACTAGGCGAGATTGTGCCATGTGTCTTCATCTCACCTCAACACAACTCTTTGCTTAGAGTTCTAATTCATAAAAACTAGCAACCAGCCAACTGAGTGAGATTATTCCATGTGTCATCTTCTTGATTTATTTTGTACTTTAACCCAAAGGCTAAATTACTAAGACATGCAACCAATCGACTCAACGAGATCAGTTCATGTGTCACCATCTCATTATACAAAATATTGTAGCCAAAAGGATATAATACAAAGATCATGACCAAATGACGAAGCAAAAATCTACCACATGTCATCTAGTGCACTAGCATCTATCACATGATATTCACTAATTTATCCATGTGTCCATTTTAACATATTAAGCCACCATGTATCATGTCATGTGGCATCCCCTAGCTACTTTCTACACTGACATAATTCAGAGGCAAATTTAAAGGTGTATTCAAGTGAAAAAATGAGAGGTCACCACATGTCCCATTACAACATAGTCGTAGGCCATGTATTAATATGCATATAATTAGTTGTAAATAAAAAATAAAATGTATAAAATACAAATGGGCACATTAAAACTTAAAGGGATGACTAAGTAACCAAAATTAGTGAAAAAGTGGCACATGTAAAACAAGCCTTGAAAAAGCATATGTTATAAAATCAAATTTGAAATACAATTTACAAGGACAATTATTATTCAATTAATTCTCATGAATGGAAGATTTGAGCAATGAATTTATAACTAGCAACTGGACTTTATGCCATGTTACCAAATCAAATCAAGTTATGTTTTCTAATTTTCTAATTTTTAAAATGCTATTTAGAGCTCTATAACGACTAAATCTCTAATTTTCAAGACAAATGCAAATCTCAATAAGAACAATAATGGATATTGAGAACCAAGAACCAACCCCATGAATGTTATGTTATAGGACTACATAAGAGATCAGAGACACAAAGTTTGACCTAATTGCTCTATATAATGCTTTTCTTCATTATTCAACTATCTATGTAGAGGTTGAAACCATTCAGCCATATAAAGATGAAGACAACTTAACGCTTGGAGAGAGAGACTATAAATATGACTTGTTCTCCATCAAAGTCATTGGACTCCACAAAGCAATAGCTAAGCCTAAGGTATTTACATGTGTAGACCTAGTATTAAATTTATTTACAATAGGTATATGCACTAAGGACACATTTAAAAATAATAATATCATAAAACTAGTGGCTTATGTAGTTGGTGTAGCACTCAAAAAATATTATTGATTATCTAAAACAAACTTAACCTACAATCAAAAAATATTTAATGAATGGTTTAAGGAAAATAAGGTTAGGTAAACTTTGAAAATATGGGATGAAAATCACAATTAATTTTCAAAAAAGACAAAGGTCCCAATTTCCCAATTCAGGTCGAGTATCATAATTTACATAGCTTTGTTATATAGGTTATGTGGATCCCCATCCATAACTTATGTGGATGAAACTTAGGTTCCCTTGTTATCCATGATTATTGATAACAAGGTCATCCCTTCATTAGGGGTGATCATAAGTTACAAATTAAAATTCCAAGACTCACACCTAATAAAGTAGACAATAAATTTTATAAGTTTTTGTATTTGATAGATGTTATTTATGGTACTTTGAGATCTACTAACACCTCTCCCTAGGAGCCCAAATGATACAAAAGAATATGTGATGATTTTGATTTCTACCACATTCACAAATTTAGAGATCAAATGCGAAATATAGAAGACACATTCTATCCAATGGTGTATAAATTCATCAATGAACAACCGATGCTAACATTATCTATAGAGATCAAGAGATCACTCAAATCATTTGGGGACTATTGGTTCTACCTAGACCATATAGATATCAAAGTGGAAGGCACATTAGTGGCTCCATTCTATTTGCCCAAGCTAGTCCTTGACAAGCTCACTGAGCATGAGATAGCCTATTAGTTGTCTAATTGTGTTGATGGTAATATTATAATGGCTAAACTATAAAAAATTCACAAGGCACACCATCAATATTGGAAGACAAAATTTTAAACACTTGGAGAAATCAATTATGACCTCTTATCATAGATGTTCTTTCATATTCAAATAACTTTAATGGTAGGTTCAGTAATAACTATGGGCATAAGGAATATGGGCATGATTTTTTTCTTCTGAATGTTGAAGATGATTCTTAGGTATACACATAAATGAAGGGTATAGGGATGTCAATGATAATTTGTCAATTGATCGAATATGATCCTTCCATCACAAAGGAAGATGTAGATATGATAGAGTAAGAAGATAAGGGTGAATCCCCAAAACAAATAGAGAAACCTCAACCAAAGAATGAGTTAGAGGAAGCAACTGATGATAAATTTAACCTTAAGATCCTCAAAGTCCTCCTAAATCTAAAATATTTAGGACAACATGATCTAGATAATGGGGCGCCCTTACTTCCAATTTTATCTACACTAACATTTTATACATCTCCACCAAATATAGAACTAGTGGTTAGTCATCTATTTTCTCCTCATAAAATGCATGTTATAATAGACTTCCTATGATAATTTGAAATAAAAGATGTTGCCCACCACTTAGGCTACACAAGAAGAAGAGAGGACTCCCTAATACTCAAATGCATCACTAGGGATCACCTAATTAGACATAAAATATGAGTATGTAAAACATTAATTATTATAGGAGCATATAGATGAATATGCAAAATAATTAAATCTAGAATAAAGCTACAAAGATGACCTAGAGGAGGAAACTGCATCTGATGCTTTCCAAAAGGTCCACATAGGTAGCCTTTGGAGCTCATATCCTAGTCTACCCTCACATTCATAATGAAGACCAAACTAATTTGCATACATAGGGTAAAAAAACTATTATTACCCAAGGGCAAAGTAAGAAATATAGTCTTAGTCTTCCTCATACTCAATGTATAGAGAAAGAAAAAATGTGAAAAGAGGAACAAGGTCCTATTTTGGATGAAGCCATAGACCAATAAGATACAACAATTGACACTTAAATAGTTACATCAAATGATTCATTTTTTCCTCCTATAGTTAATTTAGTGGATAATACATGATTAAATATAGGTCACTACTTCCCTTATTTATTTTGTTGTCCCAACTACCTCAGTTTTCCCTCATATTACTACAAATTCATTGGATTCAACTAGTATGTATGCTTCTAATGTCTAAACTATTGTAATTACTACATTTTTGGATTATTTGGTTAATATTAATACTAATTATACAACTAACACCATGAATATCACCTATAAACTAATTTCACCATTCTTTATAAATCTAACATAGGCTGCCATTAAACAACTTTTTTTTTTTGAAGCTAGCATAGATATCATAATGACTAGCCCAAATTTTTAATATATAGTGTCTCAGTTAATTTTTTACACACACCCATTATATATACACCTTTATACTCAATTGGGGTTGTCAATGACATAAAGTATTCAAATAGAGTCACCAATGGACATGGTCTATGAGTCTTCCAATCTTACAAAATATGTCATCAAGACTCCAACACAAACCAAGATTTACAAAGAGAATATGGATGTTATACCTTTCCCTTCACCTTCCATATATCCCAATTCATCTCCCTTACTTGAAAATTCCACTATTATGTAAAATCCATAGATACCTTCATCTTTTATCATTTCATTTCCTGACTAGAACATCTCTTAGAGCCTATTAGTGATAGTTCCATGGATTCAACAAATGCAAGTTGAGTACTCTTCTAGGTAGTACTTGGTTATCCCTAAAGATCCAAAGTTAACTATATAAATTAATGAAGAATCTAATAAATTAAAAATATTAAGAATAATAATAGTGACCACTAGAGGAAAATAAATTGAATTCATAAGAGAAGAAGAGCTCTTCTCATTGACTAAGAAGAGGAAAAATAGGCCTGGGGAAGATGATGAAATCCAAGTGGATCCCATCTCTAAGGTCGATTCCACTTGGGGCGTATTGAAGAAAATAATTCAAGGATTGGAAAAAACCAATAAAAGTTTGGAGGCATATGGCATAATAGAGGCCCTAAAAGACATATTAGACCATGCACAAACTTCAACCAAGACTCTTTATGACACTATATGCTCCATATAAAGATATAGAGTAGAGTGAAAACAAAAATGGGGAAATGTGGTGAATTTTTATGAATCTTCTAAAAGTTTGCATGCTAAGTTACATATCATTACTAAGGGAATAAGACAAAAATCATATCTAGATCTTAATTTACTAGAACTTTCGGACATAACTTTAGCACATAACTATGTCAAAAATAAAAGGATTTATCTTACATAATATCATAATCAAATGTAATAATTATTTTGGAAATTAACTATCCAAGAGCATAAATCTACATAAATACTTGGGGATATGCATATCCCCAGTATAAACACTCCACTAGGGTATGTAGTGACTAATCCATTCTTTGAAAATATACTCTGATTAGCCATTAATATTTTTAAAGCAAAAGTAGATAAAATAGTTTTTGGGAGTAGTGATTATGTTATCTAAGTGATCACCTTTGCTATGAACAAGGTATCTAAAGGTCAGGGATTGCATTCATCCTTTAGCAATTCATTGAGATTACACATGAAATTTATGAAAAAGATCTAGGCATTATTCAAACTTTCGACCATTAATTTCAAAGCCATAGAGTTAGATTTTATAACATGCATGGTCACATACAAGAAAATAAATGATCAAGAGAATGTAAAAAATCAAAATAGTTGGTTACTCAGATAGAAGGTCAAACATCAGCTTCAGTTGCTACTACTATTACTCCCATTATGCCCAATTAAGTCCTACTTCTATTTCGACCACTATTGAATTTTTTATTATTGTAACAATGTTTCATGCATCTATAACTACCACAACCTTGACATTCTCTATTTTGAGCATAACTAGTCAAACAATCCAAACTGGAGTCCAATATAATTCAAGTGATGTCTTCATAACTAGTTTAAATCAAGCTTTGTAAAGTGACTGTTTGAGTCTAATTTTGGATTATTATTTATATATTTTCTTGATCTATTTATACATATATACTCAGTTAAATTAAATCTTTTTTATTTATAAACATTATAATCATGTAAACCTTGTATGTTAAATTGATCCAACCTTATTTTATACCTTTTTAAATATGTAACTAAGTTTAAAGATGAGGTGATGCCCATCCAAATCTATATGTGTTTGAATTTCATTCATTGTAATGAGAAGAGTATTTGGAAATTAATGAAAGTAAATAAGTTTCTTAATTGTTCTATAAGTTTATGTAAGTGTGTTGTCTCTTTCAAATTTTTGTGTTTCTTTGAATAATTTCGATTAAGTTAATAAATATATATGAGGCTATGTATATGATTTATTTTTAGTGATTAGATTGAACATTATGTTAGTCTTAATCAACTCTTTCGTTATAGATCATGCTAACAATTTGCTAGCGACATTAGATATGCATAATAATTTAGTACTAAAAAAATCTTTGATTATAATTAATGGGTCATATTTCAATTATTTACTTAGAATATTTACTCTATTTTATTGTGTTTTTTTCTTAGAGCCAACATACAATAGACATTGGTTCATGATAGATACTCAAATTAGTATAGTAATTCAATTTAGAAGGGTTTAATATTCAATTGAACCATAAAATCTATTCTTTTCTACCCTACCTATACCTCCTTTTGTCCCCTTTTTGAAAAAATCCACCTTAGTTTAGACTCATCTACCAATTGTAAGTATAATTTTAAGTTAAGTGTTAGGCATACTCCATATTTGAACCATCCAAGGTAAACAATCATTGTGCTTAGCGCTATTCCACCACATGGTTATTTATAAAACCAAGACCCATAATTCATGCCTTAGAGTGAATCTCACTGATTCTAAAATCAAAGAGACTTTCCCATAATAATATTTGGTGTGTGTAAAACCCACATCAATAGATATGCACAATCCACAACATTTATCTATGTAAAATATACACTGAATGTGATGGCATAGCCATGTATGAGAAAAATTATCGCATTGTATATTTGAATGTAACTAAAAACATGTGGGAAACATAATATAAATGTGAAGTAATGTTTGTAAATCATCATCTCATTGAATGTACACTTTTAAAATTATGTAATGTGTATGTATGAATAATATAGCACATAAAAGAAAGATTTTATATGAACAAGTATTGTTGTGTGAACTAGAACTAAGTGTAATATCAAAAAAATGTATGTATTAAAGATATATGTGCTTAGTTTTTTATTTAGGTGTGAAAAATGCTACATGATAGGATCAACCAGTTCAAGGTAGTACTGGTAGTCAGTTTTGTCTTTATTGGACAATATTATCTTTGATGGAAAAGTTTAATTTTATTAGTTTACATTGTGAAAAAATTAAGGTAAATGGAAATTGATGGTAGTATAGATAATTTTTTTGTACTATTCATATTTGGACAGTTAAAATGAAGAGCCAAGAGTCCAAAAAATCTCTAGGATCCAAGGGCTAGAAGAAATTGATTAAATTGATCTCATGTGGAAGAAGTAGAAGAATAACATGATAAAGCAATCAAGAAGCTATGTCAAATAATTTTTTTTCTCTTTTTTATTACTTGAATGTTTTTTAATTTTAGAATATTTTCTTAAAATCAATGGTCATAAAATAAGTCATCCTCATCAAGGTTGAAATCTTTAGAGTTGTGCATGTATATGGAGTATTCTTCTTCACCTTATGAATGTGCATATTATATTTTATCTATTATTTTTAAAGATATGTCATCATTGTGTGCATTAATAATTTCATGTGTTATGTGGATTATTATTCCTTAATGTGAAAAAGTGATGCATTATTTAATAGTATCCATCATGGCTTGCATTTGTTGTAACCATGATCAACCTGATGTGAATGGTTCCTGATGTGCATGAGGCATAACCCATAAATTTTTATTCATATATTTTGGTCCATAAACTATTGGGTATATGATATATCCAATAGTTTCTTCCTAATATACACTATGATGTAATTCATTGATATTATGTCCATTTGATGTATTCATCTAACATTGCAATTTTTTTTTCCAAATATTAGTATCTTTGGTTTTTTTTTTTTTGTAATAATCCCATTTCATATATATTTTAATGGTTAAATAATCTTGTTGAGAATTACTTATGTTTATCATATCTATATATGATGTCTTTTAAACCCCTGTAGTAAAATATATTTTTTGATTATGTATTAATCTGATAATGCCCTCTTGTTTGTATTTCTAAATTTTCATTTGTAGTGTTTCACAATGCTTTTTATCATGTCCTATAATTATATGATAAGAACAATATGGTTTACCTTAATTATGAAAAATATGTGTTGTTGGTTTGTGTCAAGTAGTAGTTAATTTAATAAGCTTACTATCCAACAACATTTTCAACATTATTGTGGGTGTACCTTGATGTTGCATTATTTTTAATAGCTGTGAAACCTTTTTACCCACTATTTCTAAGGTATTCATTGATTTTTTCACAAATGATTTCTTGAGGTTTACTATTTCAATAATTGTTCCAATTTTCATCTTTAGACATACCTAAAATGTGCTTACCTTTTGAATCTAGTTGATCTTCAACAACTAATTTTGAATCATGATGGTATACCCCTGGAGCAATGGGTGCGAATACATCATGAGATAAATATTCATCTAAGGGGTTAAAATTTAGGTTGTGTATGTGATCATATATCATATTAACCATGTTGAGCTTGTCATAATCATTATCAAAATAATCTAAAACATTACCATCTTGTACTTTTGAATTAACTAATAAAAGGAGATCAAGAATAGACTCTTATTGATCCAAATTAAACTGATGTTATTTTTATATAATTTTTTGTTCCACTTCTACCATATGTAAATTTAATTTTCCATTTGGATCTTATTTTTTTCCTTTTGTAACTTTTCTTATTCAAGTTATTCCATTTCTAACTATTGACTTTCTAATTGTTTCTTTTGGAATTGTTCTTTATGTAATATTGCTTGTTCCGCTTGTAATTTTTGGATTTATATTCATACCTTTTATTGTGATATTTTTAATTTATAAAATTATTTTTGTACTTGATTTAACTCTTGTTGGTCTATTCATGAATTCTCTTGTTCTACTTGATTGTTATCAGTACTTGACTCTCTGATTTTATACGTGTATTTTTTATTCTAAGGGATTACTTGAGAAAGAGGGATGATATATTAATCATATGAATTTGATTGAGATGTTGTGATTTTAAAATATATAAAAGGGTCCATCCATAAGAAAAACATATGAGTGTCCTTCATGCATGAATTTAAGACACCCATGCAATGTATATGATATTGTTGACATCATATGCATGCAAGGTCAACCTAATAATAAATTATAATTTAGATGATTAGGAATAACATGAATTAAAGTGGATATTGTTTTAGGTCCCAATGTTACATCGAGATATGTCATTACAAGTACTTATCATGAAGAATAATCAAACCTTTTGATATTTTAAACTGTTTGTTGACTATTGTCAATGGCAATACCTAATTATTGTAGGAAAGGATTAGTGGAAATGTTTACTCTAGAACCAACATCAATTAATACTCATTTGATTCCTTTATTTTTCACTTATCTTGAATAATGAGTGTAATACTTTGTGTAATTATATGTAGAGTTGGGAATTATTCTTACTCAAAAGTGACAATATTTTTAGTATCCTTAAGTGTGCTCATTATGGAAGTGAAAGTAGTAGGTTTTGTATCACTATAAATAGTAATATATCACAATTCAACATATTAAATATCCTTATAGACCAATGAACTCTTTAGTAACTCCAAAATAGAAATTTTAGTGTGGTTATTTTTTAGTTGATACAAATATCATACCCTTTAGATTGATTTTATTACGTCATGGGAGGTGGAGGGGGTTAAGGAGGAATATGTTGGCTTCCTCCATAATTTAGTAGCCTACCTCTATGGTTATTATCAGTATAGACCATATAATCCAATATAATCCATAGAAAAATAATGGAGTATAATGGTGGTTTTTAAAACCTTGAGGTCAAGGACAAGGAGAAAATAAAGGAGTTATACATTCCCTTTATCATCGAGTAGTACCTAATAAAATCTTTGATTGAATGTAATAATAATAATAATAATAATAATAATAATAATAATAATAATAATAATAATAATAATAATAATAATAATAATAATAATAATAATAATAATAATAATAATACTTGAGGTTGTTCATGAGTAAACCTTATAGCACTTTGAATGTATGATTGCTCATATTCCCAAGTCATACTCAACTTTATAATAATAATAATAATAATAATAATAATAATAATGATAATAATAATAATAATAATAATAATAATAATAATAATAATAATAATAATAATAATAATAATAATAATAATAATAAAAACTTTATTGGTTTTGTTTTCTTAACATATGATTTGATTTGTTTGCTTACATGAGTGTTAACAATTTTAATTATTAAGGGAAGACAACATGAAATGGATAATAAGAAATCCCAAGACAAAAAGTGTTCATCTAATATATTCATAGATTTGTTAAAAATTGAAAATAAAGTAACAAAAATCTGAAATTTAAATCCTATGAAAAAGGGAAAATTATGTGTATGGATATTAGGAAAGTCCCCTACAATCAAAAGTCAAAATAAAGTGCTTTTAATGTCCGATATCAAATCCAAGGGAAAGTAAAGTGATTTCAATGTTATCTATTAAATTTGAGGTTGAAAGCAAGTTTTTTTATTATCATATATTAGATCCAAGGTTGAAAGAAATTTATTTTAGTGTTGGATGTTCAAGAATTTATCTGAACCTGAGGACACATTCTTTGAAACAATGCTCAAATAAAGTGTTGTTTCACCAATATGTTTTATTATAATTTGGAATCAATTGGTGTATTAACTCTAATTAAGATAAAATGATTTGAAAGAAAGTAAATGTTGTAAAACTTCTGACAAGTAGAAATAAATAAAATTAAATATGAAACACGATTGAATGAAATGATAATAACTATGAAAAATAAAAAATACTTAGTTCTTTACTATTTTTGATCTGGTTGTGTGACACTAAAAAAGTCATTGGAACTAATCAATAGATTTGACTGTGAATGTGAAATTAGAAAGTGGAAGTGTATCTACTTAGGGTTAGGATTAGTAGAAAGTGGTTAGGATTGACTAACACTATTGTCTTCTCCTAGTTAATTTTGTACTTTATATAATAACATATAAATTAGGGCATAGTCATCTGTAGTTGCTATAAACTCATGTGTGTGCATAAATTTGATTTTTGTATGCACATGAAAGACATAAAATTAATTCTTCAATGTTTAAAACCTAATAGGGGTTAAAATAGATGAAAACCTACAAAGAGAAAGGAGGCATTGTAATGGGATGAGATGCCTCCAATGACCCTCATGATGCTTGATCATTGCCTACATATCAAATAATCCAAAGAGGGAAATCAATCCCATGTAGTTTTCCCACTTAGATTACTTTGTATGATTTTTATCCTTTTCCTACATTTATGCATCTATATATGGCTTGAATACTTGATATTATTTTACTTGACTTATATTAACAAGCTTTTAAATTGGCTAGGGTCTACTTCGAATGATTAGAATAATATTTAGAAATAATAGGAAATATTTTCTTGGTGTGCAATAGTGTAAGTATGCTTTAATATTAAAATTGACAAGTGGTAGAATAGGTGACTTAGATATGACTTTATAACAATCCAGAAGGGAAAAAAATCACACTACCTATCCTAAAAATACATAACAATGTGTAAAGGAGGGTCTACATTTTAAAATTAGTTATTTCTAAGGTGAAGGCTAGGATCAAACCATAGGGGGCAAGACTGACTGGAACTATTGACCCATACTGGTTGATATCATCCTAAGAGGAAATGTGTGAAATTTAGAACTATATATGCTTAGATGATTTTTTAGAGATTAATAACATTTCTGTAGGTGTAAGCTATTAACTTAGAATTGGAAATGTCCATATAGATACAAGTAGGATAGAGTGAGATGGTTAAATAGGTCCAGATTAAGTGCTCAAGTAAATTAAAGTAAAATTTGGCCAAAATTGGCATTATCATGTATTTGTGACTATATTTTAGTGACTACAACAATATATGAGGATTGATATATAGAATTAGGTCTCAATCATGATCTCATAGAGATGATAACATGACTTCCTTCTCAATAGCCCCTAGCCTTAGGGATCAATATGAGGATAATGATATAGAAGGTGAGGGCCAACATCCATCATTAAGTTATTTACATGTACTTGAGAGAATATATGTGCTAGTTTCATGATTGACATTTACCTTATATTTTATATATGATTTTATTACTATGATTTATGTGCCCATGTAATAGATTTTATAAATGTGATTATGTCTCTTTTATTTCCATCATTTATTTGTTTTATTTTCATCTTGAATTATAATATTATAAGGATATAAATGTGATGTGTGAATGATGTATCATTGAATCACAATAACATAACATACATATCAATTGTGACTAACAAATGATCTCATCATAATCTAAAAAAATCAAATGAAATAAATCATTTGACCAACCATGCATATACAATAATTTATCATCATATATAGTATTGTATCGACTTAATTTATTTAGCTCATGAGTAAGTAAATCCTATGAATGTAATTTGGTACTAAAATCATAGGAACACCTATGATTGAATTTGCATTAAATACTTTAGTTGAGCCTACTTTGGATAATGCACATAGTGATACTTGACCAATGTTAATAGTTGGATATTCTTTCTTCTTATGCCTTAAGTAAACTAAGAGACCTTGTTACTTTATTACTTTCTTAATTTATCATTTGTTTATTTTTATTTGGCACTCATACTTGTGTGCTTTGAGATTTAGTTGTATGCTTAGTAGGATTTTATTTTTTAGGTCTTCTATCTCTTGGAAATCAAAGGAATTAATATTCCTAATATTATCCAAATTTTCTCCCATTTTATTTAACCATGATTTTCCAAGTATTGAATTGAATTTTTTTAATAATAGGCTTCATAAAAAGAATTTATCCACTATTTTAGGTCCAAAATAAATTGGTATAGTAATATGCCATATTGATTCCTCATAGGTGCTCATATTTTTACGTCGATCTCATCATGCCCTAATTATTTATGGGAATATATTGTGCATGAATTATATTGTACCTTATCATCAATGATAATTAATTTTATATGTTCACCTTCTATAATATCTTGATTAACCATTGGTTATTTTTTATAAAATTATTGGTATACATTAACCTTTGTAGGTTGTGAAATAAAATAATATGGAGAAGCTAAATTTGTGAGAATGTTGTTAGTTTTCTCAAATTTAATAACACCCTTATTCATAATTTGTTCAATTTATTTTTACAATGCATAATTATTGTTATATTTATATCCATTGATGTGATAATAGTTATAAAGTGATTGTTACCCCACTCTTGTTACACGATGTGCAAGGTGATGTTGATTAGAAGAAAATGTGATTGAATTCTAATCAAGAATCATATGTAAAATAGATCTTGTTCTATCCTTAATCATATGAAAGTGGATAGGTAGGTCCATAATTAAAGGAGTAGGACTCATGCTAGTTTCCTTCTTATGAATTATCTTATTTGTAGCTTCCTTCTTTGCTAGAGATTCACTTTGGAGATTAGAAGTTGTTAAATTTTGTGAATTACTAAAATTAGAGGCATGAGTGCATGTATGATGTACAAGATCACACTCATAAGCATAGAAATCAAATTAGTGTCACTTAAAACAAATATAATTATTATAAAGTGTTTTTTCCCTAAGTGGAAGTAAAAGTTCCTTACTAAAGATGAATTGATTTTTGAAATTAGAAGGTTGATATATTAAACAATGTAATGCATTTTTTAACCTTAAAATGTAATATTGTATAGGTTTATCATGATCTTGTTTAAGTATTTGGAAATTTTACATCATCAATCTAGGACCTCTATTCTTATTTAAATGAAATATGAAAGCCTCTTCTAATTTTACAAAGAAAGTTGTAGACCCACTAAGTAGATTTTTGAACCACTATAAGTATTTAGTTTTTAGACTTTGGTGAGAGGAGTTTCGTAATAATATTTAATCACATTAATTTTCTCTAAGAGAGGAAAAAAGTGTGCAAGGTGGGTAGGAGGATATCCATTTACATCAAGTAAGTTAAATGTCATCATAAAGAATCCTTCTAGATGAGGATGGTTAAAAATCCTTCGCATTATTTTTTTACCTAGTATGATATTATTATCAAAATTAATAGGGTATGAATTAGAATATAAAAAAAAGTAGTAAACTTATTTTGAAGTTCAACCATTGGATGCATCATAGACACTATATGGTTAGTAGGCACAGTTATACATTGTAATGGTTAATTCATATGTTTCATCTCACCATCTATCTAAAACATGCGTAGAAAAGACTCATAAAAAATATTTGTATCATTTTTATTGCTAAGAAATATGGTCACATGAAATATCAATAGAGGAATAATTGTGTGGTTTACTAATATCATCACATTTCATCTCAATAGAAGGATTATCATCATGTTTCCTATCAATAAGATAATCACTGCATTTATGAATATCATTAGATCTAATGTCAATAGAATAATTATCATCACATTTCATGTCACTAAAACAATAATTACATTTAGACACATCCTTGTAAGGTATAAAATCATGAGAAGTAACATGTATATCATATATCCATTCTTTACTATATCATCTTTCTTAATTGTAAGCTTAATAAGATCAAGAAGTATGTTAGTTAATGCTTGTTTACTTTCTTATTGTTATATTTCATGGATAGTGTAAATATATATGGAAGGGTAAGGTCAACCAATCTCTTTTATTATAGAATTAATATGACCTACTTATCCTTTAGTACCATTATACATAGATACATCACTAGCATACCAATCCTCTCCATCATCATGCATATACTCATAATCATTACCTTCATTCACAAAATAATTATCATCATTCACATAATCATTATAATTATTCACATGATAAAGAGTATCTACATCCACATTTATCCACTCATTGGTATAATCATAAGACATAACATGGGTAGAAAAAAATGAAAACATTGGATGATTTAGGATACATGCACATGGATACATTTCCAAACCCCAAGATGAAAATGAGTACAATCAAAATGCCCACTCCTAAAGTAAGATAAAACATAAAACCTTGGTCTTTTAAAGATTGGATATCAATAATTAAAACCATAATACACACACACACACATGTATATATACATACATATATATATACATACATACATATATATATACACACACACATATGTATATATACATAAATATACATATATATGTACACACACACACATGTATAAATGTGTGTGTGTGTATATATATATATATATATAGACATATATATATATATATATATATATATATATAGACATACATATATACATATATACATATATATATATATATATATATATATATATATATATATATATATATATATATATATATATATATATATATAGACATACATATATATATATATATACATATATATATGTATATATATATATATGTATATACACATATATATATATACATATATACATATATATATATATATATATATATATATATATATATGTATATATATATGTATATATACATATATATATATATATATATATATGTATATATGTATATATATGTGTGTGTGTATATACACACACATATATATGTATATATATATGTGTGTGTGTGTGTGTGTATATATATATATATATATATATGTATATGTATGTATGTATGTATATGTGTGTATATATATAAACACTCATAATCATTACTTTCATTCACACAATAATTATCATCATTCACATAACCATTATAATTATTCACATGATAAAGAGTATCTACATCCACATTTATCCACCCATTGGTATAATCATAAGACATAACATGGGTAGAAAAAAATGAACACATTGGATGATTTAGGATACATGCACATGGATACATTTCCAAACCCCAAGATGACAAGGAGCACAATCAAAATGCTTACTCCTAAGGTAAGAGAAAACATAAAACCTTGGTCTTTTAAAGATTGGATATCGATAATTAAAACCATTATATATATATATATATATATATATATATATATATATATATATAAAATGGTTTTAATTATCGGTATTAAGGGAAAGAAAATAAAAATCTCTAAATCAAACCCTATATATATATATATATATATATATATATATATATATATATAATGGTTTTAATTATCGGTATTAAGGGAAAGAAAATAAAAATCTCTAAATCAAACCCTAATTGGAGATAAATATAAAACCTTCTAAGAATGGGAAAACCTAACTTAAAAACTTATATATTTTCATGCTCAATAAAATAATTAGGTTCACCCAAAAAAATACCTATTTTTGATTAATATGATCTATATAATATAAAAGTTTGTATATTCAAATTTTACAAAATAGGAAAATAAACACACAAATCTTAATGTATAAGGGTAGATTGATATTGGACTTACCATATTTATAATGGACAAAGAAATAGAGGAGACATGTACTTATCTAATTTTTTATTTTTTCTCATTATATTCATATTAATCTATGAAAGGACTTTTTTATTCCTATAACTACTCCGATCAGGAAAAAAAATCAAACCCTATGTGAACACTATAGATAAAGCTCAAATAATTATGGTGATTGGTATTGTCCATGATTTGTTGGTACTATCCCAATTTACTGTGTGGGTTTATGTCACCTCAGACTGTTGTGCCTATACCTATAGATATATCATGTGTGTGTATTTGACTTGATTCTTGCACATAGATATTTTCTTTCTTATATTTGATTCAAAATCCCAATTGTAATTTTCACACCAATGTGACTTAAAAAATGGGTTAGCTCTTTAGGTTGGACTAACCTTAATCAATACCCAATGAATATCTAAGTGTTAACTACATTCCAATATTATGAAAATGACTTAGACTGCATGCAATTCTCCCACTAATGTGTGTGTGTGCCAAATTATGTAAATGTAAGTACAAATTCAATTTCACCTAGATCTTCCTTTGATACAAACATGCAATTTATGTTTGAAATTAGATTCATTCCTTTATAAAATATCATAACTATGTTAAAAACTAATATCAGTAAAATATATGTCTATTTCTTTGTGTATGCCTTTTCTTTCAAATAATTATTTTGACTTAAATGCTCTTAGGGGATTTATGTATAGTGTTCTAAAATTTGAATTAGGGAAATATTGGTGTTCACAAGTTGACCTAGAAAGAAAAAAATGATAAAATAAATTAACACAAAGGGTGTTATTATATGCATGTAAATCACATGTGCTAGACTGTGTACTCGAATCCTTGAGGTCTGGTTGAGGTAGCTAATGTAATGGATGTGGCTATGGATTTGGTTGGTTTTTGAGTGGAATGGGATTCAAAATGGGTTCTCGTGATGGAACCAAAATACATAAATAGTATCTTGATGCTAATTAAGAGTGTCAAGCTAAGATAAAATAGAAATCCATGATCCTTTAGTTTATGAGATTAGAAGAAGGTAAAGCTCCTAGTCAATGTTAGGACTAGGGAAATGGGGGAGATATGGTTGAATGACTTATAGGAATACGTATACTATTTTGTGTTGGATATGCCTAGTCAATATCATCTTTAAAATATGAATGATATAGGATGAGGCTACACCCAAGGAGAAGAAGGAGATATGAAGGGGAAACTAGGCTTGAATGATGCTATACTGATGTCCTCTATTCTAAGGTAGGATGGTGATAGGTGGATAAAAAATTATTTATTATTCATCTAAGGTAGTTAAGGAATCAATAATAAAGTGAGGAATCAGGGTGGAACATAGAAACTCACATCTTAGTTTGGTGTTAATATCAGATTGTGTGGAAATTATGTGACCATGTGCTTTAACCCTAGGGAATAAACCATGCTAGACAAGACCAGGTGTCTCAAGAAGGGTCATACAAAGGGTGATAGGCAAAATCCAAGGTAAAGGGTATGCTATTATTCAGGCAATGTATTTTTATGTGTGCTTATTGTGATGCTTAAATAAAGGCTTTGTATAGGGTGATTGCATAGATGGGTAAGGCTCTAATGGAACATGGATGCTTGCATGTGATGGTAAGGCTTATAATTATACCTATGTGCTTGTGTGTGTTGGAAAGGCTTCTTGACACTATTTTTTTTGAGTTTTTATTATTTTTTATTTATTTTTTTGGTTTTCTAAAGTAAATGTTTTCTTGTTGAAATTTAAATGATGAAAGCAAAAGAAATAACAAACCTGAAATTAAATGAAATAAAATATGAATGTAAATGTAAATGAAAAAAACTTCCTTTTTTTAATCTTTTCTAATTATTTATAATTCATTCAAAATGGAGAGGAAGAAACCTATACTATTATGCAAAGTGTTATTTTTTCCTAGCTTTATTTAGATGCAAACTAGGTGATGTTGTTTTTGTAGTTTTTCTCTTGCTTATATGAGGTGGACCAAATATTTAAGTTATGAATTATAAGTAGTAAAGAAATTAAAAATAAATATTATCTAAAACATTAATTTCACAACACTTTCTATTAGATTTCTTTGTCTACAAATAAGCTTTTCAATTGATTTGTTTAAGAGAAATAAAAATTACAAAATTATGATTTTATATATTTTTTTGAGAGAACAACAACACTTTTAATCTATCAAAATAAACAAAAATCATAGATATGTTATCTCAAATGGTATTCCTAAGGTGGTATAAGTTTTTGTGATTGACTAATTAATTTTTTGTAATGCAAGAAACTTGTTTTGACCTTTTGAATTCAATACTATGTTGGTTGGAAAGTGTCTTGAGAATTCACTAAAATATTATTATGAATGGTTTGTGAAATGTTTTTCTAATTTAAATAAAACAAATATATTTGAATTCAAATACAATCAAAACTAACACTATACAAGGTAAAGTGAAGTTGATATATAAATCAATCCCATCTCGGATAAGATAAATAAAACTAGCATTTCTGCTTATTGGTACATTTAGAAAATAAGGGTCATGACCAATATGGATCTGCTAGACCTAAATAAGGGGTCTCTTACCACACAATATCAATAAAGAGGGTTTCAAATCTTCTAGTTAAGTAATACCACAAGATAACCCTATCTAGGTCCTATGTTTTCTTATCAAATTAAATGACAAAGTAAAGAAAATATAATCTAGTATTCACCAAAGCTTGTGGCACAAAATGGAGATAATAAACATAAAATTAAACATGCAAAGAATAAATCTAATTAAATAAATGTAGAGGTAATCCTAATTCATGGAAAGATAAATACATTCACAATCCATTACTTATACTACTTCTATCTATAAAAATATAGGAATAGTATTTAGGAATACTTACCTTGAACATGAACTTGTTGAGGTTCAATCTCTCCCTTGGCTAATGGAGATTTGAAAAAAGTTGTTGTGGTTTGTAATAATCACAAAGATAGGCCAAATCTAGGTTGTATGACTTTTTTTTATGCATCTAAGACTTTTTCAAAAGATAATATTCTTCTATCCAAGTATAAACCCTATGCAATGATTCCTTAAGTAGAATGTTGGAAGAGAAGATTTTAAAGAAACAAAAACAAATTATTATCTCTATCTCTATCTCCATCTCATGAAAATGGAGATAATGATGTGTTTATATAGTCGGATCTAAACCTAAACCCTTCTAAAGTTTTAGCTAACACAATCAGCCTAGTTGACCCAGTTCTTAAATAAATAAAGTAGTTAGGTCTCATACTAGGTCAGCTAGGCCAACCTAGTCTGTAATGTGCTCAGTTTTAAGAACAAGGTCAACCCATATGAATTTATTTGGTAAATGATAAAAATCTAATTTGGACTAGGTATGGGTTATTTGATGTAATAAATTGCTTAGAGGAGTGCATAATAAAGGTGTCAAAGCTTAGGGAAGTGTATAGAATAGGTTTGTGTTGATTTCAAGTGGTGGTATAAGGGACAAAAATCTTGTGAAACACCAATGGTCTACACACCCCTATCCCAATTCACCCTTTAAGGCATGCATTCAGATAGATTGAGTCTTGGTGGGTTTCTGTACGAGAGAAAGCATCAACAATTGATAAAGTTTAAAAATATTCTATGTATATGTGTGTTTCACTTAAATCTTATCACGTGTCATGTAGTTATAACATGGGATGGTGATTTGGGTAAAAGAACATAGAAACACACAATACTGAGCTAAGTACATTATAGTATTTTAAGTCATAAAATAATTGAAAGTAAATGAATGAAATAAATAAGTAATGTATGTATGTATGTATAACTTCACTTACCTTTATCGTTGAGTGGTTGTCTACTATGTTTATAGTTTTTATTGTGGAGGGCATAGAGACTTATTTGGATAAACCCTAAGGATACAAAAATTTAAAGAGCAAAAACAAATAAATGCAAGAAATTCAAGATAACTGATATGTGTAGGCATGATTTACTTGGAAATTTGGTAAGATAGGGCAATAAATTCTAAGTTAAGATCAAATGACCAAACCAAAATTTAGAGTATATCAGGTAATAGAAAAGCTAAGGCTACTAAATTATTTAAAAACACAAACAAGTATATCTTAAGAAAGATAATAAACCAAATCAAACTAAAGATACAAAAAAAATGAAAATCTAACATCAATGTGAAATCAATAACAATCCTTAATTAACCAAAGATGGTCAAGAAATGGTAAAACAACATTGATGAGTGAGTAGTAATAATCCTTAATCATCAATGGAAAATGTACATGAAAGGGAAAACAACATTGGTGAGTGAAAAACAACAATACAACCTCATGAAACAATGGCAAAAGTATAAAAATATAGAAATGGATGCAGTTATCCAAAAAAAAGGAAAGGAGAATGATAACAAAAGATTTTCAAATGAAACCAAGGAAATTATATAAATGTAAAGTAATGGTGTAAAGAAAGTAATGCATAGTCAATAAAACATGATATTTTCCTCTAAAGATAAATAAAACCAAAACAAAGTAGTGCTATCATGTTTTAAGATGTGAAGAAGAGGGAACATATAAGTGGGAAAAGAGATTTAGAATCAAACTTTCTTGTCAAGGGGGGAATGAAATGGGTGGTGGGGGAGATGAAATAAAAATCAAGGTAGAGATACTCTTTATCGAAGTCAAGACACTAAAATTAGATTTATCAAAAAAACAGGAATTTTGACAATAAGGACTCTAAATAACTTCTCCTAACCACACAAATATTTGGTTATCAAATGAAGTATGAATATCATTTCATGAAGGCTATATACATGTAAATTAAAATGGACCTACCTTCCTGTAACATGTTTCCCATTCCTCAAGACCACTTATAAAGCCATCGGTCTACTATGAAGATTGGGCACTTACATAAGAAAGTAGGTAACACTATATATTATGTTGAATTATCCTATCCCAATTTACTAGCTTACCACACCCGAATGGACCTTAGCTCTATTGTGAGGGCAAATATGGAGTTTGAGCTTTGATTAAAGATAGGAGATGTGATAAGAATCACATCTTTTGGTGTGATGTTGATATTTTGATTTTATATTATCTTTTGAATCATTGCCTTTTGCTTTAAATGATTTGGATTTTAAAAATTTATGGCTTTTGATATTCCTCATCCATACTATTATGTTGTGGAGCTAAAAGCTTCACTAGGATGCAAACAGGAGAAGTTAAGGAGGAACCAGAGTTGCGAGTGTTGCTGATTCAGTTGCAGGAAAAATGGCGTCAGTCTGATCAGCCGACGTCGGTCAGATAGCAAGAGGAAGCAACCAACGTCGGTTACCAGTCGGCCGACATCGGTCATGGAGAGCCGACGTTGGCAGCCTGTGTGAGAACATGCAGTTCGCATGATGAATTTGGGAGAGTCTATTTTTGGACTGCTAGTTTGCATGTTGAAGGCTAGTCGTAGTCTTGAGTTGTGAGTCTAATTATTGTAATTAGGTTAGTCTAATTATTGTAAGCATGAGATCTATATATGGACTCATAGGCTGTATTATTAGTGTGTGCTAGAAAGCCATAGAGCTTTTAGAGAGAGCTAGTGTAGCTCCTCCTAGTTCCAAAGGGGTGCTGAGAGTGTTTGATCAGGGAGAGTTGCAAGGTCTACAAGGTCAAGGAGCTAATCCACCAGGGTACTGGTTGAAGAAGGGTTCTTCAAGGGTGTAGAGAGATCTACAATTGTGAGTATGGTCTATTGAATTGCAGGTTGAAGGTTCATGGGAGATCTACTTGGAGTACGGTTGTGTGCTTGGTGAACTGGCAGCGTTGTTACTGACTGGTTGGAGAGGTGAACATCAATTCTATATTGGAGTTGATTGTTGGGACTGAGAGAGAGAGGGAAGAAGGTCTTGAGGTGTGGCGAGCCTTTGAGTTGGAGGAAGAAGTGGCATCTTCCTTATTGTATTTTCTTCTGTGTATATAATACAATTGTGTATTGTCTCTTATATCCTGCGTTGTTTCATATTTCTAGTTACTTTATATTTCTGGTTAAATTTCGTGTTTAGTTGCTAATACAAGAAGTAATCATATGAGCTCTAATTGTGGTGGAGCAAGATCCTGACAAGTGGTATCAGAGCATGTTTGTTGTTCTAAGATACCAACAAGTGGTATCAGAGCTTCAGGTTGGGTTGACTAATAGGTGGTTTCAGATCTGGTAGTGTTTTTGATTACAGGTCACTCACAGGGGTTTCAGATTGAGTGGGAGTATAGCAACGGTAGAATAAAGTAAGCTACGAATGGAGAAACTGAATAGCACAAATGGTTTGATTGATGGAAAGAAAGTGCAAGTAAAAAGAGATCATTGGTTGGTAGAAGATCAGCTTGTGGAAGCATATGTTGCAGGTAATATTGCACAGGGTGTTCTAGATAAAGTGGAATCTTTGTTTACAGATTCTTTTGCCTCTTTCCATGCAGCTCGAAATAGAGCATCTTTTCATGGGTATGTCTTTGGAGACTTTGGAGAGATTTATTTAGGGGTTGGAGAGCCTTGTCAGATTATAGACGAAGGGGAAGTGAAGCTGAAATTGCAGGCAGATGACTCACAGTGATTGAAGGAAGTCATGCAGGTACTAGTCTTGGAGATTAGTCTAATTTCTTCAGGAAATTTGGGTGATAAGAGATGCACTATAACTCTCACAGTGGATATACTTGAATTATATGGTGGTAAGAAAGTAGGTATCCTTTATCTATCTACTTATATTGCTGATTCACCTTCTGTTGCAGAGATGTGGCTTCATAGGCTTGGCCACATATGTAGGAGGAGAATGTAGGTTTTGAAGCGGAGGTCAGATGTTTTTGACAAGCTAAAGAACTAGAAAGCCTTGGTGTTCATGGAGGAGATGATGGACAAAGATCAGGGGAGAAAACTAAATTATTCTGAGCAGAGCAGGGTTGATTTGAATAGGATTTTGATCCATGGAGAGCTCGCGGGTAAAAAGTTATCACTCACGGACGAACACAGGTACCGGCATCGGTTATACAGTAACCAACGTCAGCAACAGGAAGACCGATGTCGGTCATGAAGGAACCGACATTGGTAGGAGGGACACCAGCGTCGGCTAGGGAAATGACGTCGGCAGTTAGGTTCAGTACAGGGAGCTGACATCGGTCGGAAATAGACTGGGAGATGGCCGAGATCGGTCACTGGTATGGATAGTGGGTGGACAGCAAGTCTCAAATGCTCATGTTGAGGTTAGTAAGGGTAAGTGAACCTCATATTCATTGTTCACCTTCTTTATATTGCTTCTTTGATAGTCAAGAACCAGGAAGATGGAAGAAGCAATGCAGGTAGAGTCCAGATACAGTGGGAGCTTGGCATGGATGAGGAGTGTGAGTCCTTGGAGAAGAACCAAACAGGATTTGTTGGTAAAGTTGTCAGCTGGAAGTAAGCACTGAGAGATGGAATGGATTCCCATTTTAAAGAAGAGAGTGGATGGATACAAGAGACAGAAGGCCAAGGCATATGGTCTTGAAGAAGCTGCAGGACAGTGGTACAGGTTTTGACAGGTGGATGACTAAGCATGGCTTCAGTCAATGTCAGTGTAACTATTGTGGTTTTATCTTACCAGGTAGATGATGATTGCAACATTATCTAGTTACTATATGTGGGTTATTTGCTAGCAGGTTTGTACATATAGGGATTTGCTGAGCTAAAGGTAAGGTTAGTTCAGAGGCGTGTCAGGAAGAATTTGGAGCAGCAAAATTCTTTGGCATATGAGACATGGAGATTTGATCTCCAGTGGGAGCTGATGTGAAGACGGTGTTGGCAGGGTTCATGATGCAGGATGTAGAATCAGAAAGCACACCAAGGGCCAGACAGTTCAAGCCTAGCTTGAAACAGGGTTCGAAATCACATGAGGTCTAGTGTAGACCTGAGTTTTCCCAAGCAATGAGGGTTGTCAAAAAGTATGGAGCCAATTCGGGGAAGAAGTACTGGAGGGCAGTTCAGTGGGACTAGCAGCAGGGTTTCTTGTTATGCAGGGTCAAGTTCTTCACTACATGGGTATGTAGGTTCGGATGCGGCAGGTTACTTGAATGACAGGTGCAGCATCACAGGTTGTGTGGTGGTCGGTCTTCAAGGTTGATCTTGAAGAGGAATACAAGCCAAGGAATAATTTAGATGGTGTACAAGTACAAGTACAGGTGTAGCTATTTATCTCCAAGTGGGAGATTGTTATGTTGTGGAGCTAAAAGCTTCACCAAGATGCAAATAGGAGAAGTTAAGGAGGATCTAGAGTTGTGGGTGTTGCTGATTCAGTTGCAGGAAAAATGGCATCGGTCTGATCAGCCGATGTCGATCAGATAGCAAGAGGAAGCAATTGGCGTCAGTTACCAGTCAGCCGACATCGGTCATGGAGAGCCAACGTTGGCAGCCTGTGTGAGAACATGCAGTTCGCATGATGAATTTGGGAGAGTCTATTTTTGGACTGCTAGTTTGCATGTTGAAGGCTAGTCGTAGTCTTGAGTTGTGAGTCTAATTATTGTAATTAGGTTAGTCTAATTATTGTAAGCATGAGATCTATATATGGACTCATAGGCTGTATTGTTAGTGTGTGCTAGAAAGCCATAGAGCTTTTAGAGAGAGCTAGTGTAGCTCCTCCTAGTTCCAAAGGGGTGCTGAGAGTGTTTGATCAGGGAGAGTTGCAAGGTCTACAAGGTCAAGGAGCTAATCCACCGGGGTACTGGTTGAAGAAGGGTTCTTCAAGGGTGTAGAGAGATCTACAATTGTGAGTATGGTCTATTGAATTGCAGGTTGAAGGTTCATGGGAGATCTACTTGGAGTACGGTTGTGTGCTTGGTGAACTGGCAGCGTTGTTACTGACTGGTTGGAGAGGTGAACATCAATTCTATATTGGAGTTGATTGTTGGGACCGAGAGAGAGAGGGAAGAAGGTCTTGAGGTGTGGTGAGCCTTTGAGGTGGAGGAAGAAGTGGCATCTTCCTTATTGTATTTTC
The DNA here is from genome assembly GCA_037957365.1 of Torreya grandis. Taxonomy (NCBI): domain Eukaryota; kingdom Viridiplantae; phylum Streptophyta; class Pinopsida; order Cupressales; family Taxaceae; genus Torreya; species Torreya grandis. The sequence continues at coordinate 5,188,540 of JARHVA010000090.1, read as the reverse complement.
TTTTGTGTATATAATACAATTGTGTATTGTCTCTTATATCCTGCATTGTTTCATATTTCTAATTACTTTATATTTCTGGTTAAATTTCGTGTTTAGTTGCTAATACAAGAAGTAATCATATGAGCTCTAATTGTGGTGGAGCAAGATCCTGACAAGTGGTATTAGAGCATGTTTGTTGTTCTAAGATACCAACACATACGGATTTAGAGAACCAAACATGGGTGTTAAAAATGACTATCATTTGAAAACTTTAGATTTGGTAGTCAATAAAGAGGACTTAGAGAGCATGGTGTCTAATAATATTGTTTATTCATGTAAAATGAAAGTGTTATCTTGAATTCAACCTTGTTGTATCTAAAGTGGAAATAAAATAAAAGAAATCAAGGGGAATGAACATGAAATAATTTGAATTATTTTAAATTGTGAAAAATGTGACAAGGGGTACAGTGACACGTACATATGATTCTTTATCATAAGAATGTATGTGACTATATGAAAACATGATAACATAGTTTGTTTCTATAATTTTAACCAAAAAGAAATAAAAAATTGAGGTTGAGTATATGGAGTCAATCTTGTAACCATTTATTAACATTCTAAAAAGAACACTCGATTTGGTAAAAAAAATTTGAAATAATATGTATATTTTATGAAGAGAGCCTAGTCCTATCCATGTATTACACTACAACTCATAAAAGAGAAACCCAAGTGGGTGAAAAAAGTGAAAAATGGTATTTGTAAGGAGAGCCTGGTCCTATCCATGGTCTTACACTAAAACTCACAAAATAAAAACCCAAATGGGTGTAAAATGTATTGGAAAATTAAAAACTTGTGAAAATGTATGTATGAAATAAAAAGGTATTCATGAGGAGAACTGGGTATTATCCATGATATTACAATGCAACTCATGAACTAAAGAAACTACAGGACCAAAGGAAAAACTAAGATTTTTGTATAAGATAGACTACTATAAAGGGTGATGTCATTGGATAAGTCATGTAATAAATGTAAATAGGACAATGTATAAAAATATGAAAAGAAGGGAAATATTTAAGCAAAATATTTCTTTAAAAATTACACATTGGTGGTTTATTTAAAAACATGGCCTTCGTTAGTTTGTAGATGATAAGTACTAGGACAAAGAATGTATTTTACTAAATAAGGGCCCCACCTTTTTTGAGCATATTTTTATTATTTATCATGGGTGTAGTATAATTTAAGGATTAGATCACCAATATTAAAAGTGCAGACTTTGAACTTTTTATTATGTTATTTGGTGATGTAAGCCTTGTATTGAGAGTTATATTGAAAGAGGGTAAATAGTGTTCATCAAGAAGGTCTAGGTCATGAAGGCAAGATTCACGTAATTATTCATCAAGAATGATATCATAAAGAGATATACATAAATATGGGAGTTTGACTCTAATAGTTAGATGGATTCAGAACCAAATACTAGTGAGAACAATGTTGCCCCAGTGGCAGTACACATGCTAGTACGGTAGGCCCAAAGTATAGGGTATAAGTGAAGATGCCAATCAGTGAGGGTTTCTTGGATGGTCTTTTGTAAGATTTTATTGAGAATTTTGTTAGTGCCTTGAGATTTTCCATTGCATTATGGATGGTAAGATGTGAAAATTTTATGAGAAATTTTAAATTTAGCACATAATTGTTTCGTATCCTTGTTTTTAAAATTTCCATCATTATCAAAAATGATAGTATGGGGAACTCAAAACTAATAAATGATTGGGTTAAGGAGAAATTTATAAATAGTGGTTCCCATGACATTGAAAAGAGGCATGGATTCTACCCATTTAATAAAATAAGTAGCAATAATGATAAAAACATGACCATCTTATGACTGAGGTAATTTACCAATGATATCTAATCCCCACATGGAGAATGGACAAGGAGACTCCATAGTTTGGAGCTCAACTGGTGGTGAATGGATTAAATCATTATGAATCTGGAAAGGATTACACTTTTTTTCAAAATCAATAACATCCTTCTCTAAAGTAGGCCAAAAGTATCCCATACATAAACATTTTCATGTTGTAGCATGTCCACTATAATAACCACCACAAATGCCCCTATATTCTTGTTCAAGGAGTGGATGAAACTCTTCTTGCATCACACAATAGAGTAAGGTACCTTATAAATTATGAAAATAATGGGTGTTTTATTGGAAGACATATTTAAAGGCTTGTTTACATATTCTAGTCTTTTCATGAGAATCTGTGTCTAGAGGATAAGTTTGATGTTCAAGGAATTGGATGATGTTTTTATATCATGGGATTTATCAAATACTGATAGAATAAATATGAAGAATGAGTGAATATTTTGGTTAAATATAATAAGTCAATTTTTATTATTTTGATAATAAATTGGGAATCATTAACTACTTGATGAGGATGAAATAAAGATGTTGAAGAAATATGAGAATTAGTTATGGAATTTTGATTTATTGGCATTGGCTCGATGGTAAAAGAAAAAAATTATATAGAAAGTATTATTTCCATTTGATGATAGGAAACTATATTTTCACTTTTACACTGATAAGCACCATTAACCTGGTGGTATATAAGTTGTGAGTCACCCAAAACGTGTAGATATGGGATATCCAAGTCAAGTGTTGCTTTTATGCCTAAGATGAGAGATTCATATTTGACCATGTTATTAGTAACATCAAAAGTTAATATAAATTCCAAATGGATGATCTTACCTGTGTTTTTATTATAATACAAACATCCCCAACACCTTTGAGACATTTGGTGCTTTCAAAGTGGAGGGTCCATGTGTCTTCATATAAATCATTGGTAACTTCAGGGAGTTCTTCAATAACTATTTTGGATTTAGTAGTATTTGGAATAATATTAGTATCTTCATGATTATTTTAATTTTAAGGGAGATAGCCTAGTTAATACCTTCAATATAAAAAATGTTTTCATCATGGAGATTATCTTGAAGATGATTCGTATATTGTATAGTTGTTGCTGCAACTTGGTTGGTGATAACTTGACCTTTGACATAATTTTGTGTAACAAATCAAAGGTTAAATTTCATCAAGAGGAATATTGTAAGAAGATATCACACCCTAGAGGAGGTTTTTCAATCCTAATATAAGGTTTTGGTAACATTGGAATACATCTAGGCTTGTGGGTTGCCTATTGTAGAGGTAGACCTCTAGGTTTAAGGGCTAGCTCTCTAGATTGACCTTTAAGTGCTTATCACCTATGCTAACTAATTGATTATGGGAAAAGGTACTAAAATATGCATGGAATTAAATTATTCTAAGGAGGTGATACACCATAAATATATCCATAAGATCATCATACTCTTGCACTAATAAATGAGACCTAAAACATTGGCTTCAAAGTCCTAAGATGTTCTAACATTAGTATTTCAATATAGAGGTGATATGCATGAAAAAACTCAAAGTAAGTGGACTAGAGGTTAACTATAGACACTGAGGCTACTTGTACACTTTAAAGGATCTAAAACACACTAGCTACACTCCATATGACATATTAAATGGTAACTTCTTTTCCCAAACATGAAAGGATAAAGAGAAGCAAGGATATAAGCTTATCCTAAACCTCACCATAAATCACTTCACACACTTAGACAAGATGTTTGTGAATTCAAAATCAGATTTCACATATTATTAAAAGGCAAATTACAACATCAAACCAGTAGGGATTCACCATACCAGGTGTGGAATTAGAAATAAAATCCAAAATGGCTAGTATTTATAGAATGTGTGAGAAGAGAGAGAGAAGTGGAGCTCAAGGATCACAATGCCACTTGTCAAGGCATGAAAATAATTTATGTTTTAGAGGAGTAGGGTATTAAATAGAGCATCAAAGGTATATTTATACAAATATAACTGTAAGGCATGAAAACTCCTCAAAACTAGCATAGGATCCTCAACTACCTTCTTGGAAATTACCTTCATCATTTAGCCTCTCTTGAGCACTCCAAAATAGACTAGGAGAAATTTAAACATGTGCACTATTATTAGGGAGCTAAGAATAATATCTAACATGTATTAGATGTGTCCCTAACCACTAGTATTTTTTAGGACAAGTGTTCTCACTACTTGTAGTTACCATTATCCTTCTTTCACTCATATCTCACATTTATCATTCAAGTAACCTTTAGTTTTCCAAAAAAATCCCTAAAAAGGGTGATATGACACATGACAAGACTCCTCTTGTCCATAAATTCATTAGGCATACCTTAAAAGGCCTCTTAATTAGACTTGTCACCTTCTCACTTGGTGATCACTCTTCATTCTCATTATCTTCCACAAACTACCTAAAGTGAAGGTGATTGCAGATATACTTGTGTGTTTGTCTAAAATAATTAATGGAAACTAAGAGTTAGATTAGGTCCCATAACATCTCCTAAAGTGATCCTCATCCTTTGAGAATCCTTTGCACCTAAAAAAAACCAAAATATGTCAATAAAACTAGTTCTATACCTTGTCTATATATAGGGTATCAACTAACTAGATGGGGAAGATCCTAAGGGAGTTCTATGAAAGGCCCAATCACTTTCCAAGTCACATTAGCTCATCTAGATGCATATTTTCTCACTTATTTCCAATTAGGTCAAAATTCAAGGTTTTAAGATGTTTTGACCCTTGGGATTTGTTCATAAAATCTAGACGTTCAATCTATTAAAAAATATCACTAAAATCATGCTTAATACCTTATTCAACATATCCTAGATATTTAGGTATCTATTCTAAACATGCATATAGATATGAGCTTCTAAAGATGGCTTCTCAATCCTTTCCCTATATTCTATGCACCCTGAGTTATTATTAATCCATAAAATTACTTTCACATGATAGAAAAAATGATCCAAAAAACATTAAATCTCCCCATGAAGGTGATAAAATGTATTTCAAGGATCATCTGACCCTAGAAGTGGTATTAGACCCCCTTTAAGGCTTTAGGCCTAGTAGGATTGACTAGTGTTTCATTATTTAAGGACACTTTGTGTGGTTTACATCACCTATGGGGTAATATCTATGGTGTTTCATGTTCAAACCATCATTTTAAATCTTTATTTAGTGATCCAACACCTCTCGACTCACCTCTTTATCCCTTGCTTACCTTGCTTGCAGTTTTGTATCCCTGGGAGTGCCCTTTGACTGAGACAAAATAGAGGGCACTCCCATTAATATCTTAAAAAAAAGGATATGAGGGGATTAATATAGTCTTGGAGATCATTTGTATAATATTTTAGGTCTATATAATACTCCTAAAATCCCCAAATATCACAAAATCCAAGGCAAACTTTTGTAACACTAACTGTGTGCAAGGTTGATGTATTGATCACACGTTATATGTGAGAAACCTCCATGATATGTTTACCTATGATTAAAATAATATGACATGATAAATATAATTTTGATTATTATTTTAAACATGTTTAACCCCCATGATTATTTTCCAAATCAAAGTGCGCTTATCTCTACTTGACTAGACTAGACTGGTAGACTGTGTAATATGTTTCTCAAATAAAGGAAGTTTCTTGTAGGGTATCACTCAAAATTAGACCTTGTATAATATTACCCAATAAATTATTTAATATTTAAACTAATTTCATGGTTTCTTATTCAAATTTCTATGTTTACAAGGGTAGTGTTCATTACTTCTCTATTGACACCAATCTGATTTGGTTTCTCCTCCATAACAACCTATAGGTGGCTATTTTTAGGCCACATAGACCCTTGTATGATGTCATACTCAGTATATTTAATTCTAAAGTTTCCTTTGAGGCCTTTGGACTCACCTTCATAGTAAATCATGCTTATATCAAGCCTAAATCTAAGCCAATAGTCAACTCTCTCAAAGTACACTGTGCCATCATTCTACAATCAATTGTAGGTGCCTATTTTGGAGATAAAAAGAACCCATGTAGGATGGTAATATGAGTTAAAACCTTGTATTTCAACTCCTTTAGATGTTACTTAATCCACTAGTACCATATTAATTCTAAATAAGTAGTTGTCTGTAGGGTTATACTCCATTAGGTCTCATAGCATTGTAAATCCATTTGGACTCAAAATACTATCGATAACACTATCAACCCATAGTGAAATATTACCTAAAATGGAGGCCTTCATACATCATCCTCCTTTGGTCAAACAACCATTTGTCATTCCAACTCACTAACCTTATACCTAGACTACATAATTAAACCATTAGACCAATTTGTATCTCAAGATAATCCATAATGAAAGGATCAAAACAAGGGCCAAATCTCTATTATGGAAAGTTTAAGGTACAAAATCCTTCAAGTAACCTTATTGACTTAAGAGTCATATATTCATGTATGCTTGTTACATTGTGACTATTTTATGATTGTTATGAACTTATCAATGCTTCAATACCTTAAGTAAGGTTTAAACAAGCTTAAAACACTTAAATTCTAATGCCCACTCCTTTATGGACCACCAATAGGTGCATATGTAGGACATAGGGTAGTGAAGGTGGGATATGGACAACATGCATAGTGGATGGTCCTATAAGAAATATTATACCTTCTTGAATTATTCAAATTGATCCTTTTCATCTTAAAAGACTTCAAACTAGTAAATATTCTTTCATTCCAATATGATTAGTCTTTTATGGGCCACCTGTAGGTATACATCAGTAGCAGACAAGGCAAAACTATATGCATTAGAGAATTGGCTATCTCAACCAATCTCAAACTAACATTGGATATATCAAAGATAATATTTCCACCTTAGGAGATATCTTAATGATTTGAAAACCTTATGCTTTACCACCATGATTATACAAGTTTTCTCTTTGACCTACCTATAGGTGGATGTTTATAGGAAATTGACTGTGTGTACCCTTCTTAACTTCTCACTCCCTCAAGAGATGTATTAGATAACAAAAATCATTAGGAGAAACTAATAATAATGTTTTGAGAGGTGGATAACCACATCAACTTTTATATGAAATCCAAAATAGGAAGGGAAACTCCATTACTAAGGAACTCTTATCTGTAGACTATGACAATATCTTTCACTAGAAATATAAGATGATTCATGCCCATAGTTTGAATTTTCACACATTAAAAAAATTTCAATAATCATGTGAATATGATTTTAATGATCTTAAGGACCACGTACATTACCTAGTTTGTATTTACCATTGTAAACAAAAGAGAAACCTATAGGGTATGGGGATAAACATGCAGAAAGGAGCAGTCAACTTATAAATAATGATTCATAGAGCATAAATAATCAATCCTTGAAATCCTTCCAAAAAATGGAAGTAAACTAATATTATTATCTAAAACCAAGTGGATTTGACCTGAATCAACCTCTACCATCTGTACTAGACCAAAATTGGTTGGTCATTTATACGTGCCTAATGGAGTAATGGAAGAACAAAATGGTTGTAAGACAATTTTGGGATTTATAAAGTTGATAAAACGTGGTAATGATCTCAAATTTCCTAAAAGGTCACTAATAAGCCTTTCACATGTGCCAAATATCTTGTAGAAGTTATACAACCAACTAAAACTACCTAAACTACCACTTTTTCAACTATTTTCTTGATTTCAACATAATAAATACAAGTTTGAGTTAAGGTTGACATGATTGAGAATAATATGACATGGGAGACATTTAAATATACTTTGGAACACTTGTCTTTGGAAAACTGTACAAACCTCATAAATGACTCAAATAGTGACCTGAAGTGACATGCAATGACTTAGGACTAAATTGACTATGACCATAGTTAATATCACATTAAATGACACCATGGTACACCATATTATATACTAATATACATATATATAAGTTTTATACTATAGGGGGTTGACTTATTTTGACTTGTGGTCAAAATAGTCAACATTCTTACGTATTTCCAAGGGGTGGCAAGCTAGCTATGCTAAAGACCAATGGCCTATTCCTATCCATTGGGATAAGGAGTCACTTATGCAAAAGTTTGAAACTTAATTAAATTTGAAACCACACCAAAAAATAAGGAAAGACACAAAAAATAAGGCACACCCAAGGAAACACACATGTTCTTAAGAACACTTATGGAACAGACACACACACAACTGAAATAAAGACACACACCTAACCTAGTATTTACAAGACCTCAATATTGAGGTGAAAACAACTCACCATGCTTCAACCAGGGTCAAATATGGTTCCTCTTACATCCTTGCTACTCTATGAATGAAATATAGCATGTGAAGCATGCTCATCATCAAATACTTGATTATTTAGATGGTGAAATGGCTTACCATCCTTAGGTCTTCTCATACCTAAAAGTGGACTACTTTGAAATTTTATGAATGTTCCCTCTTGTATTCTAAGGAACTTGATTGGAGATGAAACTAGCTTGATCTCTATCATATCTAGTTGGTGTTATTCAAAATATAAATTAGGAGGCATGATGACTGCCTCAACCTTACTCTCTTCATTATCCTGATGCATTTGATACTTGGGACCATCAAGATAGTCTTAATTATACTTCACCACATGTGGAAATGCTCCATACTTAGGTTGAAGTGTTGACTGTTCCTCAAGATCAAAATCTTCTACTTGGATTCATGAGACTCCTCCATGGATGTAACCTTTTGAACAATAGTATGACATACACTTTTATGTTTGATGAGCCTTTCTCTTTCTTGATCAATATGACACTCAATATATTGCTTGTTAGGCTCATTAACAAACATAACATCAGAATCACACTTATTTATAGGAGGAATAGTCTTACCTAGATATTCAAACTCTTGACTCATGGCATTGAACCTTTTCCATAGGTCATCTTCTTCCTCATGAATGTCATCTTCAAGGGTTTCTTCATAAATTACAAGAAGAAGGACAATATTTTTCTCACCATAGTGATCTACCATGTTATTAAATATATCACATCATACACATGAATCAAATAATTACCTTCAACATCTTGTGAGAAAGAATGCTCTATACTTACCCCAAGTTACTCAAATGCTCCTTCATGGATGATATAGGTACCAAGGTTAGTTTTCTCAAAATAAGTGTATGGATCATGTTCATAAGCATCTGCACCATACTCATCTAGAAAAAAATCAAGAACTCCATCAAGTTTGGAAGAAGTACCATCATCCGTAATAGAATATTCTTTCTTAATGATGACACAATTCAATTTGGAGCTTGCTTCTATATAGGGATCAATGTGGAGCCTAGTAAGTGGTTAAGTTATTATGGTCACCTTTTTTCCATATCTTGTCCTAAAGGCTAAGAAGGATTAATCAGCTGAGAGGTACCCTCTTATCTTGGATTTGAAATCCCTTGAAAGGCAGATTGCAAAGTGATAGGAAAGTCAATAACCATAATATCTTGGAGGATGGGGAAACTAGGATAGTCACACAAGAAAACCTTTAACCCTTTGATCAATCCCACTAAATTTGTAGGTGTACCATCCAAATGAATCACCCATTTAATATTTGGTTCATACTTTAGACCCAATGTTTCAGCTACAACCTTGGGCATCACTGATGTGTTAGATCCACTATCAACTATGCAGTTATGAACTAGTTTGTCCACCAAAATGAGAGTGGGGTAGAAAGGTGGAGGATTCTCAAACTTAGTAGAAGGTTATAAAAATTTATTAGGATCATTGGTAATAGAAACATGACCATGACCATGGCTTGATGATGGAGGACTACCAAAAGTAGCGGACTATTATTTTTTCAAGAGCTCCTTTTGGCTAGGCACATGAAGGACATCCTAAAGAGAGATAGATGCCTTGAAATTATTTAATGAATATACAATTTTTAGAGTAGGAGTACTTAATTTTTATTGTGTATTTAGAGGCAAAGAAGTGGTTGGAACTTAAGGTATTGAATAACCTTGAGTAGGCCTTCTAACATTCTAATTTGAAGAAGGTACAAGAGTATTAAGGACTGCCATGCTTTGCTACCTTGTAGGAGGACTATTTACACTTGTAGGCACACCATTAACATCTCTTAGAGCCTTATTTTTATCTCTAGTATTTTTTGTAACTGAATTTACTTGATTAAGCACATAAGTGTCTTCAACTAAGAAGTTAGTGAAACTTACTCCCTGAGGCTACCAACCTTCACTTGCTTACATAAGGACCTCATCATCTGTTGATAGCAGAGGACTTACTCTTCCTTGAGAAAATAGAGATTTATCTCCACATTCATTAGCATCCATGAATTGATATTTTTTCCATTCTTCTCCTTGGATCAAATTGCTATGCACTAGTACCATTTCTCTTGTGTTAGATGTTGAAGTGGGATTGTATGCATTGACAAGCCTATTGAAATTAGGCTGCCCTTGATCTCTCCCTTACCCATATTATTGACCATATTACTGATGATAGAGGTAGGGGTCTTTATGATCACCATGTTGCATCATTTATTGTCTAAGCTAAGCTTTTAACAAGTGAAATCTTACATATTTATCTATGGCATCATTTGCCTTCTTAGGAGCCATCCTTGACTTGGTATTAACATTAGGAACTTGGGCAACACTTGGAGCAGCAACATAAGTATTAGGTAGAAAAGGCATATAAAATTTTAGAGGAAACTTCCTAGCTTGTATGAGACCATTCTCATCTCTAACAATAAGGTCATATTCTTTAGTTAGAGTGAAGCCACCCATAAATTGTAGCATGATGGCTATGTTAGTGATAATGGCCCTCAAGTATGTAAGAAACAAAAAGCTAGCATGTGGTCTCATGTGAGGAGGTAATATGTACCAAGTATTTTGTAATATCTCATTAAAATCATGCATTGCCTCCTTGGTGGATATTTGGATCACATTGAATTGGTGAATGACTGAAGTGTGGTCATTCTTGTCCTCAAACTTTAATGTTAATAGTATTCCAAAATGATCCCAAGTTATGAGAGACCACCAAGAAAATACCCATACCAATCAAGTGTTTTCCCTCTAAGTGAAATGGAAAGTTTTATAATATAAATGTTGACCTTAGTAACATTGTGAAAACTATAGAAGTTTGATATATCCCTAATGTGTTCACTAGGAGTGACGTGGCCTTCACCATTGAATGTAGGAACACTCTTTGTAGTATTAAGGGAATGTCATCATAGGCATCAAGATGGATTGGATTTTAAGTATTAAAGGCTAAGAAGGAATGCTACCTAGCCATGTTATCTTCAATTTCTTCTTCACTCTCTTGGTCTTCTTGGCTAGCAAAGTCCTCTTACTCTTTAAAGGGAAGAATATGTTGAGGATATTGAACTTGAAAAATAAGTTAAAGTTGAAGAAGTGGATTGATGGGGTTGAAAAATATACTATAATATGAACTAGTAAAGACCATGAAGTATAATCATAATAATATGACCAAAAAATGGTCTACAATTAGGTTTTACCTTGAATGGAATCACCAAATGTCGAGTAGAACACCATATATAGTTATCATGTTGTCAATACTAGCATTCACCTTGAAAAGTTGTCTTTAGGACAATGGTCCCATTAAGAATGATATAAATATTCTCACCAAATCTCATACCCTATAATAGGTCATTAAAGAATAATCTAAGATTTGGGTAATATTGGAATACCTCTAGGCCTATGGGTTGCCTATAGTAGAGGTATACCTCTAGGTTTAAGGATTAGCTCCCTAGATTGACCTTTAAGTGCTTATCATCTATGCTAACTTGTTATTTATGGGAAAAGGGGAAAAATATGAATGGAATTAAATTATTTTAATGAGGTGATACACCATGAGGATACCACAAGATCATCATACTCTTTCACTAAGAAACAAGACCTACAACACTAGCTTTAAAGTCCTAAGATGTTATAACATTAGTATTCCAATATGGAGGTGATATGCATGAGAAAAATCAATGTAAGTGGAATATAAGTTATTTAAAAACACTAAGGCTACTTTTACACTTTAAAGGAGCCAAAAAACACTAGTTACACTCCATATGACCTATTATAATGGGAAATTCTTGCACCAAACATGAACGGATAAAGAGAATCAAGGATATAATATTATCACTAGACCTCACCATACATCAATTCAAACACTTATAAAATATCTTTGTGAACTAAAAACTAGATTTAATATATTATTAAAAGGCAAATTACAACATCAAACTAGCAGGGTTTCACCATACAAGGTGTGGAATTAGAAATAAGAACCAAAATGGCTAGTATTTATAGAATGTGTGCGAGGAGAAAGAGAAGTGGAACTCAAGGTTCACAATGCTAGTAAAGGAATGAGAATAAATTATGTTTTATATGAATAGAGTATGAAATAAAACATGAAAGATATCTTTGGATAAATTTTCCTTCAAGGCATGAAAACTCCTCAAAACTAGTGTAGGATCCTTCAACTACCTTCTTGGACACTACCTTCATCATTTGGCCTCTCTTGAGCACTCTAAAATAGACTAGGAATAGTTAACACATGTGAAATATGATGGGGGGCTTAAGAAAAAACTCTAACATGAATTATATGTGTCCCAAACCATTGATATTCTTTTGGATAAGTGTTCTCACTGCCTATAATCACCACTATCCTTATTTCACTCATTCCTCACACTTGTCATTCAAGTGACCTTCAATTTTCTAAATAAATCCATGAAAAGGGTGACATGAAACCATTAAATAATCTTATTGTAAATAAATTCATTAGGAAAACCTTAAAAGGTCTTCCAATTTGACTTATCACCTTCTCACTCAATGATCACTCTTCATTCTCATTATCTTCCATAGACTGCCTGAAGTGAAGGTGATTGCATAGATACTTATGTGTTTATATTAAAAAAGTAATGGAAATTAGGATTTATATTAGGTCTCATATCATCTCCAAAAGTGATCCTCATCCTTTAATAATCCTTTGCACCTACAAAAACCAAAATCTATTAAGAAAACTAGTTCTATACACTATCCATACAAGTAAGGAATAACCAAATAGATGGGGAAGAGCCCGAGGGAGTTCTATTAAAGTACCAATCAATTTATAATTCATAATAGCTCATCTAGATGCATATTTTCTCACTTATTTCAATTAGGTCAAAATTTAGGGTTTTAATATATTTTTACCCTTAACATTTGTTCATAAAAGTTAGACATTCAATCTATGAACAAATATCACTAGAAGCATTCTTAGGACCTTATTCAACATCTCCTAGCTCCTTAGGTCTATATTGGAAATATGATTGTCATTGATGTCAAAAGGGACATTATGAGCATTTCATTAATGTTTAGGATTGATTATGATGATCAGAAGATATGAAAAGGATCCTGTCGTAGGTCAAGGATGATTGGAATGCTTGTGTGCATGAATGGAATTAATCCATTTCTTCATATTAATCATATAGACATTTTTGGTCTATGATAGGAAAATATGAGAAGGAATTTTGTTGACATCATCATTACCACGTGGGAATGAGTATGAGGGAGATGGTCATATGGTTATAGTCACACTAGTTCCTAGTTGTTATGCTCTAGATTTAAAATCATGCAATAAAGTGCAGTTAAATATATAGGGATGCAAAGTTGGCTACTTGGACATAATTCACTAAGTTCCAACACTTAGCCAATTATTTAAAAAGGCTAAACAAATCCAAGTAAGCATATTAAATAGGTCAGTGCTCATACATATAGAGGACTAAGGATAAAATAATCATATGGATTTGTTCATTTTTGTGCCTAATTTCTATGCACTTAATCCTAGGTCATGCACTATATCATGACAAAAGATATGCTTGATTAAATTTGGGATCCAAGCCATTTTGATAGTGTTTTCCAACACTTAGTCAAATTTGAAAATTATAATAAATAGATGAACAAGAATTTTCATGATGTCATATCTTACACGTATGAAGACTTCAAGAGCAAATGGTTATATGGATGAAATCCCCTATGTAAGAGGATCATATGTGCTAGTTTCTAGGTCATGAAACTAAGCATAACAAGAGTTATATAGGTGAAAAGTTAGCCTTCTAAGCATGTTAAAATGGTCTCCATACTTAAACAAAATATGCATAAGGTCTTGAAAAGTTGTCATGATTTTACAAAGATCATTTAAGGACATTTACAAAGGAAACATATAGAAGATATGTTATGGGTCTTACATGAGCATCTTGAATATGTGGTCTACAGGTTCAAATAAGAAGGTAGGAGCTCAAAATTGAATTATCTTTTCTTTTAGACAAAATAGGGTTTCTTAGTTATACCCAAAAGGTTTAAGTCATGGTTTCAAATAGGATTTTCTATGTTGATGTTGACTAGATATAGCTAGGACCTGGTACATTATGTTATAACTTAAGCCTTTATCATCATTGTAAAATTGACCCCTTGACCTAGTAGTTACCAGCTTGAGCAATGATCATACGACTTAATATTTCCTAAGTCTTAGAATTTATATTATGTCCCATCTTGATCAACATCTATCACTTCATCATATGAAGATGATCCAATGAAGCACAATGAAGTCAAATTATCAAAAAGAGCTTCGCATAAATGTGTAAGTGATAAGTATCACATTTGTGGAGCTTACCAGATAGAGACCCAATGAACATAATCTTGTCAAAATTAATGATTGAGTTTGTCAAAAGATATGATGATGAGTGGGTGATCATATAAAGAAGATCGAATGGATCAAGTGGACTCAGATAGAATAAAGTGATCAATGTTTATCAACATAATGGTGAGTTAAATATTGAATAAGTCTAAGAAGATCAATGGAGTGAAAGTGATCCAAATATATAGGAAGCAGTGAGATGGGATAAAGAGCTTGATGTTTAACATATATATAGAGATAAAGAATGTGCATCTTCAAAGATCAAATGACACGAAGAAGCTCAGATCATGAAGATTAAATGGACACATTTTAAATTTAAGATACTTAAATATGGACCATCAGATAGTGGCACTAAATATAATATCAATGATCGATATTTAAATATACATCTAGTCTAATGGTCAATTATAGGAACATGCAGGAATTTATGTGTATGCCCTATATCTCAACACAAATAATGAGATTGATCAATCTAAGCAATCAAATCTATATTAATGAGCATGTACATCAAAAATAGAGTCTAATAAATGCTATATATAATAACAAGACCAAAAAATTATAGCGGTGATGCATGAAATTGAGACATAATAAAATTATAGTTCAAGTCATATTGAACTAAATTCCACAATTGGCATGATGTGTTAGAGTCTAAGTGTGAACACATAGAAGGAATGGAACCCTAGATAAATTGTTTATATATATGATATCTAGGAAAAGGGCAAAGGTAGGAAAAGATATTGAATTGTGTCAAACAAAAAATATAGAGACACAAGGAGTTGTGTGAGAGTGAAATGAAGTGTGTCGAATAGAGATGTATTTAGACACAAAACCAAAGGGGTAGAGAAGAGCAAAGAGTAAGAAAGGCACAAAGAGAATGTGTAGAGTATGATTAGTTACAGACTAGATCTATATCAAAGAATAGATACTTGGATTAATTTATGAATCTTATTTTTAATATGGAGTTATGTCTCCATAGAAGAATTTGATAAGTTGGTGCCATCAAATACGCTGAGTGGGTGCTCAGATTAGGGAGTGGGTGCTTCTTTAGAGTTGAAGCTATTGAAAAAGGGGATTAGTGTCTCCTTAGGGTTGGTTCCCTTAAAAATTGTATCTAATGAGGTTCCTTATTATGAGGTTTGATTAGAATGGTATTTTCTATCAACTATTCTCATGGTGGTTTTTCCCATATTGGGTTTTCCACGGTATAACCTGTGTTATGTGTTTTTATGTGTGTGGTCTTTGTATATAGTTTTAATCTACATTAAAAGGTTTTAAAAAGATCTAAGTTTATTAATATATTGATTCACCCCCCTCTTAGTATATAATTATGTTCCAATAGTCTCCATGCTAAACGCCCATACAAATATGAGCTTCTAAAGATGGCTTCTTGATCCCTTCCTTGCATTCTTTACACCCTGAGTTGTTCTTAAGACATAAAATGAATTTCACATGACTTTATCTATATAAAAAAATCTAAAAAAAACCTTATATATCCCCGTGAAGGTGAACAAATGTATTTCAAAGCTCATCTATCCCTTGAAGTGGTATTAGACCCCCTTTAGGGCTTTAGGCATAGTCTAAGCCTAATAGGTCTGACTAGTGTTTCATTTCTTAAGGATACTTTGTGTAGTTTCCAAAACTTGTGGGGTAATATATATGTTGGTTAATGTTTAACTAATCATTCTGAAACTTTATACAGTTATCCAAAACCTCCCAACTCACCTCTTTATCAATTGCTTACTCTTGCCTGTAATTTTACATCCTTGGGAATGCCCTCTATTTGAGATAGAAAAAAGGGAAATTACCCTATTGTCTTAAGAAAAATGAGGATATGAGGGTACTAATATAGTATTTTAGATCCTCTGTACAATATTTTAGGTCTATATCATACCCAAGGTAGACTTTCGTAACACTGACTGTGTGCAACATTGATGTATTGATTGTAGGTTGTATGTTGGAACCTTCCATGCTCTATTTACCTATAATGAGAATCATGTGACATGATAATTATAATTTTGAATATGATTTCAAACATGTCTAATTCTCATGCTTGTTTTCCAACTCAAAGTGTACTCATCTCTACTTGACTAGACTAGATTGGCAGATTATGTACTATGTTTCTCAAACAAAGGAAGTTTCCTATAAGGTGTCACTCAAAATTATACCTTATACATTATTCCCTAAGAAATTATTTAAATATTTTAACTTAGTTCATGGTTTCTTAGGCAAATGTCTATGTTTTCATGGGTAGTGTTCATTTATTCTTTATTAACATAAATATGAGTTGGTTTCTCCTCCATAACAACCTATAGGTGGCCATTTTTAGTCCATAAAGACCCTTTTATGATGTCATACTCAATATATTTCATGCTCATGTTTCCCTAGAGGCCTTTAAACTCACCTTAATAGTCAATAAAACTCATATCAATCTTAAATACAAACCAATAGTCAACTCTCTCAATGTACATTGTGCCATCATTCTACAGTTAATTATAAGTGCCTATTTTGGAGACAAAAGGAGGCCCTGTAGGATCGTAATATGAGTTAAGAACTTATATTTCAACTCTTTTAGATGTTCCTTAATCCAATAGTACCATATTCATTCCAAATAAGTAGTTATTTATAGGGTTATGCTCTATTAGGTCTTATATAATTGTAAATCCATTTGGACTCAAAATACTATAGACAACACTATCAACCTACAGTGAAATATTTCCTAAAATGGAGGTCTTCATCCATCATCCTCATTTGGAAAAATAACCATTTGTCATGCCAAATCACTGCCCTTATACCTGTACTACATAATGAAACTAATATACTAGTTTGTATCTCAATATGCTCCATCATGAAAGGATCAAAGGGCCAAGTCTCTATTTTGGAAAGTTTAAGGTAAGGAATCCTTAAGGTAACCTTCTTGACTTAAGAGTCATAGATTCGAGTATGATTATTACATTATGACTCTTTTATTATTTTTATGACCTTATCAATGCTTCAATACCTTAAGGAAGGTTTAAAAAATATTAAAATTCTTAAATTCTATTGCTCGCTCCTCTATGAACCACTTGTAGGTGCATATGCAAGACATAGGGCAGTGAAGGTGGGATATAGACAACATGCATAATGGATGGTCATATAATCAATATTAGACCTTATTTAAGTCTTTAAATTTATCCTTTCCATCTTGAAAGACTTAAAACTAGTAAAATGCTTTCATTCCAACATGATTAGTCTTCTGTGGGCCACCTATAGGTGCACATCAGTAGTAGACAAGGCAGAACTGTATGCATTAGACAATTGGTTATCTCAACTAATATAAAACTATCATTGGATATATAAAAAAATATTATTTACACCTTAGGATATATCTCAATGTTTTTAAAACATTATGCTTGACCACCATGGCTGTGCAAGGTTTCTCTTTGACCTGCCTATAGGTGGATGTTTGTAGGAAATTGATTGTGTGCACCCTTTTTGACTTCTCACTCCCTCAAGAGATGAATTGGAGACCAAAAATCCTTTATAGATAATAATCATCATGTTTTTATATGTTTATATCCACACCAACTTTTATTTAAAATATAAAATAGGAAGGGAAACTCCATTACTAAGGAACTCTTGTTTGTAGACTATGACAGTGTCTTTCACTAGCAATATAAGATGATTCATGCCCATATTTTGATTACCACATAGTAAAAACATGTCAATAATAATTTTAAGAAGATTTTAATTCTCCTAATGCCCATGTGAAGTACCTAGTTTATATAGACCATTGCAAACAAAAGAGAAACCTACAGGGTGTGGGGATAATCATGCAAAAAGGAGCAGTCAACTTATAAATAATGGTTCATAGAGCCTAAATAATAAATACTTAAAATAATACAATTAAATATAAGTATAGTAATATTATTATCTACAACTAAGTGGATTTTATCTAAATCAATATCTTCTATTTGTACTAGACCAAAACTGGTTGTCATTTATGCATGCCTAATAAAGTGATGGAAGAATAGAATGGTTTTAGGCCAATTTTGGGATCTATAAAGCTGATAAATCATGGTAGTGAGCTCAAAATACTTGAAGTGTCATTTTAAATCCTTCCACATATTCTAAATCTCCTATAGAAGCCGTACAACGAACTAAAACTACTTAAACTACCACTTTTTCAACTATTTTCTTGATTTCAATGTAGTACCTACAAGTTTTAAATTAAGACTTTACTACACATTTTCAATTAGGACTGACTTGAATGATAATAATATGACATGGGGGATGTTTAAAGATACTTTGGAACACTTGTCTTACATGGAAAACCATACAACCTTCATAAATGACTCTAAATAATGACCTTAAGTTACGTGAAATGACTTAGGGCTAAAATTGACTATGACCAAGGTTAATATCACATTACATGACACCATGATACACCTTATTAAATCATAATATACCCCTATACAAGTTTTTTACTATAGGGGGTGATGTATTTTGAATTGTGGTCAAAATAGTTAACAAGGACCATCCATTTGCCAATTCTATCTTCATGTAAGAATGCTTTGGAGAAGAAATGATGAATTAGATCAGAGTGGATAGTGATAGGTGGTTTGATAAAGCATATATTGATGGATATTCTCAACTAAAAATTAGATATCAAGGCAATCATATTCTACTTTAGTATAAAAATTTTTATAGTCAATGAGGCCTTAACTAATATAGTAAATAACATACTAGTAATCAATATCATCATATTGGGAAAGCATTACCCCAGCTGATATGGGGGTAGAAAAGGTGTATTATATTAAATTATGGTCATTTTAATGTGTTCAAAGGGTGGGAGGATATAATAAATATTATTTTATATTATTAAAATATTTTTGGTCTGAATCTATCCATTTTAGAGCATTACCTTTTTTGAGAAGGGAATTAATAGAGTAGATATAACAAGCCATTTATGGGATGAACTGTCAGATTTTCCCAAGATTTCCAAGGTAAGTGAAAATTTTAGGAATGGAACAAAGAATGGGATGTTGACAATAGTGTTTATTTTGGCAGGGATCAATATCAATGCCACAAAGAGAGACTATGAAGCCTAAAATTTACCAGATGTGATGCCAAAGACACACTTGTATGGGTTAAGTCCAACTTTGTATTTGATTAATCAATAAAAAATGATAGATAGATCATTGAGGTGTAATATTTGATTCTTATATTTGGAAATGAGGTAGTTAACATAGGCTTTCACTATCTTGTGTATAAGATCATGGAAAATGTGAGTCATGTCATGTTGATAAGTGGATCTAACATTTTTAAGGTTAAAAGGCATTTTGACATAGAAATAGGTGCCAAATTATGTAGTAAATATTTTTTGATATTGGTATTTAAAGGCTATGTGAATTTATTATAGCTTTAAAAACCATCCATAAGTGACAACATTTCATATCCAATAGTTAAATCTACAATGGCATCTATTGAGGTTATGGGAAATTAACTTTTGGACATGTGAGGTTCAGATTACAAAAATAAATACATATAATAATGACCATGGAAAAAAATTTATGAACAAAAACAATGTTTGATACCCATTTAGAATAGTCAATAGGTTTAATAAACTTGGGATTTAAAAGTTTAATAATTTCTTTATGACATAAGGTAGAAATTTTAGGAGGAAATTTTTGTTGTTGTTTTTAGATAGGTTTTGTATCTAGGTAAGTGATGATGTTGTATAAAATAATACTAGGGTCGATACATGTAATATATTCATATGATCAAGAAAATGTTTCACGATACTTATCAATTAAAAATCTAAACTTATCATGGCATGAATTATTTAGAGACAATGATGGGTATCTGACAAGATGGTGTAACATATTATATTCTTGGTTTTTATTCAACGATAATAGAATTTATGTCTTGTAAATGATATGGAGTATTAGTAAGGGAAAAAATAGGATTTGTTTTAGGGTTCACACTAGCAATGAAATTATTAAAATGAGCTTTTCATTTTAAGTTTCCAAGTTTATGATGTTGTAGTGGAAGTTGAGTTTCTCTAGCATGGAGTAACTCAAGTAAGGCTTCACCACTAGGGATCATGGGTAAGGGTCCATAGTATTCCAAATATAATTTAAGATCAATCATTTTATTACCATGGAAATCATATTTATAATGTATTTTTTGTACATCTGTAGCTTTAGCATCAAGGGTAATTTTAGGTGTCGGTGAAATTGTTGGATAAGGTTTATTGGAGTCAATTAGATTGATAATAGGTATATTAGGTTGTGTTTTAAATGGTGGTTCAGTTGAATTGAGGTGGGTAGATCAATGCTATTTATAGGATTGTGGGAAGGAATGAGAGTAGGTAGATTGGTTGGAGATATATAAGGTATCAATGGTTCTGAAATTTCTAAATTTTTGAGAGTTATGATTTGTTCAATTACCCAAGGGGTATCAAGAAGTGGAGGATTAATGGGAGATACATGAATTCAATTTATAATTCATTATCAGTTGATATATGACTAACATGGACATCATATTTTAAGGCATGCATTTTGTCTAAAGTTTTTTGATAGTGTTTTAGATCCAAGTCACATGATTGAGCTTGAGCCATGATATAGTTGTCATCAAAGGTGCGGGAAATAGTGCATACATTTAGATATAGAGGAGAATCATAAGTATATACAACTAGATCACTAAATTTTTGGGGTGACATTGTTAAAGGATATTGAAATAATTTTTCCACCCCATATTCATTACATATGAAATCATCTTCTATGTAAGAAGTTTTATGTGGATTACATGGAGGAGGAAGTTCAATGATATCATTGACTAGAGGGATGGTATGATCAAATGGTAACAAAGAAGGAGGAAGCCACTCTGAAATATATAGAGGTAACTTAGTAGTATTGCAAGTTTTTTTAAGTCATTTATTTCATCATCATTATAATCAATAAGAGTGACCTATAAATTTAGATTCTTAATGAATTTAGGTAGAGGTTTACAGTTAATTCTTAGAATGGTTAGAATATGATCATGAGATTTAAAGCTGGGTAGTTTAATACTCCATAGATTAGGATTAGCTTCATGTTTATAACATTTTCCATTGCGTATAAATTTAATACATTAACTACCTGAGGATGTAGCAGCCCTCATGTGATGTGTCCATGGATGACCGAGGAGTATATTATAGGATAGTGGTAAGTTGAGGACCATGAACTTGGTACATATGGTATTTGGTCCAATAGTGAGGGGGGACAGATACAACCAAGTGGTTTTTTATTTGTTTTATCAAATATTCAACACATGAGATGAGTTTGCTTAAGGTGATATTTGGTATACCATAGTTGGTAGATTAACCAAAGGGAGGTAACATTAATTCCTGACCCTTCATCAACTAATACTTTTCTAATAAGGATGGTATCAATTGTGATTTCAATGAAAATAGGTGGATCACTGGCTTGAAAAATAGTTTTGTCATTAACCATATCTTCTTCAATAAATTATATGGAAGGTTTTGAAGAATTAAAAATAGTTTCAATAGTATGTACTTATATCAATGCAGGATCTTGAAGATATTAGTACACTTCAATGGAAAACAGTTCTCCAATGTCTTGTAATTGTTGCATTACAAATTTTTAGTGATATGGAGAAGTACAAACTAACTCCATGAGGGGTATTTTACAAGGCATGGAGTTGAGATCTTCTAGGAAATTCTAATGAGATTTAGAATATGAAGAACCAACATGAGGCTTGGAAGGTAAAATATTTTTAATAGGAACATATGTAGTTTAAGGGTCTAGTTGTGGGAGTGTTTCCTCATTTTTTTAAGAAGTTATGGTAGTGGTTGTGGTGTATTTGAGAATTTGTTCATGAAGTGATGGTTTTTTTGGTTTAGTGATGGGATATTTGTGGATGTATTTACATCGATAATTGAATTTAATTACATTCACATATTGAGAATTGGTATAATATTGGTCATAGTTAGCATCAATTGCACATATATCCTCGTTCAATGTTATGGGCTGGAAGTATAAAAAGTTTTTGTATTATTAGAAGAAGAAGGTTTGGTAACTTATTTCTTTTAAGAGGCATTAACATAATCATGATGATGTATTTTTATCATAACATCATGATTGAATGTATCTCCTAACATAAAAAAAATAAAATTTTTGGTAAGCCCATGACATGTTTCATGGGAATGACCCACATTAGCATGAAACCAACAAAATTTGTTAGGAGCAAACCATGTATGTAGATTATTGGTGTAAGTGAAAGCTTTTGAAGGCACTAATAATTTCTTCATTTATTAAATAGTTTAGGGTGCATGGGAAGATTTGGGGTTATCCACTTTGGATACTCCTAATTTTGTCTAAGGAGGATTTCCAATGATTGAATTTGTGGAGTTTTGGAAAGATCCCTTGATGTTTAAAATTTTGGGTTCAAACTATTTCATAATAAAGTCTTGTCTTTTAGCTTGATCAATGACATCATTTAGAGTTTTAGGATAAAAAGTTTGAACCTTATATATAAGGGAAGGTGTTAATGTGGTTATGAATACTTTGAATAAGTTATCATCAGTCATGTTATGATCAGATTTGTGATCCAAAGGTTTCCATTGTTTAATGAAATCATGAGGTGATTTGGAAAGGGATTGTTTAGCATTGATGAAATGGCTAAGATAATTTTTAAGAAGACAATTATGTTGAAATTATTTAACTAAAGGATTGATTAAATCCTCGAGTTTTCATATAGAATGTTGAGGGAGTTGATTATACCATTCTAATGCATCTTGTGAATGTTTTGACTAAAATTTTGGTAATGGCAAAGGTATTAGTTTGAATCCACTCTTTATAAAGATTAAAAAATGCTTTAAGGAAATATGTAGGGTCTTTAATCCCATCATATTTAATAGTTGTATAAAATTTACAATATCAATAGAAATTATGAATGGGGATAAAGGTTAATTTTGAATATTTTTGAGCATCTTATTCTATAGAGGGGGTTGGGGAATGATATTTTTTGTGGCATCTCTAAGAGGTGGAGGGATAAAATTTTGGCTATTTTGGGGTAGGAGAATAGGAGGTTGATTATCCATGTTTAATAAATGATGTTTCATTTGCATCATTTGAGAAGTATTCAATGTTCTCATAATATTCATTTTTTGTACTATTTGTGCAAGAATTTGAGTGGTGTCAATTGGTGGATTAGGGTTATTAGTGTTTAAAGGTGGATTCGTAGGATTGGTAAGAGGAACATTCATTGAATTGGTATTAGTGGATGGGTTGTTAGGTGGTTGGTTGTTGGTGTTTAAAATGTTTCTTATAGGGTTATTGGTTAGGATAGTGTTAATTTCCCCTACAGTGTAATAAGGTGATTTAGAGAGAGATTTGTCTTGAGAAGTGTGAAATGGATCTAATCCATCAATGTCATTGGTTGGGGAATTTGGATCATATTACAGTCCAAAGATGAGGGGTGAGAGAAAGTGCACCATGATTGAAAATCCTCTTGGGTAAAAAGGGTAAGAAGTAAAGAACATCCCATATTTTGTATAAATGGATTGAAGTTGTCCAAAATGATTCTGATATGGAATTTCATGATGCTTAGAATAAGAATCTAAGATCAAAGAGTAAAAGTTAAACCTAGGAGTAAATTCAGCTAGATACAAAAAAAATACCAGCTAAAAGGTATAGAGTTGACCAAGTTGATAAAGTTTGGAGGGAAGAGAAATAGAAAAAATTGGGAAAGGACATAGTCAGATCAGTCAACTGTGTTCTATGGGGAAGCACTTTAGAATAATCTATGAGAGATTGGATCAAATAGGATGACTATGTTCTATGAAAAAAAATATACTATACAAAATAGAGTGGGTCAACTATGTTTTAAGGTTAAATATAGGTTTTGATAGTTATGACTCTATACAATATAGTGTTATTTTTAAGAATATTTTAAATAAACACACAGATAACTAGTTAAAACCAGTTGATCCAATTGCATCACAAAACACAAACCTTATACCATCGTTGGCTGATACAATTTTTATAATATAACATAAAATTATTAGAGAATAAGTAACAAAAATATAAATTTTAATCTATGTGGTAATTATTATTTTTTTTTAAATTTTAAATTTTAAAAATAAATCGGATAGAGAGTTGGCTATAAAAAGGAACTAGAAAGGCAATCTAAAGATGGTTTCAAGTAGTTAAAGTTAAAAGGGATATGTATTGGTGATGTTATTGGCTTGGTATTAGGGCCCACCCCCTCACTTAATAATACTATATCAATAAAGGTGTCAGATGCTTTACTATTATATACCATCGACCATGTATTTATACTCAGCTAGAAAATTGAGTCAATTTCCCCCTTGGTGTTGAAATCTAAGTAGATAAACCATGGGTAGAATTTTTTAAATTATTTTAATGTTATGTGATTTATAAATGTGTCAATAAAATAAAAATAGTGTGACTAAATTGATAAATTAAAATTTCTTATTTAGTCTATGTGTGCTACTCTAAGCAAGCATGCAATAAAATGAAAAGTGAATTAATTACTAACAAGATGAGCTAATTCCTTTATTTAAAGAGTAAAAGGTTGGTTCAGATGACCAAGTAAGCAAACAATATAAAACATAATAAAATTAGCTGATTTTATTCATTAAATCAAGAGACAAAAAACACAATTAAATGAGTCAACTAAATATCTTGGGAAAGAAAGAAAGCTATAGAACTATGTCGATCTGGTCGACCTAGTTCATTGTAGAATTACAATTTTATAGACTAAAAATTATGAAAAATAGGACTGTATTGAAGAAAATAAATAACTAAGATGGTGAGAATGAACCTAATGATTTTGAACATGATAAATTTTTTGTTTTTACACTGTGTCATCTAAATGAAGATTTTTAATCTGCTAATAGATTTGAATAGATCAACTAAGTTTGAAAACCTATATGTAAAGTAGTGAACTAAATCGAGTAGATTGATTTAGTTACCTATGGTTAAAGATGACTTACACAAATAAAAATAGAGTCCATTAGATCGACTGTGTGTTAAAATTATGTTAGGGTGTGGAGCTAAAAGCTTCAACTATTGCAGACATGAAGAGGTTGTTGAGTTTTAAAAGTACTGGCATCAGCAGTATGACCGACGTCGGTCAGATACAGTGTAAAAGGCAACTAACGTCGGCAGGGAGTCGGCCGATGTCAGTCAGCACCAGACAGATAGGGACCGACGTCAGTCACCTTTGGCGGTTCCAGAACTGCTGTTGACGAACAGTCAGTTAAGTGAAGCGAGTGTTTGCATGTTTAAGGGCTAATTATAGTCACGAGCTGCATGTCTAATTATTGTAATTAGAGTTCTATTTTTGTATGCATGGGATCTTATTTAAAGACCCATGAGGCATGTATTGTAAATCAAGCAGGCAAGTAAAAGCATTGAAGCAAGGTCAAGGAGATCTATAGGTGTAAGGTCAAGGAGATCAGCTGAAGCATTCAAGGAGGGGATAATAACTTAGGTTGTTGAGTTGTTGTGGTTGAGCTAGAGAGAGAGGGAAGAAGGTCTTGAGGTGTGGCAAGCCTTTTAGGTGGAAGAAGAAGTGGAATCTTCTTTATTGTATTTTCTTCTAGTAGTATTTAATACAAGAGTGTGTATTGTCTCTCAAATTCTTTGCTGTTTCAAGTTTCTAGTTACTTAATCATTCTGGTATAATTCCATGTTTAACTGATTATAAGAAAGTAATCAATTATGCTTCCGTTGGATAAGGGGTCCCTAACAGTTGGTATCAGAGCTACAGTTTGCAGGAAGCAAGTTATTGTTTGATTACAGGTCATTCACAGGGTTTTCTGATTGAGTGGGAGTTCAGCAATGGCAGAAGAAAGTAAGCTACGAATGGAGAAGTTTAACAACAAGAATTATCAACATTGGAGGATGCAGATAGAGGATTATCTGTATCAGAAGGATTTGTACTTACCATTGGGTGGGGTTGCATGCAAGCCCATAGATATGAAGGATGAAGAATGGAACATTCTTAATCAGAAGGCTCTGGGTTCCATAGGGTTGAGCCTTGCATCATCTGTGATTTCCAACTTATCACAGTGCAAGACAACAGAAGAGTTGATAAAATCCTTGGTGAATTTATATGAAAAGCCCTCGGCTTCTAATAAGGTATTTCTTATGAAGCAGTTATTTACTTTGCAAATACAGGAATGTGGATTGGTACATACTCATCTTAGTGATTTACATGGTTTGGTAAACCAGTTAGCTTCAGTAAATATTGTTTTTGATGATGAAGTAAAGGCTCTCTTGATTTTATGCTTTTTACCTGAAAGTTGGGAAAGTTTGGTTATGGCAGTAAGTAATTCTGCATCTGCTTCTAAAATCTTAAAATTTGATGATGTTGTGAGTGTGATCTTGAATGAAGAAATACGCAGGAGAAGCACAAGTGAATCATCAGGGAATGCTCTAAGTGCAGAAAGCAGGGGAAGGCAAAGAGAGAAGATAGAGCAAGGGAAACCAAGGTCGAAGGTGGGAAGGAGATCTGAATCCAGAGGTGTTACCTATTGGTTTTGTGGAAAGAGAGGACACACAAAGGAGTGTTGGTTGAGAGATAAAGAGAATCAACATGAAGGTAATGAAGAAGCAAAGGATGCAAATATTATGGTACAAGATGCTCTCATACTTTATTTGGATAGTCAGGTAGGATCATGGGTTTTAGATTTTGGTTCTTCTTTTCATGCATCCCCAAACAGAGATTTGTTCCATGAGTATGTCCAGGGAGACTTTGGAGTGCTTTATTTAGGGGATGGTACGCCTTGTTAAATAGTTGGCAAAGGGAAAGTGTAGCTGAGACTGCAGATGGACAACACATGGGTGTTGAAGGAGGCCATGCATGTCCCAGTTTTGAAGCAGAGTTTGGTTTCTGTAGGAAGGTTGGGTGATGAGGGATGCATAATAACCCTCACAGCGGATTCTTGGAAGGTTACCAAGGGAACACTTGTTTTAGCAAGAGGTAAGAAAGTAGGTACTCTTTATCTATCTACTTGTATTACTGATTCTACTTCTGGTTTATCTACTTCAGCTGTAGATTCGAAGATGTGGCTTAATAGGCTTGGTCACATGAATAAAAAGGGAATGGACATTCTTGATTCAAAAGGTATGTGTTTAGATTTGGAAAGCATAGATAGAGTTCATTGTAGGAAAAGGAAATTTGATGCTTTTGACAAGAACAAAGAAGCCTTGGTGTTTATGGAGGAGATGATGGACAGAGATCAGTCACAGGGGCTGAATAATTTTGAGCAGGGTAGTATGGATAGGGGTTTGATCCAAGATGAGCTCACGGATGAAGAATTCATCACTTACAGGAACACACAGTCACCGACGTCGGTCACTTAGAATTGACATCAGTCAGGCAGATACCAACATCGGTCATGTGCAGACCAGCAGGGTCGGTAGAGTCGGGTAGATAAGTCTGACATCGGTCAAGAAGGAACTAACGTTAGCAGGGGGGACACTAGCGTCAGCCAGGGAAATGACGTCGACAATCAGGGTCAGTGCAGGGAACTGACATCGATCGGGAGCAGACTGGGAGATGGCCAAGATCGATCACTGGAATGGATGTTGGGCAGACAGCAAGCTGTCAAGGAGTCTCAAACACCCATATGGAGGTCAGAAAGGGTAAGTGAACCTCATATTTGTTGTTCACCTTCTTTATATTGCTTATTGATGGTCAAGAACTAGGAAGATGTGAAGAAGCAATGCAGGTAGAATCCAGAAACAGTGGGAGCTTGGCATGGATGAGGAGTGTGAGTCCTTGGAGAAGAACCAAACAGGTATTTATTGGTGGAGTTGTCAGATGGAAGAAAGCACTGGATGAGGGATGGATTCCCAAGTTAGAGAAGAGAGTGGATGGACACATGAGACATAAGGCTATGGTATATGGTCTTGATTAGGCTGCAGGACAATGGAGGTTTGACCATCGTATTTTTTCTTTACCAGGTTGGATAATATTAGCTACATTATCCTGTTACTTTATTGTGTTGCTTGTTGCAGGGTTACGTATACAGGGAGTTTTCTGAGCTAAGGGTAAAGTTGGTTCAGAAGTATGTCATGAAGAATTTGGGAGCAGCAAAATTCTTTTGGCATAAGTGACAGGTATAACATCACAGGTTTTGTGGTGGTTGGTCTTCAAGAGTGATGTTGAAGAGGGATATAGAGCCAAGGGAACAAAGTAGATGGTGTATAGGTATAGGTACAGTTGCAACTGTTTATCTCCAAGTGGGAGATTGTTAGGGTGTGGAGCTAAAAGCTTCAACTATTGCAGACATGAAGAGTTGCTGAGTTTTAGAAGTACCGGCATCGACAGTATGACTGACGTCAGTCAGATACAGTGCAAAAGGCAATCGGCATCGACAGGGAGTCAGCCGATGTCGGTCAGCACCAGACAGATAGGGACCGATGTCAGTCAACTGTGGCGGTTCCAAAACTATTGTTGACGAACAGTCAGTTAAGTGAAGTGAGTGTTTGCATGTTTAAGGGCTAATTATAGTCACAAGCTGCATGTCTAATTATTGTAATTAGAGTTCTATTTTTGTATGCATGAGATCCTATTTAAAGACCCATGAGGCATGTATTGTAAATCAAGCAGGCAAGTAAAAGCATTGAAGCATTAAAGCAAGGTCAAGGAGATCTACAGGTGTAAGGTCAAGGAGATCAGCTGAAGCATTCAAGGAGGGGATACTAACTCAGGTTGTTGAGTTGTTGTGGTTGAGCTAGAGAGAGAGGGAAGAAGGTCTTGAGGTGAGGAAAACCTTTGAGGTGGAAGAAGAAGTGGCATCTTCTTTATTGTATTTTCTTCTAGTAGTATTTAATACAAGAGTGTGTATTGTCTCTCAAATTCTTTGCTGTTTCAAGTTTCTAGTTACTTAATCATTCTGGTATAATTCCGTGTTTAATTGCTTATAAGAAAGTAATCAATTGTGCTTCCGTTGGATAAGGGGTCCCTAACAAATTATACATAAAAAGTAAGACCAAGTCAATATATTTCATTTAGTGATGAAAAAATGAAATAAATAATAAATGATAATATATGAAGGCATGAAAGAAAACTTGTAAGGGTTAGTTCACATTGGGTTCACTAAAATGTATACAAGGGAAATTGAAGTTGATATATAAATCAATCCTATCTCAGATAAGATTAATCAAACTAGCCTTTCCACTTTTTGGTACATTTAGACAATCAGGGTCATGACCAATATGGATTTGCTAGACCTAACTAAGGGGTCTCTTACCACACAATATCAATAGAGAGGGGTCCAAAGCCTCTAGTAAAGTAATACCACATAATAAGCCTAGATAGGTTCTATGTTTTCTTATCAAATTAAATGGGAAAGTAGAGTAAATATAATCTAGTGCTCATCAAGGCTTGTGACACAAAATGGGGATAATAAACATAAAAGTAAACATGAAAATAAGAACTCTTCTCAAATTAATGTATAGGTAATTTTAATACATGAAGAGAAATAAATTCAAAATCCATTACTTATGCTACTTCTATTTACAAACATAGAGGAATAAGAGTTATGAATACTTACCTTGAAGATGAACTTGTATGTAATATGAATTACAATAGATTCTATAAATCAATCCTGGCTTGAAGAAGATAGATCTTACTTATACTTCTGATTGGGGATACATTAGATAATTGGGGTTATAACCAATATGGATTTTTTATACCTAATTAAGGGATATATTACCACAATAATATCACTAGGAAGGGTTCCAAAGCCTCCAATCAAGCAAAACTATGCAATAACCCTAACTAGGTCCTATGTTCTCATATTCACTAAACTAATAACAAGTAAAACAAAATCTAGTCTAGTGATCACCAAAGCTTGTGGAATAACATGGGGCTAGTAAATAATAAAAGTAAACATGCATAAAATAATCTTAATTAATCTATGTATAGGTAAAACCCAAATGCATGGAGAGAGAAATATTATTCAAAATCCATTACTTATATTATTTTTATCTACTGAAGAGAGAAGAAAAGTTAGAGATACTTACCTAAAAGATGAACCCATTGAGACTCAATCTTGCCCTTGTCCAAAGGTGTTTTTAAAGAGGTTGTTGTGGTTTGTAAGGATCACTAAAAAAGGCTAAAGTCTTTAAGACTTCTCCATAAGACTAGATTCTTATCCAAGTAAAAAACCTAAGCTAAGACTCCTCAAGTGGAATGGTGGAAGAGTAAATTGTAGAGAAGCACAAATGAATAATAAATCTTGTTGTCTCTCTAAGATTGGCAAAATAGATGTGTGTATATAGGTAGATCTAACCTAAATCCTTCTAAAAATTTTAGTCAATAAGGTCGACTTGATTGACTTAATATTGTAATTGATAAAAAACATACTAGATAATAAATTATGTCAGCCATGTTTGAATTAGTTCTTAGTAAGGTTTATCAATAATAATACAGGGTTGATGTGCTGACGTAGTCATGTAAACTGCCAAAAAGGGGTTTAGGTTAGGGAAAGAGCTAATGAAGGTGGTAAATGACTAGAGGAGGGGAAAAAAAGGAGACAAAGCTTAGGAGAATATTTTTAGGAGCTAGTTAGATTAATATCAAGTGGTAATAAGGGTCAACAATCCTATGAAGAACCAATGATCTACCCACTCCTTTCCTAGTGCACCCTTTAAGGTGTGCACTCAGAGAGATTGAGACTTGATAAGTTCCTAAAAAATAGAAATCATCAATAATGTATAAAGTTTGAAAATATTATGTGTATACATATGCCCCACTCGAATCTCATCATGTGTCACTCAAGTGTAATAAGGGATGGTGCTTCAAAAAAAAATATAGTAACACACAATGCTGAGGCTAAAAAAAAGTTGTAGTATTTTAAAGAAAAAATAACTAAAATTATATGATAGAAAGGGAAATAACTAAAAAGTAAATGTATGTGTACCTTGACTTACCTTTATCACTAGATGGTTATCTATTTTGTTTGTAGTTTTGATCATGGATGGCATAAAGACTGATTTTGACAAACCCAAGGATATAAAACTAAAGAGAAAAAAAAATAAATGTAGAAAAGCCAAGATAATTAGTGCTATGTGGATGGGATGTACTTGGAAATTTGGTAGGCTGGGGTGACAAGTGCTATGTTAGACCATATGACCAAGTTAAAATTTAGATTAAATTAGGTAACTAAAAAATCCAAAGCTATTAAAGATCAAAAACTCAAACAAGTAAACCTTAAGTAAGAAAGGAAAACTCACTAAGTCAAACCAAAGATACATGTCGAAAAGAATGGTAATCAAACATCGATGTAAAATCAGTGACAATCCTTACTTAAACAAAGATGGGCAAGCAAAAATGGTAAAACAACATTGATGAATAAGCAGTAACAATCCTTACTCAATCATCAATGGAAAAAGATGCATAAAATGGAAAACAACATTGATGAGTTAGAAATAACAAGCCAACCTCACTCAATAATGGAAAAAGTACATGAAAGTAGAAATAGACTCAGATGCTCATAAAAAGGGTGGTGTAACAATGACAAATTGTAAAATCAAGCAAAGCAACTATAGAAATACATAGTCATGGTGTAAAGAAAGTAATCCATAGTTGCTCAAGCATATTATTTTTTTCTAAAGATAGATAAAACTAAAACAAAGTAGTGCTAGCATGTTTTTAAGATGTGAAGGAAAAGGAAGTATAGAAGAAGATAAAATAGATTTAGAATCACATTTTGCTTGTCAAGGGGGGAAATGAAATGGGAGGGGAAAACGAAGGAAAAACCAAGGCAGAGGAACTCTTTATTGGAGTCAAGACACTCAAATTAGGTTTATCAAAACAAGAGGACTTTTGACCTTAAGGAATCTAAAAAAATTCTCCTAACCATACAAGTCTTAGGTCAACAAAATGAAGTATGTAGATCATATTATGAAGGCTATATGCATAAAAAGCAAAATGGACCTACCTTCCCACAACATGTTCCCCATTCCTCAGGATCCCTTATAGATTCATTAGTCTACTACTGAGATTGGGTACTTGAATGATAAATTAGGTAGAACCATAGAGTTTATTAAATTCTCTTATTCCAATCTACTAGCCTACTACACCCTAATGGACCTTGGCTTTATTCTAATACCAACTATGGAGTTTGAGCTTTGATTGGAGATAGGATATGTGCTTGTAATCATATCTTTTAGTGTGATTTTGAATTTTGAAATTTATATGTTGCCTTTTATTTCAAATTATTTGGCTTTTAACTTTCTTGATGGTTTTTTTCTATTCCTCCTCTATACAGATTTGGAAAAACCAAATATGGGTGCTAAAGATGACTTTCATTTGAATACTTAGGATTTGGTTTCTAAGAGAGATAAGTTAGAGAGAATGGTGTCTAAAAGTCTAGAAAATTTAGGTAAAATAAAATTATTATCTTAACTTCGACCTTGTTTTATTCAATGTGGAGTGAAAGAAAAAGAAATCAAGAGGAATGAAACGTGAAACAATTTGAATTAATTCAAATTGAAAAAAATGTGACAAAGGGTGAAAAAGGGATATAATGATAGTGAAATATGATTTATTATCATAAGAATGAGGGAAATGTAGGAAAACATGATAACATAGGTTTTTATGAAAATTTCATCTATCAAAAGAAGCAAAAGCTAAAGTTGAGAACAAATATCAAGAACTCATAACCATTGCAAAACACATTCTAGATATGAATACTAAGAAGATGGTGATTTTATAAAGAAATCCAAGTCCTATCCATGCTATTACACTATAAATCATAAAAGAGAAACCCAAGGGGGTGTACAAAGAATATTAAAAATAAATGAGATAAGAAAAGGATAGTATTTGTGAGGATGGCTAGGTCTTATCCATGGTATTAAACTACAACTCACAAACGGAAACCCAAGGGGTGTTAAAAAGTGTGTAAAAAGTATGAAAACAAAGAGAAGGAAATCATGAGGAATACCGGATCCTATTCAGAGTTTTATAATGCAACTTACGAGAAAAAGGGAAACCAAAAGACCAAAAAGAAGGACTAAGGTTTGTGAAAATAGAGAACTGTTGTGGAGAGTGAGACCCATGTACGTATCCTAAAAAAAGTGTTAGATAGATATCATATAAAAAGCATGAAAATAAGGGAAGGATTTAGGCAAAATACTTGATGAGGAATTGTACATTGGTGGGTTCTTTAAAAATATGGCCTTTATTGGTTTGAAGGTGATATGTATTTAGACCAAGAATATCTTTGAATAAATAGGGGCCCCACCATTTTTGGGCATATTTACCTTCTTTATCATGAGTTTAGTCTAAATTAAGGACAAGATCACCAACATTAAACGTGTGAATTTTAACTCATTTATTATGTTGTTTGGTAATATGGGCTTTATATTGGTGATTGTTTTGTAAATCATAAAAATAGTGTTCATCAAGGAGATTGAGAGCATGAAGGCAAACTTCACATAATTATTCATTGGATATGATACCTTGAAGAGATATATAGAGAGAGGGAAACTCAATTTCTAATATAAGGACTACTTCAGAACCATAGACTAGAGAGAACAACATTGCCCCAGTGGTAGTGTGTATGTTAGTACAATAGGCCCAAGGAGTAGGATAGAGATGAAGGTGCCAATCCATGTGGGTTTAAAAAATTATCTTTTGGATAATTTTATTAATAATTTTTGTGGTGGCCTTGGCTTGGAAATTATATTTTGGATGATACGGTGTGTAGAATTTGTGATTAGTTTTAAATTTAACACAAATTTGTTTGACATATTTATTTTAAAAATTACCACCATTATCTGAAATGATAGTATGAGGGACACTAAAGTAGCAGATGATTTGATTAAGGATGAATTTGGATGTGTTAGTACTAGTGACATTAACAAGAGGCATATGTTCAACCCATTTGCTAAAATATTATATGGTTATGATGATAAATACATTCCCATCTTGATAGCAAGGTAATTTGCCTATGAGATCTAATCCCCACATGGAAAATGGCTAGGGAGATTCTACAGTTTGAATCTAGGTTTGAGGTGAATTAATTAAATCATCATGAAGTCATAAAGGATTACACTTTTTAATCAAATTTAATGGCATCCTTTTCAAGAGTGGGCTAAACATATGCCATACATAGGCATTTATGTGTGGTATCATGTCTGCTATAGTGACCATCACAAATGACCCCATATGCTTGCTCAAGAAGAGGTGGAACCTCATATTTCATAACATAATAGAGTAAGGCACCTTTAACATTGTGATAATAGAGGATTTCATATCAAAATACATACTTAAAATCTAGTTTATGAATACGAGTCTTTTTATAGGAATCAAATTGGGAGGATAAGTTTGGTGTTTCATAAATTGAATGATGTATTTCTACCATGGGATTTATTGAATGGTGATGGCCTTGATGTGGAATATACATGAATATTATGGTTTAATAGAAGATAGATATTTTATTATTTGGATAAGAAAAGTGGGATAGATAAAAACTTGATGTAGATGAAAAATAGATGCTGAAGAAGCAAGGGAGTTGGTAATAGAATTTTGATTTTGAGGGATAGGCTTGATGGTGAAATAAATGAAGTCTTTGGTGAGAGTAGTTGTAATTTTATGATAATAAGTGATATTATCATTTTTTCATTGGTAATCACCATGTACTTGGAATAAAATGAGTTGGGAATCACCTAAAGCATTTAGGTGTTGGATATCTAAATCAAGGGTAGATCTCAATCCTAATATTAAATATTCATACTCTACCATATTATTAGTGACATCAAATATTAAACAAACATCTATAGGGATGATTTTTCCAAGAGGGATTGTAAGGATACAACTTACCCCAACTCCTTGAAGGCATTTAATGCCATCAAAATGAAGGGTCTAAGATCCTCATGTAAATGGACATTAATTTTAGGAAGCTATTCAATGGTTAATTTTGGTTTAGTATTATCAGGGAGGATAGTGGATTCAACAAGATTACTTGATTCAATATTAGTAGTGAAGATATGAAAGTAATATTTAAGGGATATGGTTTGGTTGAGACCTTTAATATAGAGAATATTATCATTAAGAATGTGATCTTGAAGGTGGTCAGTAACGGGCACTAGAGCTATAGCAAGTTGATCAGTGATGATTTATCTTTTGACATCTTTTTTAGTAATAATTTAAAGATCAAATTCCATGAGGACCATCCATTTCCCAATTCTATCTCTGGGAATAAAGTATTTGGAGAAGAAGTGATAAAGGGGATCAGAATAGATGATAATGTAAGTGGTCTGATAAATCATATAATGTAAAAAAATTTCACCTAAAAAATATATGGTGAGGTAATCATGTTAGACTTTTGTGTAACATTTCTCATTATCAATAAGACCTCGACTGATATAGTAGATGGCATATTTTATTCTAGTATCATCTTGTTAGATAAACATTACCCCAACAAATATGGGTGTACAAAAGGTATAGAGGATTAAAGGTTGATCATTTTAAGGAGGATGAAGATTAGGTGGGTGAACCAATGATTATTTCATATTATCAAATTCTTTTTGACAAGGATCCATCCACTCTAGAGCAATACCTTTATTAAGAAGAGAATTGATGGAATAGACGTGGTAAGCCATTTCAAGGATAAATCACCTAATTGCCCTAAGTTTATTGAGATAAGTGTGAATTTATATAATGGATAAAGGTATGGGCATTTTAATTATAAAATTAATCTTGGTAGGGTTAACATCGATGCCATGGAGAGAGACTAAGAATCCTAACAGTTTTCTAGATGTGACATCAAATACACATTTGTAAGGATTTAATCTAAATTTGTATTTAAGAAGGTGGTCAAAGATGATGAAAAAATCATAAAGATGAGTCTTATGAAATTTAGACTTAGAAATGAGGTCATCCATAGAGGTTTTTATATTTTTATGAATAATATAATGAAAAATATGAGTCATTGCCTATTGATATGTATCTCCAACATTTTTGAGGCCGAAGGCCATTTTAACATATCAATAGGTGCCCCATTCCATGGTGAAAGTTGTTTTATGTTGGAATTTGGGGGTAATGTGAATTTAGTTATAGCCCAAGAAACCATCCATAAGAGACAACATTTCATAACCAACATTGGAATCAACAATCACATCTATTGAAGGTAGAGGGAAATTGTCCTTGGGATAAGCAAGATTAAGATTATAGAAATCAATGTAAATGTGAATGACCATAATAACCTTTTTTTGAATGGGGAATATGTTATAAACCCATTCAAAATATTCCACTAGTTTGATAACCTTATCATCAAGAAGTTTGATAATTTCTTTGTGGCATAAGGTGGAAAATTTGGGTTAAAATTTTTGTTGCTTTTGGCACACAGGTTTGTTGTTAGGATAAGTGATGATATTGTGTACCACAATGTTAAGGTCAATACCAAGCATGTCCTCATAGGACCAAGAAAATATCTCATGATATTTATCAAAAAATAAGTTGAAGTTATCATGTTCAATAGGTGTGAGTTCATAAAAAACTGTAATAGGTCGAGGGCATGAGGGAGTACCATATCCAATGCGAGTAGTTTCTTTGATAAGAATAACATTGTCATCTTGGAAGTGATATGGTGAATTAGGTAAATGTGAAATTGGATTAGCTTTAGTTTTGATGCTAGTGATGAAGTTATTGAAATAGGGAGATTTGTTTTTGAAATTCTTGAGTTTGTGATGTTACCAAGTTGAGGTTCTCAGGTATGAAGTAACTCAATAATAGCTTCATCACTATGTAAAGTGGGAAGAGGGACATAATACTCAACATCTACTTTGATATCAAGAATTTGATTACCATGGCAATCATATTCATAATGTATTTGAAGGACATTTGTGGTTGGCATCTAATGTAATCTTGGGAGTCAGAGGAGTAGATGGATCAAATGAGATTTGTGTATTGTTAGTTTCTTTAATGGGGGAAGAATCAGATGTAATGATGGGATCTATAGGTGGTAGAGAATATGCAAGAATATCTAGAGTTTTATAAGGGAGGATTTGTTCAACCACCCAAGGAGTATCAATAAGTAGAGAATTAATATGAGGTACATGAGCATCGGGAGATAATTTAAAATCAATAGAAATGGTGTGAACATCCTAGTTGAAAGCATGTAATTGAGATAAAGTTTTTTGATAATGTTATACATCCAAGTCTCAATATTGAGCTTGGTCGATGATGTAGTTATCATCATAGTTTGAGAAAATGTTACATTCTTGAGATTCATAGGGAGTTTCAGAAGGTGAAAATTTGAGATCATCAAATTTGCATGGAGACATGATTAGATGATCTTGAAATAATTTGTCCACTCCATAGTCCTTGCATGTGAAGGCATCATTTGGTCAAGAGGGATCTTAAGCATTTTATGGAGGGGGAAATCAATGATCTCATTAATGAGAAGAATAATACAATCATGAGATAATAAAGATGGAGGAATCTACTATGATATATAAGGAGGTAGTTTAATGGTGTTGTAAGTATGTTGCAAGCCATTAGGTTCATCATCATCTGAATCAACAAGAGTGACCTATAAGTCTATATTGATGATGATGAATTCAAGCAAGGGAGCACTGTTTATGGTAGGAAAGGTAAGAATGTGATATTGAGATTTCAAATTAGGAATTTGAATACTGCAAGGGTTGGGATCAGCCTCA
Source organism: Torreya grandis (assembly GCA_037957365.1). Taxonomy (NCBI): domain Eukaryota; kingdom Viridiplantae; phylum Streptophyta; class Pinopsida; order Cupressales; family Taxaceae; genus Torreya; species Torreya grandis. The sequence continues at coordinate 5,150,289 of JARHVA010000090.1, read as the reverse complement.
TGATTATACCATTTATTGTTATGCAGGAATTTGATGCATTGGCTATTAGAAAAGGTGATGGCCCTCATTCTATGAGTTCAAGGGCAATCGAGGAGTATGTTATAAGATAGGGTCAAATTAAGGATCATAAGTTTAGTTTGAATAGTCTTGGGTCTGATTGTTAGGGGAAGCCAAATACAACCAAGTGGATTTTTATTAGATTTATCAAATCTATGATAGGTGAAGTAGGTTTGCTTGAGATGATCCTTATTATAACCAAGTTTTTGGATAAGCCACAAAGATTTCATATTAATATTGGACCCTCTGTCAACTAAACCTTTATGAATAAAGGTAGTATTAATGGCTATTTTTATGAATAGTGGTGGATCATCAATGTGAAAAAGGATCTCATCATTAATCATGTACTATTCAATACATTAAATAGATGGTTTGAAACAAGGACACATGGATCCAGTGGTATGCACATTGGTATTTTGAGGCTCAATAGAGGGTGTTTATTCATCTATAGAAGATGGATCTTCAATTTCTTGTAATTTTTGCATAAGGAACTTGTGATAATAAGGGGAAGTATGAAGTAACTCAATAATTGGAATATTTCAAGGCATGGAGTTAAGTTCTTCAAGAAAGTTCCAATGGGATTTAGAAGAAGAACCAATATGAGGTTTAAAAGGTAAGGTAGATTTTAAAGGAATGGAAGTTGTTAGGGGTTCAAAAGGAGGTGGTTCTTCATAGGCTTCCAAAACTAAATGAGTGGTTGTAGTATCTTTGAGAATTTGTTCTTCCAAAAATGGTTTCTTAGGTTTTGTGATGGGATATTTATGAGTTGGTTTGTGATGATAGTTGACCTTAGTGGAATTAACATATTGAGAATTGTTGTAATATTAGTCATAGTCGGCATTAATAGAACAAACATCCTTGGTATTTTTTTGATGATTAGATGTGCAAAAATATTTTAGGTTATTAGAAGAAGAAGCTTTGGAAGCTTATCTTTTTTGAGAAGTAGTGTTGTACTCTTGACAAAAATTTGGATCATGGCTTCATGATTGAAGGAATCATGAATCGTGTAGGAAGTATAAAATTAGTAATCCATCAACAAGTTACCAATGTCAACGTGGAACCAATAAAATTGATTAGGATCATACCATTTAGGAGGATTATTAGGATAAGTTAAGGGTTTAGAGGGTGGTAATAATTGTTTCATTTGTTGCATAGTTAGTGGTATGAGAAGATGGGGGATTGTTGGCTTTGGAAACTCTTGGTTTGGTTTGAGGATTATTTCTAGTGATGGTATTAGTAGAAGTTTGAAAATATCCTTTAATGAATTTGGTATTATGTTTGAATTACTTCATGAAAAAATCTTGACATTTGTCTTGGTCAAGAACTTCGTTAAGTTTTTGAGGAGTAAAAGTTCAAACCTTATATTGAAGTGAAAGAGTTAAAATAGCTATAAAGAGTTTGAAAAAAATGTTATCAGTCATGTTATGATTGGTTTTATGGGCCAGATATTTCCATCATTTGATAAAATCATGAGCTGATTTAGTGGGAGATTACTTAGCATTGATGAAATGGATAAGGCAATTTTTAGGAAGGTCATTATGTTAAAAATATTTAACTAGAAGGTTGATTAAATCCTAAAGTTTCCAAATAAAATGTTGGGGAAGTTGGTTTTACCATTCCAATACATCTACAGTGAATGTTTTAACTAGTAATTTAGTTATGGTGAAAGTATTATTTTGGATCCACTCTTTATAAAGATTGCCAAATGCTTTGAGAAAAGATGTCGCATCTTTAGTCCCATCATAATTTATAGCTGGAGATATATTACCAATATTAATGGACATGATGAAAGGAGATAAAGGCTCATTTTTGATGTTTTGAAGCATTTTGTTATTCATGATAGGTTGAGGAATAACATTTCCTAAGGCATCTCTAAGAGGTGGAGGAATAAAATTTGGATTAGCTTAAGGATTGAGAACAAAGGTTGATTAGCCATATCGATCAAATGATTTTGTAATTTCATCATTTGAGGGGTGTTAGAAGTTTGAATTATGTTCATTTTTTGTATGACTTGTGCAAAAAGTTAATTCATATCAACTGGTGGGTTGGTGTTTGTATGAGAAATACCAAAATTGGTATTAAGGGAGGGTTGTTGGAGGGTGGATTATCAGTGGGATTTTTGGATAGACTTGTGTTAATTGCTTTCATAGTATGTTGAAAAACTTGAAGATGAGAATTGTCATGATAGGTATAAAAAGGATCAGATCCACCTGCTTCATTTTGAGGTGTAATTTGAACCATCTTACAATCCACAAATGAAGGAGGGGAAGAGGTGATCAAGGATTGAGGGTTTTCTTGGGAGGTAAAGAGAGGGAGAAAGGAATACCCCATATAGTGTCTAAATGGATTTAAGTTATCCAAGAAGATTATAATAAGAGACTTCATGATATTTTGAGGAAATGAACATAATGCTAAGGAATGAGAAATAAAGAACTAAGTCATCCATATAGGAGAGGAGGGTCAACACTTAGATATAAAGGTGAGTGGGTAAATTTAATACTAATATAAAAGGGTTGAGAAGAGTATAGAGTTAACCAAGTTGACTTATTATTATTGGATAGAAGGAATAAATAATATATAGTTGAACAGGTCAACTTAGTACTGTTAGATAGAAGGTAGAAGAGTACAAAGTTGACCAAGTTGACTTAGTATTGTAAATAGGGAAAAAGATAGCTTGATAAGGATACAGAGTTAATTAGGTCAACTTAGTAGTATAAATTGATTGGAAGAAATCATTGTTGGGTCAACTATGTTGACTTATTACTACAGATAGGAAAAAATATAGTCTGTAAGAGACTGTGTCAAATAGAATGAAAGTGTGCTAAAAATAAGGACAGATTTATAATGTAATTTGAATCAATAAATGAATGAAAACACACAAATAATTGTATTAATGAGAATGATCCAATTAGGGCATAACACAAAACCTTTCACCAATGTTGGCTAATGTAAGTTTTTGAAATACCATCACACAATGATAAGAGAGCAAGTAGTCAATTAAAAAGTAAATTTAACTAAGTGGCCATCCTAAGTGTTGTTAGATTATAATAAAGTGTTATTTTAAGTGTGATAGGGAAGTTAGATGAAAATACGAAACTATAAAGCAATCCATATATGGTTTTAGGATGTTTTGGTTGAAAGAGATCTATGTTGGCAATGGTACTGGCTTGGTATTGGGGCCTACCCCTTCACTTTACAATCCCACAATGATAAGGGTGTTGAGTGATTTACCAATATATACCATTAACCACGTATTTATACTTGGCCATAAAACTAAGTCAACTTCCCCTTTGGTGATGAAATACAAGTAGGTAGGTCTTGGGAAGATAAATGTTAAATGCATTTTAAGTATTGTGTGATTTGGTAGTGTGTGTAAAAAGAGAAAAATAGTAAAACTAATTGGCAATTTGAAAAACCACCTAATTAGATTATGTGAGATACTCTGAGCATGTAAACAATTGAAAATGAAAGTGTGTATTAATTACTAGCATATAGTTGTTAATTCCCAAATTAAGAATGATACAAAGTTTATTTAGATGACATTATATGTAAACATTATAGAACAGAGTCAATTGGGTTGCTACTATTCTCTAGAAGCAAGAGTCTTTAAGAAATAAATTGACCAGATTGACTTAGTCTTTTAGATAGAAGATAGACAATATAACTAAGTCAACTAGGTCAACTTAGTTTGTTGTAGGATTGAAATTTTGAGGACTACAAACTTGTAAAAAATAGAACTATAATGAATTACTAAATTGAAAATAGAAAAATAAAGGAACCTTGGTGGGTTGAAAGATGATTATGATTGCAAATTTTATATGGAGTACCTTGAATAATACTTACAATTTCTTCTAACTATGTTGACTAGGTTGACCTAAATATGTGAAACCCTTTTTGGTAAAGTCTAATAATATGACTAACTCAACTTGAATGACTTAGTTTGTTATTTAGATGCTAAATGGAAGACTAAGTCAACTTGTATGACTTAGTTTGTTATTCTAGATGCTGACTGAAAGACTAAGTCAACCTGGTCGACTTAATTTATTATCTAGAACTGAAGAAGAATATTATATCATCCTATTCAATATAATAACTTGTATCTAATGAAGACCTACATAGAAATAATAGAGTCATTTTGATATGGCTGTTTTAAACCTATGCATAGAAGTTAGAACTATACTAGCCTGGTCGACCTAGTATCACAAATATATAAAAATAATAGAATGATGGAAATAAAAAGTGTGAAATAAAACCTTAAAGGGTTAGATTCAGTTTGGGTTCACTAGAATGTATGCAATGGGAAATACAATAGATTCTACAAATGAATCCTATCTTAGAGAAGATAGATCCTACTTACACTTTTGATTGGGGATACATTAAATAATCAGGGTCATGACCAATATAGATCTAATAGACATAATCAAGGGATATATTACCGCAATAATATCATTAGGGAGGGTTCCAAAGTCTCCAGTCAAGAAAAACTACATAATAACCCTAACGAGGTCCTATGTTTTCATATTCACTAAACTAATAAAAGTTAAAGCAAAATCTGGTCTAGTGCTCACCAAAGCTTGTGGCACACCATGGGGTTAGTAAATAATAACAATAAACATGCATAAGAGAATCTTGATTAAGCTATGTATAGGTAAAATCCTAATGCATGGAGAGAGAAATATTATTCAAAAGTCATTACTTGTGCTACTTCTATCTACTAAAGAGAGGAGCAAAGTTAGAGATACTTACCTAAAAGATGAACCCATCAAGACTTACTATTTCCCTTGGCCAAAGATGATTCACAAGAGGTTGTTTTTGTTTTTAATGATCACTAAGAAATGACAAAGCATCCAAGACTTCTCCACAAGACTAGATTCTTCTCCAAGTAGAAACCCTAAGCTAAAACTCCTCAAGTAGAATGGTGGAAGATCAGATTGTAAAGAATCACAAGTGAATAATAAATCTTTCTATCTCTCTAAGAATGGAAAAATGGATGTGTTTATATAGGTGGATCTAACCCTAAACCCCTCCTAAATTTTTGGCCAACAAGGTTGACTCGGTTGACTTAGTATTGTTATTGAAAAAAACATACTAGATAATGAACTATGTCGGCCATGGCTAACTTAGTTTTTAGTAAGCTCTGTTAATAAAAATACAAGATCGATATGGCTGACATAGTCATGTAATTTTACAAAAGGGGGTTTAGGTTATGGAAAGGGATAATGAAGGTGGTAAATGACTAGAGGAGGGTGCAAAAAAGGAGGCAAAACTTAGGGGAATGTTTCTAGGATCTATTTAGATTGATATCAAGTGGTAATAAGGGTCAACAATCCTATGAAGCACCAATGGTCTGCCCACCCTTTTCCTAATCCACCCCTTAAGGCATGCACTTAGATAAATTGAGACTCGACTAGTGCCTTTAAGATAGAAAGCATTAACAATTGATAAAGTAGTAAAATATTGTGTATATATAACCCATCAAGTCTCAATCTCTTCCTTGGACAATGGTGCTTTTCAAGAGTTTGTTGTGGTTTGTAAGGATCATAAATATAGGCTATCTTTAGGCTATATGACTTCCCTTATCCATCTAAGACTTTTTCATAAGACAAGATTCCTCTCTCCAAGTGTAAACCTTGAGTAATGACTCCTCAAGTATAATGGTGGAAGAGAAGATTGTAAAGAATCACAAATGAATTATTATCTCTAGATCTCTCATGAAAATGGAAAAAATGATGTGTTATATATCTAGATCTAACCCTAAACCCTTATGAAGTTTTAGCCAATACACTTAGCCCAATCAACCATGTTCTTAAATAAATAAAGCAATTAGGTCCTAGACTAGGTCATTAGGCTGACCTAGTCTTGTACCGTGCTCATTTTTAAGAACAGTGTCATCCTATGAAACTTTGTTCAATAAATGATGAAAAGAGAATTTATCCTAGGTAGAGGTTTTTTGAGGTAGTGAATTACTCAGAGGATCATGTAAGGTAGGTGCCAAAGCTTAGGGAAGTATATAGGAGAGGTTTGTGTTGGTTTAAAGTGGTAGTATAGGGGAAAACAATAATGTGAAGCACCAATGGTCTTCCTACCCCTTTCCTATAACACCCTTTATGATGTGTACTTAAAGAGCTTGAGTCTCAATGGGTTATTATAAGAGATAAATTATCAATAATTGATAAATTTTAAAAATATTATGTGTATACACTAACCATTATTTTTGATAGCAAAGACAATGAAAATAAAAAAAACATCTTTCCATTTCAAATTTTATCTTTTTATGAATAAAGGAATTTATTTGGTACAATAAAAACTATACTAATCTACTCTAATAAATGAATAATACTGGAAAAATCAAAGATAAATCCAACCTTATCAAGGCATAGATAACTAGAATTCATGTAGTATATTGATGAGAAAATCCTCAGTATTCTAGATCTTTTTATCCTTGTTTTTATTATGTTAACTCTCTAATTGGAGAATGTACATGCTTCAAAAAAATTGGGAAATAGAGGAGGCATAACCACAAATGGAGAGAAATTGAATTGAGGTTGTCCAGTGATTTGATTTATAAAACTTGAGTTGCTAAACCAATAACACTTCTTCACTTGTGGTGATGTAGTCAAAATGAAAAACATATAGGATAGATAGTTTTGAAATTTTAGAAAGGTTGTGGCTATAAATCTTCAAATTAAAAATCTCTAATGGAAAATTTTAGATCTAAAATAATACCAAAAATGGCCTTTTTATAGAAAGAGTTGGGAACTTGGATGAGGGAGTTCAACTTGAGAGGAACTAATAATGATTGAAAATAGAAGAGGGAGTGATCTAAGCCTGATTGGAGGTGAACATAAGGTGATAAAATCAAGAAACATGACACCAAACATGCAAAAAACATTGAAATTAGAGTTATAGGAGCTAATTTTGGAAGGGCTTTAAACTATAATAGAATCACCACCCTAGAGGAAATAACTACCCTTCTATGTTAAAAAAACCACCTCATATTTAAAAAGTAACACCCTTTGTATGATGGGTTTGTCAAGGTGGTTTCCACAACCATCTTGATGAACCCATCATGGATAGGGTGGTTTCATAACTAGGAAAGGTGGTTCTATCACCAGAAAGGGTAGTTTTGTCACTAATGGGGAATTTTGAGAATGAGGCCCAGATAAGATGTAAAGGCCAATAAAATGCAGTTTTGAGGTGCCTATGAGAGAGAGGAGAAATAATGGGTGAGGGTCAAGTGCCAGAGAGTTCCCTATAGAGCACAAAATAAGAGATCACTACATCATCATCAAATTTGTATTAGGAGTATCACACTGTGTAAATTTTGGGTGCATAAATATTTATGCTTTGGGAGGGCACCTTTTAATGAGTTGGAAAGGTGTAGTCCTAAGTAAAGGCATGCAAAAATGAAATAAGAGGTTAGGAGTATTGACCTTACTTACCTGAATAGTGAAGTGAATCTAGTTGGGACTCTACATAACCTAGGATAAAAAAACATGAATCAAGGGTGATTCAATAATAAAGTGGAAAATAAGCTATGTATTCAAACTATGATAAGAACACATACTATGCATGTGGGTAAAATCATACAACTTGAATTTCCCAATTAGGATACCGAGCATAGCACCTGGTCCTCATTTATCTATAAAACCATAAGAGTGTGCTACAAAAGATTGAAATGATTTAAATTATTAGCCTTGTAACATAAATTATAAAATCTAGAAAAAGTATGACTAGATGACATAAAAATATATGCAAAATGTGAAAACATGCCACAAATGGAAATTTTTTGAACTTAAGTGGCTAGTTTGGGGCCCTAATATATTTAGAAACTTACCAAAAACAATTCTTTTGTGTTCTTTTCTTCTGAGAGATTTGGAGCTCTAGATCACCTATGACCATTATGAACGATAAATTAATCAATGGGATAAGGACAATGAGAGGATGGTGAATTTACTAGTGAGAATAGCTATCAAGAATGATTAGGAAGGTATTGTTAACTTTTCATTTTTGACACAAATTTGAAAATTTGCTCAAAACTTGGATAAAATCCAATGAAATTTGAAATTTGTAGTGTTGGAATGATTGTTAGGGGGAATTAGGACAATGTAAAGTTTTCATGATTCTAGATGATTTTTTTGAGTTTGGGGGGGATTTAGGAGGTCACGTCACTAGTGGACATAACCATCACTCATGCTATGGAACTGTTAATGTTCTAGATTGAACCTTAGTTGAGCAAGGGGATTATTCAGGTCCTCTACTCAAATATAGACTAACATAGGATTGATCCTAGGTTGTGGGTATCCTAATAATGGATCAAACCTCTAGAGAAGGTTGGCTTCCTTATGGATCTATCACCTAAAATAAACTTTGACTAAAAAAGGGAGAGAGAAATGGGGAAAAATGCATTAAAATATGTAAATGAGGTGATGCATCGGTAATGTGATTGATCATCCACTCTATTTGAACTCCTAAAAACACTAATGAGATTTGATCTATAACTCCAAATGGTTGTTTATGCATCATTATTTCATGTAGAGGTTCACCAAATGATCAAAACCTAAGGGAAGTGATGGAGAGGCCTAATTCAAGGCACTAACCAATCAAATTATCCACTAGATAGCTCTAATCAAATGATATTAAACACTGAACATGACCTGCACAACAAGATAATCTAGTAGCTAGGTGAGATTATGATTTGATAAGGGACATATTTCTATAACATATGCAAATCAATCTAACATTAACACACTATACTAGAATAATAAGATCTAAAAAAGAGTCTTTTATTTATCTCAAGAGGTTACAAAGATCAAATCTAGTTAGAGTCTAATCATGCCCAAGAGAGGAATTTCTTAGATGTTTTCAAGGATTAAAAGCCTATATTTATAGAAAAAAGGAGAGAGATGAAACTATGCATTGAAAGAAAACATTAAATGAAGTCCAATTTCTCTTGATGTATTAGCATTCTCAAGGATTCTAAGTCATGGCCTTATCAATAAGGAACCAATTATATAAAAGAATTGAATACTCATTATCCTTATCCACCCACAAGTTCTCCTTCTTAGAACTCTATATCATTATATATCTGATCTACTGATGAGGACCATGTCTTGGGATTGATAGAATTATGCCACATTTTCTTTGGGTGGCCATAGGTACCTACTTATCAAAAGAATGACCCTTTTAGAATACATTCTATTATATTATGTCTTTAAAATAGATTCACTATGGACTAAAAACCAATGTCATTTATTGGTTTTCTTGTAGCTCAATACTTGGTCTATTTTAAAAACAAGATGTAAACCTTCAACTAAAATAGATGTAAAAGACCAATCCTATCTCCATGGATCTCAAATGGTGATTTTTGATCTCTGAAATGGGGCCCTGGTTCAATCTTGGATTGCCTTCGAGTTTGGATCCTATGTATTTTCCTTAATTGGGTCTAAAATCTTCTTTGACTTTCATAAAAAAATGTCTTGAGCTCTCTTTTGTTTATTAGTTATTGGTATCTAACTTGGCTCCTTAACTTTTATAACTTTGTCCACTCTATTTATCTGTATATATGAATGCATGTGCTTTATTGATCTTTTTCCAGGAACCACATGATTTTAAAACTTGTCATCGACTCATTAGCTCCTTGGATTCATTGATTTCCTGACCATCTACATACCATTCAATCTTAATGAGTGATGAAATGTGATCCCTTATATCTACTTTAGACCCATTTATTGAAACCTAATGATTACTTTATGAGCTAAAAATTGATGTCTGCACTCCTATCATTTGACATCCGACAACCATATTTGACATTCACATGATCATAATTGATGTCCTACAAACTGTCAATTTTAAACTCATATGATTTTTTTATTGAGATTTTTTTCAATGTTTTCATGCACATCAATGACATCTTATAGACCATATTTTACATCCTGCAAACCATCAAATTTAAGAACTAATGAATTTTTTCCTAATTTTAAACTTGAATTTCATGTGAACATTTTCATTTGTTGGGTCAAATTTGAAGGCTTGGATCCCAAAGCAAAAAATTCATGGAGGCACAAAACTTACAAGGGATGATATAGGTACTAAGAGAAACATGTATACATGACCCGAGGGCTTGCAAGGATTTCTGAGCATACTTATCAAATGTGTAAACAAGTTGACTAGTTTATTTCTAAGTGACATCTTGATGATGTTTTGGCTCCTATACTTGTTCTTTTAAGCTTTTACTTGATATTTGGAAGCTCAAATGAACTTCTAAAGCATAAATAAAATTTTCCATGACCTAAACTCAAGATTACATGTGCAAACTTATTTGGGTACTCCATTTAATCTATATACCTGTTTCTCTAAGATTTATAGAATTACACTTTAAGCTTGCTTAAAGTGTTTCAAAAGCGTTGCAAGCAATATGATCTTCATCTTTTATCATTGGATCCATCTCTCAATTAAGAACATTTCTCAGTCCTTAAAAGCTCTCTATATAGGCCAAAAATGGCCAACATATTTAGCAACTTAGCTGGGAAGCATGCCTGATATGCTTGAACTCAGACCATGTACATGACTCTTGGACTCATAACAGATGATTGAAAGATACCTCTTGATTTACAAAGACAACAGACTCCACCAAAATAGGCAAGGAAACAAAAAAAGTAAGGAAATTATCCTAACAAAGTAAATGTGCAAATAAGCACTTATTTGGGACAAAATATAAAAAACTAATCTAATTAACCATGACAAAACATGATCCACCTAGATTGAAAGGGAAATTCATGAACTCATTCAATACACAACATGGTATAAGTTGCAAAGTAGGGGGTTTATTAAACATGACCTTTAAAGAGGCACTCTTTTTTCTAATTATTTCTCTTAACATCTCCTAAAATGAGCCATCAATAGAAAATTAGTCACCAACAATGACAGATTCATCATTCACTTGGATCCTTTTATGTTTCTTGTCAACTACAACCTTGTCAAGTAACATTTTATTTATGCCTTGTCCTGGAGTGACCTTATCCTTCTTATCAATTGCTACAAATTCATACATCTCTTCAAGGAGCTCTAAATAATCAACCCAATCTATATCATGATCTTGAATAGGTGCCTCTTGATCAAATTTTTGAATATCATGCTCTCTAATGGGTAACATCTCCTTAAAAATCTCTTTAATCTCTTGCATAGATTCAAAGTACAACTACCAATCATCCCTTTTTTCTTCATTTTGATCAACCTAACTAGGATCATTTTGAAATTCACCTTCATCTTTCTCAATTGGAGATATCTCAACCTCATTTGTGACATCTACTTGCATCAATTTCTCATGGATTTATTCCATATTAAGATCAACCTTCTCCTATATACCTAAGATAACTTCTTCAATATCAGCTACAACTTCATTTTAAACTCATACCTTAAGTAAATTATTAATGAATAACTCTTAGTCATACACACTTGAATCATCCTCTTCACACTCTTCAAGATTTTGGCTTGTAGATGCAACTTTTTTCTCTATCTCCCACTCAATAGGATCCTCTTGAAGAAAGGAAATGGTGGGAGGTTGATGAAATTCATTTTCTTGAGAGGGAGTATGAAGCATGGAAGGTTGATTAGGATCATATTTTAGGATCTTGAGGGCAATGGAATCATTTAAAAAATCTTGAAGAGGAGGGAAAGAGAAACTTTTGAGAACTTCTATATTTTGCTCCTTCCACTTGGCTATTACTTCATCAAGGTCTGAAACCTCCTTGTCCTCATGAAAAACTTGAGATTGAGGGGTAAGTGGTGAAGAAAAGAAACCATAAGAAGGTTTAGCTTCTTGAATAGAATTTTGAGTAGGATCTTGAATAGCTTCTTGAATAGACTCTTAACTAGGCTCTTGACTCCAACTAGGAATCTCTATTGGCACATACTGAGTATGGTCAAGAACTTTATGAGAATAAGGAACACGAGAAGACTGGTAAGGAACATAAGAGGGTTCTTTAGACAACTTTTTCAACTCAATTTTCTACCTCTCCAAATCTTCTATCTTTTCTAATAAAAGTTTGTACAACTCATTCTTCTCTTCTGGGTCATTGGACACATTCTAAAAAAATCCATTTACTTCCTCATACAGAGAGTTTGAACAAACTTTTCTTGCATATGCTAGTATTTTAAGTTCTATTTCATACATCCTTTCTTGGAGACAAAGTTTCTCATATGTAAACTTATATTCATACAGGAAAGGTGAAAACTAGTCTTAAGATTGATATGGTTCATAAAGAAGGTAAGAGTCATGATATTGATAATAAGGATCATGTGAAACTTGATAAGGCTCATCATGGATTTGATAAAACTCTTGGTAAGGCTGATTAGGCTCATAATAAGTCTCATATGGATTATGAATAGGCTGATATGATCCATCATAGAGATGATAAGAAGGTATATCATAGCGATTTTCCTCATACATAGCCATGAAAATAACATCAGGATAGTGCAATGAAAATAAACTTACTTGGGAACTGCCTGGACTTTAAAATCAATTATTTGAGTTTAGAATTACTAAATTCTTCATGAAGAACATTAATTCAAATGTAATTCCACCAAGACCAGCTCCAATGGGTTCCACCAGGTGTGCTAAAACTATTAGTGTTCTACATTGTACCCTAACTAAGCAAGGGGATTATTCAGGTCCTCTATTCAAATCTAGACCAACATGGGATTGATCCTAGGTTTTTAGGTATGCTAATAATGGATTAGACTGCTAGATAAGGTTAGATTATTTATGTATCTATCACGTAAACTAAATTATAACTAGGAAAAGGGAGAGAGAAATGGGTAACAATGCATTAAAACATGTAAAGGAGGTGATGCACCAGTAATGTGATTATTCATCCACTCTATCTGAACTCCTAAAAACACTAGTGAGATTAGATCTACAACTCCAAATGGTTGTTTAGGTATCATTATTTCATGCATAGGTTTACCAAATGATCAAAACCTAAGAGACGTGATGTAGAGGCCTAATTCAAGGTACTAACCAGTCAAATTATCCACTTACTAGCTCTAATCAAATGACATTAAACACTAAACATGACCTGCACAAGAAAAATAATCTAGTAGCTAGGTGAGATTAAGATTTGACAAGGGAGAGATTTATACCACATATACAAATCAATCTGACATTAACACACTATACCAAAATAATAAGATTTGAAAAAGAGTCCTTTATTTATCTTAAGAGGTTACAAAGATCAAATTTGGGTAGAGTCTAGTCATGCCCAAGAGAGGGATTTCCAAGTTGTTTTCAAAGATTATAAGCATTTATTTTTATAAAAAATAAGGAGAGAGAGGGAGCTATGCATTGAAAAAAACATTGAATGGGGTCCAACTTCTCTTGATGGATTAACATTCACAAGGATGTTGAGTAATGGCCTTATCTTTAAGGAACTAATTATATAAAAGAATTGAATACTAATTGTCCTTATCTGATTGTCATATCTCCTTCTTAAAACTCCATATAATTATCTATCTGATCTACTGATGAGGACCATGTCTTGGGATTGATAGAATTACGCCACATTTGATTTAGGTGGCCATATGTACCTACTTATCAAAAGAATGACCTTTCTAGAAGATATTATATTATATTATATTTAACATAGATTTACTATGGACTAAAAACCAATGTCATTTATTGGTTTTCCTACAACGTAATGCCTAGTTTATTTAAAAAACAAGATGTCAATCTTCGATTGAAATAGATGTGAAAGACCAATCTTATCTCCACAAAGCTCAAATGGTGATGTTTGATCCCTGAAATATGACCCTAGTTTAATTTTGGATTGACTTTGAGTTTAGATCCCATGTATTTTACTTATGGGTCCAAAATATTCTTTAACTTTCATCGAAAAATGTCCTAAGCTCCCTTTTTTATTGGTTTTTGATATTTGACTTGGCTCATTGAATTTTCTAAATCTGTCTGCTCTATTGATCTATTTTTATGAATGCATGTGCTTCATTGATATTTTGTCAAGACGCACATGATTTTGACACTTATCCTCAAATCATTAGCTCCTTGAATTTTGATCCGAGCAACATTTTAGGTGACAATTTGGGTGACGGTTCTACCCCAATTGGTAGTAAAACTTCTGGGAGCCATAAATTTTACACCATAGCTCTATTTGACTCCCCATTTGAACCATTGGAAAGATAATAATGAGAAGGACATGATGAGATGGTATGGATCTGTAGTTTATGGTTTTTGACCTCCAAAATTCCAATGGAAGTGTCCTAAATTTCAATTTTAATAGTGCAATCTAAAAATAGTAGGTTTCTAAAAATAGTAATTTCTCAAAATCTGTAATGTTGTAAATCATGGAAGTCAAACCAATTCATCTCCCTTGATATTTGTGACCTTCCACGTCCTCCTCCTACCTTCAAAGTATGTATAAAAATATATGTATCCTAAAAAGGCAATCAGACATCTCTTCTCAGAGATTAGGCATATGTTTGGATATGTAAATTTGATCAATAAAACATCTCTTCTCAGAGATAGCATTATTAAAATTGTGTTATTCTTTTTTCTTGAATTATATTTCAACCAAATCTCTTGAGTTTTGGATTACATTTTCTAAATTATGGATCATCTACACACCATCCAATATTGATGTGAGATTAAATACGATCCCTTAGATCTACCTGGGACCCACTACTTAAAACCCAATGGGTACTTTTGAACTCAAAATTAACATTTTTGCTCCCATCATTTGACATTCACACAACCATATTTGATGTCTACACAATCATCATTAACATCCCATGAACCATTAATTTTAAACTCATATGATTTTTTCTTGAGATTTATTTTGACATCTACGCTCATGTCAATGATGTCTTATAGACTATCAAATTTAATAACTGATGAATTTTCACTTGAGTTTAAACTTTAATTTCATGCAAATGTCTTCATCTATTGGGTTAAATTTGGAGGATTGGATATTGAAGTGAAAAATTCATGGAGGCACGAAACTTGCAAGGGATGAATCAGGTAGTAAGAGTAACATGTCTACATGACTCAAGGGATTATAAGGCTTTCTGAGCATACTTATAAAATGTGTAAATAAGCTGACCCATCCATTTTTGAGTGACATCCTCATGATGATCTAAATCTTAGACTTTCTATTTTGAGTTTTTGATTGATATTTGAAAGCTTGAATGAACTTTTTAAGCATAAACAAACTTGTCCATGACCTGAACTACAAGATTACCTATGAAAACTTATCTAGATCCTCCATTTACTCTATAGACCTATTTTTCTAAGAGTAATAGAATTAAAATTTAAGCTTCTTAAAGTGTTTCAAAAGTGTTGTAAGCAATATGATCTTCCTCTTTTATCATTGGATCCTTCTCTCAATCATGAACATTGCTCAGTCCTTGAAAGCTCTATATGTAGGCCAAAAATGGCCAACAAGAACTTCTCTTTACAAGGTGGTGGTTACATAACCACAATAGAGATATCATAACTTCCACAACATGTTTACGTTACCTCCATCCTAAGGCATTCATAAAACCACCTAGGGTAGTTACATAATCACCTAAGTGGGTTTCATAACCACTGTAGGGTAGTTTTTTAATCACCTCCTACAAATGAGGGTGGTTTTGTACACTAAGATTATAAAGGGAATTTGGGTTTTTCAAAGAATAAAATATGTTCTCTAGCTGACATAGGATCTTTTTTCTTTCATGGGGTGATTATATATGATGGATCATGGCCTAGGAATAGGAGTGCATCCCCTGAGTCTTGGCACTTTTAATGGATGATGAGTTTATCATTCCTAACCAAGTAGGGATATTTAGGATGACACAAGAAAATATAGTCTTTAATTTTGATCGATTATTATGTGACCTTTTGACTTATTGGGACCCTAAATAGAACACATTTTGGATGATCACTCTCGTATATGTATATTAGATTACATATCTTCCCATGACTAACTTATTAATGTCTATTTAAGTTATCGATAGTAGTTATGAGGCTCATATCTAGGTTTATCAATTTAGATACTTCAACTCATCCAATTTTGGTGTAAAGTGTGGGTTGAGACTTTTTTAGGTTGAGGGATTAGTAATCCCCACCCCAAGGAAGGCCATCATTAATATCCTAGCCTCCTGATTAGTGGGGGACACTAGTATAGAGAGATTTTGGTACATCTAGTCATCAATCATGCAACATATTGAGGAGAAAAGGGTGTATTACTCTTAGATCCATGAATTATTAGTGTGGACATATAGGGATATCTATGAAGTGGCTTACCTAAGAGCCATTTTTATTAGCCACTTGACCATTATCATGGGTTGGGTTTATGAGAATATGATCCCTTACCAGAGGGGTGTGTTGATTAGGGCACCAAGAGATATCAGGGCCACTAGATAGACATATATGGATCCCATCCATGCTTTGTCTTAGGATGTGGGTTCTTTGAAAATAATATATCTGATTACCCTACCTTACTATTAAATGGTTGGGCAATGGGAAATGAAGTATCCTATCTCATGTAGCCACTAGGGTCACCCAATTTTAGGATAAGATATTACATGCTGAGGTGCACCCCAAGGATAGGGTACACTAGTTATTTGATTTTACCTATGTAGATAACCTCCCCATCCCTAGAGTTTTATATAAGGGGATTTAAGAAGAGATAGATTTAAGGTTGGTGTAGTTGGCATGGCATCCACTTGTGATAGGGGTACCTATTACCTAATCAATTCCACAAGAATTAACACTTATCCTTCCTATGCAAGCCACTAGAGGAGGAGAAGGATAGGCCAAAGAAGGGTAGTAGCAGATGTGACCTCCATCACCACCACCATTATAGGACCCTATTTCAAAGGATCTTACATAATAGAAAAAACTAAGAGATGAGGATAGTGAGGTCCTAGTATATGTTGAGATGGAGGATCTAGACATTGATCAAGATGAGGTTGTAGATGATGAATCTAATCTTGAGTAAGAGGAGGGAGATCTAGGTATAATTTTTATTTACATTCTTTCATTTATAACTCATGTTTCACTTCATATCTCTTTTGTATAGATAGTTTTACTACTTTATATTTTGATATCAACTAGACTTGACATTAATTTTTCCCTTTATGATTGTAAATACCTCAAGGAGGTGGAGAAGTATGTTAATGGATGGCTTGATCAACCTTTTTCAGCTAATTACTAGCTTGACCAGGGACTATCTCCAGGTAGATATCAAGATTATTATAAGGGTTTGCTGACACACAAATCTATTTTACTTAGCATGCCACACATCTATGAGGTTGACAGAGTTGAGGGCATATAATGCCACCATATTGGCCAGGGTGAAGATGTTAGAGGCATTATTAGATGTAATGATAGGTAGAGAGGAAGGATTACTAGTCTCAAATCATAGGAAAAGGAGGACAAAGTTAGATTGAAGCTTGGGTAGGAGTTAGCATCCTGGCTTCTAACTTGTAGATAGTGAGATAGATTTAGAGGGAGGCACTAGCAAGAGATGTCATCAGATCCATATCCATAGACACTCTTCTAAATTAGGGACCTCTCAAAGGAGGAGGATAAGGTCCTAATACTACTTTATGTATATAATTTACTACATCATTATATATGTTGATTCTTTTTGACATGCCCTAAGACATATAGGCCCTATACAGAGGTATTTTTATATCATATACTCTTGTTATATAAAGTCAAAAATTTTATGTGTGTGTGTGTGTGTATTGGATTACATCTCATTAACTTATCATTCATGTGATGTGACTTTAATTTCATATTTTACTATTCAATTCATTCACTCTAGATGGCTAGGCATGTGATGATGTATATTTAAATGTATCTCTTTATTTTTTTGATATGTTGCTATGGGAAATGCTTACATATATGTGGAAAAATAATGTATGCAAATGATGTAATATTATGGATGAATATATTATGAAATAGGAATTTGACTCAAGAGAGGTGTTTAGTATTGTGCTAGTCCAAAAATGAAAATAAATTGATAAAAACACACTAATTAGCATACATCTCTAGTCCTAGTTACTAAGGATATCTTAGTTAAAAAACATGAATAAAACACAAAACTAAAATGCAAAATAAACCTTCTTTTACCTTATTTGGATGCTCCAAAATGCTTGTTGTAGTGGCTTGCTCGATTTGTGCTCATGAAGTCTACATCAATGGAAGCTTGGATACCTCCATCTCTCCTTGGTACCTTATGTATTTGGCTTGGCTTGGATTAGATCAATATTTGGGAATAATAACACTAATTGGATTAAGTATTTGGAAAAAATTCAACTTTATAACTTTTCATAAGTTAAGCTCCTTTTTCATGTGGCAAGGCCTCCTATTTATAGATTTTTATAAATGGCTAGAATCAACCTGAATTGTCCATCTCAAGATTGAAATGTGTGGTTAAGGATTAATCCAATAATGTAATTAAAATACATAAATAGGCTCATCAATATTTGGGATAGAGGGCCATTGAATAGGCATGGAAGGGATTTGATGAGGCATGGGAGGCATGAATCCTGATATTTGTGGCATTTATGGCCTAGGGATATCTTCCTAAGAAATGAGGTCACCTGATGATATAGATATTTTATATTAATTTCTACAAATAAGTATTCAAAATTTTTACATGGAATTCTTAATTAGACTCTAATTTGGTTTAATTAAGCCTTAAGCATGATAAGTAGTTTGTGCATAAATTACTCAAATTGATTAGAATGCCTTGTTATTGGTCCAAAATTTGATTGGATTGGAATTGGAAGTAAATTTCAGATGCATTGGATCCGTTATCCCATTTAGGATGTTGTAAACACAAAATAACAAAGGCACATTTCTCATGCAAGAGATTTGATAGAAAATATCAATCCAGAGCACCCATGTGTAAAATTGGCATTTTGACTCGAAATGATTTGATCAAAGTTAGCTAGCCCATAAATTGCACTACCCCATTTATAGATACCCTAACCAAAATCAACATTAACTATATCAAGTTCAAAGTTTTTAATGTGTTTTAGTGTTTTTAGGCCAAATTGTGTATTTTAGTAATAATTGGTCAAAATCCTGATTAGAGGTTATTGGTGGCTAGATTTAGGTGTCTACAATTTTTCCCTATTTGGGAAAGCATTAGAAACTATAATCATAGTAACATATTCTCAAATAATGAAAAGTTATTGTATGCCTACAACTGTAATGATGATAAACTAACTATATGATGCCCAGTCAAGGGAATTGTTGGCATAAAAAAAGGTTGATAAGTGGTCCCTTAAAAGAAAGAATAGAGACAAGGGGACCAAAGAAAAGGAAAAAGATGGGAGGAGAACACAATGATATTGAAAAATTAGTCAAAATCACTGAGGATGTAAGTGGGATGGTGTATAATGGTTTTACTAAAGGTGGTAAATTGTATGCCGATAGTGGAAACATGGTATGATAACACAATGATTTTCCCAAAGGCATTTATAATCATTGAGAAGATGGAGCTGACCCAATTAGGATTGACAAACAAGAAAACAATGTGCCTCTGTATGGGTAGAAAACATAAAGTGGTGACAACACAATATTATTCCTAAAAGTAGTTATAATCATTGATAAATGCAAGTGGGATGGTGTGTAATGATTTGCCCATAAGTGGTTACAATCATTGGACTCTGATTATGGCAAACATGATTGATTAGTTGATTGATGATGGTAACTTAAAACATAGGGTAATGATGAAAAAAACAACCTGTTAGTAGGGAGATGCTTGTATGAAATAACAAAGGTTAAAATTCTTTCATGGTTAATTTCTATATTTGGGATATTATTGGGATTGAATTAGTATGCTAGTGTCAAAGAGATGTTGATGCTGACATTGTTGAATAGACTTCTTGAAGCTAAGGTTTGTTGTATCACGTGTTAGTAAGAATCATGGTATAACATCATGAGGACTTGGCCAAAATATGCATGAGGACTAACTCCCATAATCTAATACTCAATATAAAATAATGCACCAATGATAGAGTCTATGATGATAATGTAAACATATGAATATGGATGGATTCAAGTATAGGTATGGGTAAGGAATCACCCAATGAACACACAAAAACCAAATCAAGGAAATAGTGCTGAAAGAAAACAAATAGGTAGACAAACAAATAAAATAAATAGAGATAAACAAATAATGCAATAGAAACCATATGAACATTGCCCCTAGAAAATAGGTGACAAATTAACAAATAAACAAAATGGGGGAATAGAAGAAAAGGAAGGGGGTGGCCGAGTTGTCTCCATATGTGCTAAGTAAGTGGATGCTGCCTACATAGTTCCATGGATGTAATAACCAATAAAAAACTTTAGTCCAAATGTAGTTCTCCTAGGAAATAAGAAGAAAATAAGAACTAATGAAACAAATAAAATAGATGTGATAGAAGAAAAGGGATGGTCTTGAAAAATGACAAGTGCATGAGAGAAAATGCCAAAAAAGATGGGGAAACTAAGTGACAAGTGTTATTCTTACAACTTAGTAAGATTTCATAGAATCCTTAAGGTGAAGAAGTGGTCAATGTTTTTGGTGTTTTCTATTAGTTTTACAATTTTTTTTGGTTTTTTTGAAGTATCTCAACTCGATCAATAATGATGAGATACTATATGGTTCAAGCTCATAAAATGGTGAGAGAATGGCTTAGGTTGATAAAAAAATAGTGAGAACATTAAAACTTAGGTTGCTTGCAAAATGGCAAGAGTGTTCAAACTTAGGTTGCTCATAAAATGGTGAGAGAATTCAAACTTAGGTTACTTGAAAAATGGTGAAAGCGTTCAAACTTAGGTTGATCACAAAATGGTGAGATCATGGTGGAAAGGGTGACAGAGCTGACCTCAACAAGTATCAAATGCTACCTACATAGTCCTAGAGTAGGACCTCAAGTCATTGTAATTCCACCTTTATAACAGAGAAACTAGACTAGCGTAGCCATTAATTCAAATAGAATAGGCACAGTTGGTAAAAAGACATAGTATGACATAAGAAGTGGCAAGTTGGTATGTCAATGCTCAATAAATAAATATTGAAACTAGTTTTCCCATAGGAGGTTATAACTACGACACAATGGCATATATCAATGGTATTAATTTGCCCAAAGGTAGTTATAATTAGTAGCAAGACCAATAATAATAAAGAAATAACAAATGAAGGATGTAACTATCAAAACTTTTGTCATACTCTTCAAAATACAATATCTATCTAAAGTACTCAAAACAACTAATGAAATTGATCGGATTCCTTGGTACTAAAAAGGTATAACTAATGACAAAACCAAGGTCAAATAGGCTAAGATTTAGAATATGTTTGGTTGATAGATCAGAATGGTAAAGTGGATAAGGCTAAGAGGATGGATAAGAATGATATTTGTATAAAGAAGAATAGTGATAAAATGGCACAACTAAAATGGTCCTTATAGATAATACACCCTAGCACTTAAGCATAATACTACTTAAGGTGAATAATATTCATCAACTCAGGGAGGTCATCTTTGTCTAGTGTAGTGATTTTGTATGCTCATGATCCATAATCTACATTAATGATGAAAGGACCTATCCAATTTGGTTTTAATTTACCTTTATGCTTCTTCTCAGCCATGGTATCAATTTGGTTTTCTTTAAGAACAAGATCACTAAGTTCAAATGTTCTATACTGGACACACTAGTTGTAGTGGCCTTTGAGTTGATTCTGATATGCCTAAAGATTTTTGAGTGTAGCTATGCATTTTTCATCAAGCAGGTCTAGCTCTTGTAGGTAGGCTACTCAGTAGTCATGATCATCTAGGGTATGCTTGAAAGATATGCACAGTGAAGGTAATTTGACCTCAATGGGAAGGGTGGATTTAGTACCATAAACAAGTGAATATGGAGTGGATCTTGTGGGGGTATAATGATTGGTATGATATGCCCAAAGGCCAAGGAATATCTATAGGTGCAAATTACAATTGGCATCATTGACAATATTTTTGAGAATATTGACAATGGTTTTATTTGATGCTTCAACCTAGCCATTACCTTGAGGGTAATATGCTATAAAAAAATGTTGTGTGATGTTATATTCGGTACATAGATTGTCAAAATCCTTGTTCTTGAATAATCCTCTATTATCAGATATAATGTCAAAGGGCATACCATAGTGGTATATGAGATGGTTGAAGATGAACTTGGAAATTTTCTTTCCAGTCACATAAGTGAGGGGTATAGCTTCAACCCACTTAGTGAAATACTCAGTGGTGGTAAGGATATGTTTATGGCCATTAGATGAAGTGGGGTTGATCTTCCCAATGAGGTTGAGTCCCTGTATAGAAAATGGCCATGGTGTCAACATCAATTTTAGAGTTTGTGTTAGGGCATGAATCCGATTAGCATGTCATTAACATTTGTCACACTTCATTACATATGTAACTACATCTGCATCCATCATAGGATAATAATAAATAGTACGTAAGAAAATTTTGGATAAGACTGCCCCATTAGAATGAGATCCACATACCCTTCATGAACTTCTCTTAATGTTAGTGTAGACTTTTCCAAAGTTAAACAACGAATCAAAGTTCCATAAAAACTATGATGGTAAAGGGTTGATCCAAGTAGAGTATAATGATTGGAGTGATGGATGAGGGATTTGGTTTGTTTTCAAGATAGGTTAGGTGGAAAAACTTGGTCAAGAAGGTAGTTGTAAAGATCTGAGTACCAGATAGAATTAGGACCAACAATATCACAAATCATTGCTATAGTTGAAATTTCATGAGCTAGTGTGACCAAATTATTGATGAGGAACTAATATTCTTTGGCTTTATCTATTTTTAAAATTAGAGAGCTGATGGTAGTCATGGAATATATAGTTCTATTACTAGCCCTTGGTATATGCTCAAATTGGATATTTGTAATTTACTACTTTAGGGTATTGACCATATCCTTATATGGAACCAACTTGTCATATTTGGTTTGGAAATGATCTGTGACCTAATTGATGATTAACTTAGAATCACCATAAACTTAGAGATGAGATATGTTCTAGTGCACTACCTATTGAAGTCCTATGACAAGTGATTCATACTTGAGCATGTTATTTGTATAAGCAAAACTGATTCTGAATGATTTAAGGATTAGACCTCCCTATGGTGTAATAAATAAGAGTCCTACCATTGATCCATGTGTATTAAATGAACCATTAAAATATAGATTATCATGATGCTCCTCAAGAGGTGTGTTAATGATGGTCATTATGGATTCATCAAGAAAATGAAATTTGAGTGGCTTTGTGTCTGTACAAGTTGATCTATAAGGGCCTATCCTTTGATTGCCTTTTGATTGACATACTCTATGTCAAACTCACTAAGAAGCATGATCCATTTGGCCATTCTACCTTATAAAGTTATTTTAGATAGTAGATACTTGAGTAGATCTACTTTTGAAATGACCATGGTCTTATTGTTCAACATGTAATGGCACAGTTTCTAAGCTGAAAAGACCATGGCTAGATAAGCTTTTTCAATAAGTGCATGGTTGTGTTCATATGTGACCAAGGTATGGTTTATATAGTATATTGCATGATCTTTTAGCTTATTATCATGTTGAGATAATAATTCCCTCAAGGCATTGTTGGTAG
Organism: Torreya grandis; assembly: GCA_037957365.1. Lineage (NCBI taxonomy): Eukaryota > Viridiplantae > Streptophyta > Pinopsida > Cupressales > Taxaceae > Torreya > Torreya grandis. The sequence goes on along the minus strand of JARHVA010000090.1, from coordinate 5,126,572 downwards.
TTGATAGATACAATAAGAATGACCTTTTTGGCATATGAGATAACATAATAGATGGTTTAACTAGATAGTCCTTGAGTTGTTAAAAAGTTGTTTGTTAGTGGTCATCCCAGTGAAATGTAACTCCCTTCTTCAAAATATGTGTAAATGGATGACACTTGTCTACTAACTGAGAGATGAAGCATCAGATTGACTGGATCTTGCCTTATAAACTATGAAGTTAATTCAAACTGGTTGGTGGTAGCATCTCGATTATAGCATGGAATTTAGATAAATCAACTTCAATGCCCCTATGAGACATAATGAAGCCAAGTAAATTTCCCAAGGTTACTTCAAACACATATTTATTTATATTGAGTCTAACTTTGTACCCCCACAATATTTCAAATATCCTACATAGCACTGTTGGATGGTCAGCTCTGGTCTTAGATTTTTCTAATATGTCATCGACATAGTCTTCAAAAATATCATGCATCATATCATGGAATATGATAGTCATGGCCCTTTGATATATAGATCCAACATTTTTAAGACCAAATGGTATTACATGATAAAAAAATGTTCCCTATGGAGTGGTGAATGCTATTTTATGTTGGTCTTCTAGTGCTATTATGATCTAGTTGTATCATGAAAAGCCATCCATGAGTGAAAGCATTTCATAACCCATTGTGGAGTCGATGATCATATCAATATTAGGCAATGGAAAGTCATCCTTAAGATAATATTTGTTTATATCTCAAAAATTAGTACAGATTCTAATTCTTTCAAGCTTTTTGCTAATAGGTACAACATTAGATATCCATTATGAGTAGTTAATGGACTGAATAAATCTTGCTTCTAAGATTTTTTCCAACTCTTTATTTACCAAGATAGTAATGCGAGAATACATCTTACATAGCTTTTGTTTCACTGGTTTGACATCAGGATTGACCACAAGGTGGTGTAAAACCAAGGCAGGATCAGAACCTAGTATGTCAAAATAAGCCCATGCAAAGATATCTACAAATTCTTTCAACAGAGCTGTAAAGACTTCATGTTCCTCCTTAGTGAGGGACATGCCTAATTTTATCCATTTTGGATTTGATGGAGTCTTGATGTTTAACTATGTTGTATCTTTGACTAGAAGGGTTAAACCATCTTCTAGGATAGTAGGCAAAGATTTAAACTATTAGACTATATCAGTGTCCTCTATTAGGACTTGCTCTTCAACGTCTCCTAAGCATAATGAATTTGAGTCCCCCAATGGAAGAACTAGCCATGTGACAAAAATAGTCATAAATTCTTGAAGAATTTAATCAAATACTTGTTGTTGCATAAAAATGAACTCAGATCCATAGGCAAATTTAACATTGGTGGTCTCATGGTCTAAATTTTAAGAAGAATGAACACCCCCATCTAATGGCACCTGAAATAGATTTTCACCAATAGACTGGCCTTTATCTTTACTTTTTCCTTGGTAAAAAAGTGCCTCAAAGAGGTTTTTACTTTGGGACCTTAATGTTTTATTTGTTTGTTTTTGGCTAAGGGTGTTCACCTACTCTCCAAAATAGGCTTCAAGATCCAATGTAATTGAGAATTCTAATTTATGATCTCCCAATGAAACATTATCTCTAAGGCCTAGAAAATCATAGAATACCTCATCATTTTGAAACTCATCAACTGGTAAATTAGATTCTTGTTGGTCCCAATCTATCAATTAGGGATAGTATAATGGAAATGGGTTGTAATGAATGGTTAGGGTAAGAGTACATATGGCATTGTTATCAAACAAGTTAGTCTCAGCTAGGTCATCAAAGGTGAGGCTATGATCAAAATCTACTTCACTGTCAGCATCATCATCACTAGCCATCAGTGATGGAACTTGAATGAGATATGTGGGGTCACCCCCAAGTAGTTTAAATCCAAGTCCATATGGTCTTTTATACTTAGTCATAGAAATTGGTTCTATGGTTCCTTGTTGATTTGGTTTGAGACCTCTTCCTTCATAATCTTGATGCTCTGGGATCCTATTAGGAATATGATATTTTGTACTTTTATAATAATCAACTTGGTTGTCATTGTCCAACCATGATTTGTCCTCTTTAAGAGGGTTTGGTTCTAGGCCAAATGCTGATACAAACATGACAGGTCCCTTATCTTTATTCTTTTGTTTCCAATGCATGTGTGGGGTAATTTTAGGTCATCCAAAGGTCTTTGGATCCTAAGGAAGGTTGGAAATATGGAAGGTATCATGGGTCACATACTCCCCTGGGCCATTATCTAAAATGGTGAAATGATTGGAAGCTTCAGGAGGTAGCATATGGGAAAGGGAATCCAAGGTATTAGGATCTATGAAATTTTCTTATGGAGGATCAATAAGTATGGCTTTTCCTTTATCCTACTTGGAATTTGGATTCATGTCATATTGGTAATTGTAGCCTTGAAACTCAATCTCAAGATGTTTTCAGTGTTTATATGAGTGTAAATATCTTGGGATATTCACTTATATCCTTGAGTGGGAGAAATTTATACATTGGTGCAGTGTTGATGGGACTACATGAATCTCATGTAACCAAGGCCTACCTAGAAGCATATTATATGACAACTCAAGATCAAGTATATGGTAAAGTGTATCATGGGATAAAGGCCCAATGATAACTGGTAAGCTAATGGTGCCTTGTGATTCTCTTTCCTGATTATCATAGACTTTGATAGTTATCATTTTTGGTTGAAATCTACCATTGTGTACCCAAGAAGCTTGATGAGCTTTAGAGACACTATGTTGAGGCCTGATCCATTGTCTATAAGGACACTTTTCACTTTATGTCTCTTTATATAAACTTCTATGTATAATGGATTATTATGGAGTGGGCCAAGGGAAGACGTATCACTTTAGTTGAATGTGACTTGTTGGACTGGAGCTAGGTGTCCAACCAAAGCTTGAAATTTATCAAGGGATATATCACTGGCAATAGTGGATTGGGTTAAAAACTCATTAAAATTTTTCTTGTGGATTATTGACATTCACAACATATCTAAAATAGAAATTTGTGCTAGTGTCTTTTATAATCATTCCACAAGATCAAATTTCTTATCTTGGTCAATGGTGAATGGTTTATTCTAAGGCTAAATGATTGGTTGGAGAACAAGTAAAGTGGTAGATGGTTATGGTCTTGGGATAGTAATCTTTGACCTCTGAGTTGTGATTTTATAATTAGGATTAAATGCTAGATCATAATTACTAACAAATGTTGGGAATGGTGTGGGACCAAATAGGACAAGTCTCAGTTTCCAATGCACTTGTATGTGATCACGTGGTAAGGGCATGTTATCGGTATATGGTCCAAAATTGGGAGTCCTAATTTGCTAGTTTGCCTATGTGCAGTCCTAGGTCAAAGAAGGATTATCCATGTAATTGTGCATTATATATTAGGGTTTTTACACCCCCTTCTCTCAAATGATAATACTATGACATGGACTTTGAGGTGCACCTTGCAGCAATAATACTTATGTAGTAAGTGGGGATTTATATAAGATCTAAAAGTTTCCAAACATTCCTAGAGAATCAATTGCATAATGATTTTCATGTCAAATAATGCAAAATAAAAACATAGATTTTGGGTCCATATCACTTGGCTTGTTGCAAAAAGGTTTAGTCCTTTTTGCAACCACTACATCTTGTTGTTTGCTTAGTGTAGTGTGATATCCAAAGTGCCACTACATCTCATGTGTAACTCCAATATGGAGCCAAATGAATTCAGTGCTGTGAGGTGAAACCCTAGGTCAAAGCTTCCCTATAGAACTCATAGGAGGTAATGATTTCCCCTTGGAAGCCAATTTTACATAAAATAAAGAAAGCATAAAATAGAAAGACTTTAGGGTCATTGTCAAGGTCACCCAATAATTTTATGAGTTTTTTAGGAGTGCTTTAAATAACATTCTTTCTATGCCTTGGACTAGGAAATTTAAAAATAAAGAAAGCACTTTTGATTCCAAGGGTTCCCTAAAGGGGATAAATGGAAGAGCATACATGTAACACCCTTGTATTTTGTGAAAACAAAGTGCTAATTGAAACAAGTAGTGAACACAAAATCTTTGAAAGATGAGTTCAGTTTTAAGCCCCAAATCAAAAGGTGTGCTAGTGTTCTTTTGACCCCTTGGTCTTAAAATTGTGAAATTTGAAAACTAATGCTAAAAAGTACTTACTTAAGCACCTAAATGTTACATTAAGCACCAAAATAATGTTCCTAGTTCATTTTAAAGCATGTAAAAGATGATCTAAACATGTTTTAGTAATTTTCCAATCTGGTCCTGCAATGCTAAAGTTAGTATGCACTTCAACCTTGAAGCTAAATTCAGTTTGAAATAATGAACTTTGAAAAATGAGGTCTCAGGTTTTTTACAAAGTACAATCCCGCTACTCCATAAAATAATACCAAAAATTGCAAGACAATCCCAAAAAATTAATAGTTGTGATATTGTAACCAACTACTAAAAATTATCAAAATATTGTGACTATTTGATGATCTTATGAGTTATAGAATGATCCCGCAAATTTAAGAGTTGTGGTATTGCAAACAACAATCCTACTATTCAGGGTCATAATCTCACTACCTAGGGTAAAATGAGGTTCTATAAAAAAATTATACAAATTCATGATAAAATAATGGCATATTATAAAAATTTAAGAAAAAACACATGGTTTTAAAAAAAATGTCGAAAATAGAGTTTGAATGACCCCAAACAAAGCTTTGAAAAATGGCCTATTCTACACACTACAATACCACAACTCACAGTGATAATACCACAACTCTGCCAATTTTAAGAGTAGTGAGATTGCAATAGAACCACTTAGGAGTAGTGGGATTACAATATCACTACTGGACATGCAAATAGAGATAAACAAAATAGTTAGAACATAATACCATGACTTGTAGTGACAATACTATGATTTGGAGATCAATACCATAACTTTACAAGTAGTGGTATTGTCACTTAACCGCTAAAGTTTTAGTCACAAAACTATGGCTTGGTTAGATAAACCCATGAGTTGTAGGATAATCCCATTACTGTGTCTAGTCAAAACTACCACTTACATAAAAACGTGTTTTTCTTGATTTTTTCACTCTTTTGAGCCTTCCACTCCAAGATTCTGCATAAAAAAATTTGGTGAGTTACTTGAAGGAGTATTGTGATCAATTTTGTGAATCTATTTGGGTTCCAATAGGTGTGCCATTATGTGAACTAAGAATTTTACTAAGAAGAGGATATTAGTATTGTGTTAGTGACAAAATGAACAAAACAAATTGACAAAAAACACACTAAATTAACACCTTCATGCCTAATTACTAGGGTGAGCTTAATAACAAAAAAATGATAAACAAAACTAAAAAGTAAGGAAAAAAAGAATATTTCACCTTCTTTAGATGCTTCAAATGCTTTGTAGTAGTGGCTTACTTGATTTGTGCTCATGAAGTCTTCATCAAAGGAGGCTTGGTTATCTCCTCTTCTCCTTGGCACCTTGTGGCTTATGGCTTGGCTTGGCTTGGATCAATAATTTGGCATTATAACATCTATTTTCATGAGGCTCTAAATTGAATTTGGCATGGTAACTTTGCATTATCCAAGCTTAAAATTCATGTGGTAAGGCCTCTTATTTATAGATTTTTACAAATGGGTAGAATCAACCTGAACCGTCTATCTCAAGATTGAGATTTGTGGCAAAGGATTAATCCAATTATGCAATTAAAATTGATAAATAGGCTCATCAATATTTGGGATAGAGGAACAATTAAGAGGTATGGAGGGCTTTGATGAGGCATAAGAGGCTTGAATCCTGATATTTGTGGCATTTATGGCCTAGGGATGTTTTTCCAAGAAATGAGGTCACTTGATGATGCAGATATTCAATATTCATTTCTATAAAAAAATATTCAACAAGTTTCCATGGAATTCTTAATTAGGCTCTAATTTGGTTTAATTGGATCTTAAGCATGATTAAGCGCTTTGTGCACAAATTACTCAAATTGATCAGAATGCCTTATTATTGGTACAAAATTGGACTGAATTAGAACTAGAAGTCAATGTTAGATGCATTGGATACGTTATCTCATTTAGGATTTTGTCAACATAAAATAATAAAGACACATGTCTCATGTAAGAGATTTGATAGAAAAGAGTAATCCATAACACCTAGTTATGAAATTGGCATTTTAACTCAAAATGAATTGATCAAAGTTAGTTGTCCCATAAATTTAATTTCCCAATTTAATGACACTCTAGACAAAATTGACACTTGAATATATTAATTTCAACTTATTTAATGTGTTTTAGTGTTTTTAGGCCAAATTGTCCATTTTGATAGAAATTGGTCAAAACCCTGATTAGAGGTTTTAAGGGTGTAAAAACCCTACTATACCATCTCCCTTAATCCTAGACTAAGAACTAACCAATCTAGACCATTGATAAACAATACCACTCCATCTTGTGCAAGATATTTGATAGGAAAGAGCAATCTAGAGCACCCAAGTGCAAAATTGGCATTTTGACTCAAAATGATCTGATCAAAGTTAGCTAGACCATAAATTGCATTTCAC